>CAAKHD010035191.1:29630-94771 GCA_901007705.1 Fistularia tabacaria | reverse complement strand
AAGCTCCGACAAAGCAATACAGTAGGGTCTAAGTATAGCCAAGCGATGAGACTAATTATCCTAAACTCTTTATTTTCTGTCCAAACCAGCATTGGAACCCCCCCCCCTCCCCCCCGCCCCAAACAAACACACATGCGCACACACACAACACATTAGATGTGTTTTGGAATGCAAAACAAAACCAAATATAAAGTTTAAGATACTATTTATTTATTTAATCTTTTTTTTTAATGTTGTTTTTTTTCACAAACTGCAATGGGCAATGGGCATTTTTAGCACAAAGTATGGGAAGAGATTTTCTCACTTGTACAGGCGAGCTGAGATTTAAGTTAGTAATGACAGCTGTTTTTTTTTGGTTGTGTTTTTTTTCAAATACTCATGTGACTCATACAACGTTTGTGTTGGATTTATTTATTATCTTTTA
Organism: Fistularia tabacaria; assembly: GCA_901007705.1. NCBI lineage: Eukaryota > Metazoa > Chordata > Actinopteri > Syngnathiformes > Fistulariidae > Fistularia > Fistularia tabacaria. Next base: position 94,347 of record CAAKHD010035191.1, on the reverse strand, counting down.
TGCAGAAAACACATGAAAAAACAACATAATCTTCACTTCCGATGATGGTGTCCAGTAGGTTATCTTCCCAAGAGCAACTATGAAGTAAGACATATATATATATAACTTAATTCCAAGATGTTTTCCTCACATATATGTTAAGATGTACCCCCTTCCAGTTTCTGCAAATGCTGCACAGACTGAGCAAATATTACATATTTGTTGTAACGATGATTATTCATTTCTGTGAAATTTGTTTCTGGAATGAGCAGTTAATTTTTAATTTTTTCAAAGAAATATTCTCTTGTACGGACAATCAGGCAAAATAGCTATTGATTGACTGATTGCAGAGAGAGAAAATAAGTATCTGGTATAACATTCAACAAGCAAAATAGGTGCACTTTACTGACATTTCAGAATTCAAATACAAATGATGTATCTTTATGAGAGGAAATGTTAGTTAATCGTACTGCGTCTGCTTGTTATCAGGGGTTAAGACACCAAACAGAAAGATAAATCACTTTATTAATGGTATATTTTCAAGCTTGACAAGAGGGTATTTGATAGTCCAAATGATATTATAACAATAACAATAATAATAAGTCTAATTTCTTTGTGTAATGGATGAATTAAGAATCTTGATTGCGTTTTTTCTTCCAACTGGGAAGCAGACAAAGAAAAAAAAGAAAAGAAATCATTGGCCAGAGTGGTTCTGAAATTATAAACAGCTAATTGTTTAGTTCTAAATCTTTTTAATTTGGACTGTGTTTGTCGGCATGCAGTCACCGAAACACATGCTAAACAGAACAGTTCAAAAATGGTTATGTGCACGTGCACACAGACACGCACGTGCACACACAGATTATGAGATAAAGCCCTCGTGCTGGACTATACTGAGAGGCCTTGTAGAGACGGGAGAGATCCATTAACTAAAGCAGCCGAGCATGGCCGCTGCTGGCTCATCACTATCTACCCATCTAGTCAGAGGGTGTGCAAGGGGGGGGGGAGGTGCGCAATCAAAAGAAAGTCGGGGAGAGAGGTACAATGGCAGAAGTTTTTGAGGGAGAGAAGCTGAATAAAAGTGCTAAAGCAGGGGCTGATGGAGATAAATCTGAGAATCACTTAACACATTGCCCTCTGTTTGGTGACCGGATGAATATTGAAAATACAATAAATTCTGCAGAGAGCCGTGGGAACCATACATTTGCCATTTGAGCAGTTAATTTACATTTGACTGTGAACTACTATGGTTTAAATACCATTTTTTCCCCCGGTTACTCGGCATATTGTTAGCAATATATCAGTTTTGCCTTCTTATTTGTTTCTAACTGGACTTGTAGAACAATTAATCATTAAGCTACCAGTCTTTCTCTTGAGATGCTTATCATAGTGGAGTTGATTAAGTTAGAGATTATGTATGACTGACTTTTTGTCAATCTGCTCAAAAAACAATCAAGCACATGTTCTTTCCTTTCTTCTCTTCTCTTCTCTTCTCTTCTCTTCTCTTCTCTTCTCTTCTCTTCTCTTCTCTTCTCTTCTCTTCTCTTCTCTTCTCTTCTCTTCTCTTCTCTTTTCTTTTCTTTTCTTTTCTTTTCTTTTCTTCTCTTCTCTTCTCTTCTCTTCTCTTCTCTTCTCTTCTCTTCTCTTCTCTTCTCTTCTCTTCTCTTCTCTCCTCTCCTCTCCTCTCCTCTCCTGCTTGTAATTGTACTGGAAAGCAAAACTCTCTGCCTCCCTCAACATTTTTCTTCCCGCTGCTCTTCTTCTTTTATTCCCTGCCTGCGAACCAGGTACAGTGAAGTGCTGATGAACAATTAAACATGGTTCTTCCCCAGGGAGACGAGGTTGCACATTAAGTGTGTGTGTGTGTGTGTGTGTGTTGTGTGTGTGCATGTAAGTGTGCAGGTCTGTGCATGCTTGTGCATATGAGAGAGAAACTTGGCAGTGAGACAGGAAAATACTTGGCAGAGTAAACAATAAATATTTTTACTGGATGTGCATATGTGTCAAAGCACAACGGGAGCCAATAATTACTTATTGATTAATTTATCTATTTTTCTATCCATTTAGAAAAATAATATAGTATAACTTAGTATTAAAGGTAAATCAATGATTCTGTTTTTTGAATGTTCCGTTACATACAGAGCAAACACACGGTTGTGCAAAGGTTAAACTGCATCCATGACAAATGATACACTAAAATTTGTTGACTTTTTTTTCCAAAAGACATGATTTTTTTCCTTCAATGATAGTAGTAGTCTTACATAGTGGAATATGTACTCTAGTCTTAGTATTTTAATATATCTTGAATATTCTGAGGAAACTGTCATTTGTTTGGTAGATCCTGGTGCAACGTGAGCGGTATCAGTTGGCATAATGGTAGCTGAGCCATGGTGGTTTCATAATTAGAGAAGATTACAGAATACTATTTTAAATATGTTTTTTTATGCAACGAATATGTGTCCCACATCATGCATGCAACCCTGTTACATTAACATCTTTAGCACAGAAGAAGAAGAAGAAAGCAGCCAATCACATGAAACAATGGACACTGACATCATCAAACAGTTTGCTAACAGCATTTGGAGTAAATATAGAGCAAATAAACATGCCTTCTTCAATTCTTCTTATTTTGATAAAATTGTTAGCCTGTCTTGTATGTCTCACTCCATGCCACGTAACTCTGTTATGCAAATGTTTACTTTACAACAAATTCATTTTTCTTTTTCTTGACTAATTTACTTAAGTAAGTGTGTCCACTTTGTCAATAACAACAGCTAGCTAAATAGCTACTCTACCATTTCGAACAAGCTAACTTTAGCCTGAATTTTCCACCCTGATCCTTGCAATCCTGTTAGTTTTCAGAGAAACAGGATTGCACTACATTAACAGAGTTGCATCTCATCCAGTTTACTCATAGTTTTAAAAGTATTATTCATTGTGAATTTAAATAATTTGAATAACATACATTATTTAAACATTTTACTGAATGTCACAGAGTGGATTATAATTATATATATATATATATATATATGTATATGTATATATATGTATGTATGTGTATGTATATGTGTATATATATATATGTGTATGTATATGTGTGTGTGTGTGTGTATATATATATATATATATATGTTCTGATGTCCCTACAGCTGTACGGTTTGTGTCCAGCTGGTAGCCCTTTGTTGTGTGTTCTCCCCTTTTCAATTCATCCTCATCTGTCCTGTCAGATAAAGGCAAAATTGCAAAAGAAAAAAAAAATCCTTTAAAAAGTTGGATTAAATAATATTAGATAAGGTTTTATTTCTTCCTCATAGCATGGACCACGAAAAGCAGCACTTAGCTGCTGAAAAGCAGCTAAGTGCAGCTGAAAAGAAGAGACTGTGCTAGACGTGATGCTGATGTGCAGAGGAGACAGCAATATTTACAAAAAGAGAGAGAAAGATAGAGGAAAGATTTAGAAACCCGGGAAGCTACTCCAAAAAGACCGCAGTGAGAGAGGTCGGTGGGTCCAGCAAAAAAAAAACTGGCGAGAGGCAAGAGAAGGTTAACTGAAGGTGTAAATACCCCACCAGTAAGCCCTGAAACTCCAGTTACACCAGAGATCAGGTTGGAATCTCCTGAATCTGGCTTCAGATCTCAACCTGGGACTTCAGGGTCACACTATAACAGTTATTCAGAATTGCAAGTTAGCACAGAATGCCAATGGATGCCAATGTCCATTAAATGTTTTTATGAACAATCATAAATCAGATGGCAGGTTTCCGCAAGTGTGAAGAGAATTGCTTTAGTTTATTGTTTACAAGATGTATACAAGGTTTCGCACACAGTGTTATGTTTTGTTTGCATGAGGAGTAGTGGCAATTATTTTTTAATTTTTGACTTGAGAAATATTGTTAACAGTGAATGTTAATGTCAATTAAAACAAAATTAAGTAATAATTCTGTGGTCTTCAACATTTATTTGACACATTTGCTTCATGATTCAAATTTAAACTGATAGGTACTCAACCCTATGACTTTTTACAACCCTGTTAGTCTGATATCAACCCTGTACCCTTATCATTTTAATAAAAAATAATTCTAAATCAATTTATCAAGCCACAAGACTTTGGCCTATTGCCATTTAAATATTTTAAGTAATTGTATGCATAATGTACTAAAGACAATATTTGAAATGAAATACCTAAATAAGTAAAGTGAAACCTGCCAATATTGAAAAGTTGGCTGAAACTGGTTTCAAAAGTTAATTTCATTTAAATCAAGACACATCTGTAATCAAAAGATTATTAGGTTGCATTGTTACTTTCTGTGCCAAATGGTAAAGGAATGACGGTTAAAAAATAAATTCACCTACTGTTTTCAAGTACTTAAATGTTGGTAACAGGGTTGCACCAAATCTGCACAATTGAAAAATAAAACGTAATAAAAATGACACCTTTGATGCCTGAGCTGAGCTAATTCTAGGTATTAATAGTTCAGTACCTATAATTAATGAATACATAGATTAAAATTATCAAGGTGAATGTTTATTTTTCAAAAATGCATAAGCTGAAATGTCCTCCAATTCTGGAATGACCCTCATTCCATTTCTCTGCATCCTCTCAGACTTTTCAGAAGTGCTAAAGTTCTGGGTAGTTGCATTCGCTTAGTTATGTTAAATGCTGATAGCCGGAGAAAAACAGTAAAGCAGGGTGGCTTATCTGAGCATTGCTGTTTTGTAATCCACTGGCACTTATGTCTGATGGTTTACCTTCATGATATTTGTCAAACTAAATATTGTGGTGTCCTAAGCTTTTCATAAACTGGGGCCTTGGTGTCATTAACACACCTGTGGCATGGATCGGTCTTTCAAGTTTTGCAAGTGAACATAAAATTGTATGAATCCCACTAACCTACTGTAGCCCATGTTGTGATTTTCTAAAATTTGTCATATTCGGTTTTAAGTTTCTCGATAATCTTATCCCACAAGATGATAAGAACAGAGTTCTTCGACAGGCTGAGCAGGGTTCACGGCATGGCTATTGGCAAATCATCAGGAGCTGGTTTTGTTCAACTTGAAGTCGACAGAGAGTTGCAGTGCAAGACCTTTAAGAACAAGGTCAAGACTGCCCCGAAAACATTCACTATTACACTTGGAGTACAACATGGCTGCTAAGCACAGGGAATTTAAAAAGTTGCCATTTCAATATAGGGTGAAATCAATTATGGAGACAGGGCTTGAAGTAGGCTTCCACACATAGGGCTCCCTTTACCCTGAGAACCCTTCACTGGACAAAATGGAGAGCTAATCAAGACACTTGTGACATTATGGAACACATGCTGTAGGCTAAATTCATAAAATAAATAAACAAATCCTTTTGTATACCTTTTGGAATATTTTTTTATCAAATTCTACACATCTGCATAATAAATAGAGTTGTGGTATCTTCATTTCATGATTACTGAAGCGCAGGCTTCTGTCTTGTTTTAGGTTGTTTTGTTTTTTTTGCTTTCCTTTCAGAAAGGAGACAAAGGAAATGGCCAGGTGGATATAATAAGGTTCCAGTGCAGCTGTAATGAGAGAGCAGCTAGATGAAATATCAAAAAAGAAAAAGAAAAGAAGAAAATGGCTGGTAAAAAGGTTATTTGGCAGAAAAAAATTGGTTGGAGGTTGGAGGGTGTAAAAAAAGCCAAAAAGATATTTCTTGAATCGTTCATTTCAAAGGACAGGCTCCTGCAATTCTTGTCATATCAGGCAATGAACTAAATAGTTGCATCAAGGTCCATTATGAAGAAAAAAAGAAAAGATGAGCAGATAACAAAATGAAGTGTGACTTAGATATTTGTAATCCAAGCTTTTTTTTTTTTTTCCAAATGTTATCCTTCTTAAATTGTTATCTGGACAAGGGCACTATAACTGCAACTGGACTAGCAGAGTATAGAGTGAAATCATTATGTTTGTTTAAAAATTACTAGGTGCTGATTAATCAAAACATGGTTCAACCACACTTTCCTCACGCTGTGTTGTGCACATTGTATGTTTGCAGGGACAATGTATAATCCAATAAGATGCAAAAGTTCGAAAATCCCCCCCAAAAATCTAGAGCCGTGGAATTGTGTGGATGTCCTTACATGCCTTTGCATCTGTGCATGTGTAATAAAAGAATTTGTATTTGGAGAGGAAACTCAGGAATCTCTCAATATCATAGATCATTGATTGAAAAATATTTGTACGCTCAGATCTGTCATTAACAGTTTCGTCAGCACCATGGGCTATTAGTGAATAGTTTTGAGTTAATAAGCAGTCCTTCCAAAGAAAAAATGATAAACACTATTTGTGCTATGAGTCAGAATATGAGTCTTACTCTATGGCACATGGCACAAAAAATGGCTTTAACAGATAGCTTCAAAGCTAAATCTATTTCTATGTGTGTATATACTGTATGTATACTTTTTTTTTTCTTCAAAATCAACAAGCTAAATCATACAGGATTGCCATAGAAATATACATTTATAAAAATAAAAAAATGATAAAAAGTATTTTCGTTAAGCCAGCTGTGCGTTACTTCTCCTAAATTCCAATCCATGTACAAAACATCAGTCGAAGGTATGCCAAAGCACGAAAACAACAACAATAACAATCATAATAATAATAGAATTAAAATAATAAGAACAGCTGAGAAAATATTAGAAGTCAATTCATCGCTGCACCAACTGGCAATGTGCATTCAAATCATGCCCTATGCCAGTAATCACAGTAAAAACTGTAAAAGTTTGGGCTGCTAATGCAAAGACTGGACTTCCATGTGATGGATTCAAGATTGCAAACACGCAAAATCGAATTAAACTGGGCAGGAAGTATCACGAGTAGTGAGAAAGTAATTAAAAGCTGTGTGCCGTTTAAGAATATGTATTTTCCCCTGCGCACATGTGTGCGCCAGGGCAATATGTATTGGAGCAGCAGCAGTTCAAAATGCCCACCCATTCTGGTAAACAGCAGACTACGGGTCAGAAGATTTAAAGATGAATCAAGATCGGGTTAGGTGCCGGTAGGGGTTGTTTCTATAAGTGTTGTGAATGGGTCAATGTTGTGTTTCTATCATACACAGCCATGATAACGATCCCATTACTCATAGTATGCAGTTGCTTTTTGCTCCCCCTTTCTATTAGTTTGACATCAGGTTGATAAAGTATTAGCATTGTCTCTCAGTAAAGTCCACCCTCCATAATGACTGTTTAAATAAATCACACCTCTGTCCCTCTCTCTCTCTCTCTCTCTCTCTCTCTCTATCTCTCTCTCCCACCTGCTCGCTCTCTCTCTCAGGGGATATCGCAATTCTACTCTATGCTGTATTACGCTGCATTACTTTTATTCAGGTTTACCCAGTGAAATGCAAAGTGTACATGTGCACTCATTCAAATAAATATCACTTATGACACCATCAGAAACGCTGCAGAGTAAATCATGACCGACTTGCATTGCCACTTGCCTTCTCCCACGGGATTGTGAACAGCGAGGGAATGGGTGAAATTCAAAGCCAAGAATGAAAGAAAGAAAGAAGGAAAGAAAGAAACTGCAAACTAGAGAACAGGGCATTCTGTCAGTTTTCTGTTTTTCTGTCAATTACCATCTGGCAAACAATTATTTACTTGTTTCGTCTATTAGGGGGGAAGAAAGAAAGTCAGAACAAAACAAAACAAAAATATATATGTCAAGTTTATCCCTGGGGTCAGAGACTATTTCTGTGTGCTCAAGACAAGAAGCATTGAACTACATGATATCCTGCAGGCAATTTATTAATTTTCTTGTTTCCCTTGTTTATGAGCTGGGGGTTGAAGGGATTCTCTACATTTATTTGTACGTAAATGCATACTCTGTTTACAGCAAGGGGAGTAGAGGCTATGGAATACCATTGCTCTTTATCCATATTAATTACCCATGTTTCAGTTTGTCTCTTCACATTTAGGTAACACTTAATGTTTGCCACTCAATTTTTGGGCAACTAAGGTGAGTCATGCAAAAATGTTTTCCTAACCTGCCATAGGCTTAAAATTCTATCAGTGGTCCAAATCTAAAGGGGGTCATCCACAGAGCCAGAAGCTAAATGACCTGAACCCAGAGTGCCCTCAACTAAATACGGCTAAAACCTCATATCATTAATTTTAGAATGATGCTAAAAATTCAGCATCACACCTTTCCCCACAGGAGACCTTGTTCATCTCTTTACTCAACTTCACTTCTGTGCAATCTGGGTTTCGAGGAGTCCCAATTGCCTCACTTCCTCCAGCTCTCTCAACTCATCCAGCTGCAGCACACATTGTCTTCAACCTCTCTGGACCCTTCCCATGTTATCCCTGTCAAACAGTCCAGCCACCGGCTGCTTGTATTGAATACAAAATCCTCCTCCTGGCAAACAAGAATGCAATGTGATCCACAAAGGCACAACAGCAGGCCACTGTCCAGGTCGACACAAACCAGCCTGCCCTGTTTTTTTTCTTTTTTATTTTCCCTTGTCACCCTTGGACATTCAGCTTGTCCTCAAATGGTTCCCTATCTGGCTGCTTTTATTTTTACTTCAACCATTCTATACCACCAAAACAGCAATCTCTCCTGAATTATCCTGTTTTTTCTTGTAATTTTAGTCCATCTGCATTTATTTTGTTTCTGCAAATACTACAGTTGCATTCCAATTAAGTTGCTCAGAATGCGAGCGTCAGTCAAATTAATGAAATGGAAATGCATGTCTTCCGCCGGCTGCTGTTTTCTGTTTTCTCTCCTCTTGTTCGTGAATGTATGACTGTGTTTTGGCATTGCTAAAAGTATATCTGAATATCGAAATCTCACTGAGCCTTCATGTTGATATTTATATGCTTCCTTGCCTGAGTCTTTCAATATATGTGTGACCAAGCTATATGTGTGTGTAGTTTTAAGTTATTCGCATTAACCCTGTGAACCTCAGACATGGGGAGCCTACTGAAAGTCGTGTTAGATGTATGAGGCGTTGTTCATTTCCATGGATTGGATGCACACATCAATGCATGGGTCGAAGCACCATAAGGTGACCATAAACCCATGGCTATATACATATAGATTGCTGTATGCACAATAAGCTTCACATTGCCTTGGCAAGAATATTTTGCCCCACATAGCCATCTGTCCGATTTGCTGCATTTCCAACAAGATGTGAGACTGTGTTTGTGGGCTTTAACTGTAATCATATATCAGATTTCTATTTTTATTTCCTTGTAGTAATATTTAGCCAAGTACTGGTTAATCAAAATAAATCAATTGATTTGAAGGTTTAGTTTTTGAAAAACATGGGGCATGCCTTTATTGGTGCAGAAAAATGTATCTGCTGTTGTGACCGCCCATAAAACTTTGACTGTGTGCATCAAAACAGTGCAGTTTTGGGGTGTTTTGCATTGCCATGAGTCTGGATAAATCTATCAGTCTCACTGTGAATTTATAGTTTCAAGGGGCAGAATAACTGTCTGCATAAACACCTGACATTGTGTGATGTACTAAAGATACGGTAACAGTTTGGGATGTGACCAGTGAAACAATCTCCAGAGGAAGGAAAGGAGGCATATGGACCACACCTAAAATAGATATAGCCTAAATGCAATGTCTTGCAGTGAATGTCCATAATGGTCTGATGGTTTGACACAATCCACTTTTGGTTCCTGGAAATTGGAAAAGGAGCAATCCATAAGTGTTTTAATCTGCATTTTACAGTATTTGTTAAAGTATTGGCAATTCAGCTGTCCAAGATGGCTTTTTCTGACACTTAGAAAAAGCAAGACGGTATCATCACATCATCGATGGCTGCCACCAGATGTTATGTTCAGTGCACCCGTCTTTCAACCAGTTCTTCTGAGCTCAAGAAAACGTATATTATAGATTCATAGCTCAGATTCATTATTCTATCTTTTGCAGATGTTTCGACATGTGCAGAAGAGTGGGGTGTGAAATATGGTCACAATTATAAATAGGAGTGTCATCACATGAAACTGATTCTCGATACCACAGGTTTACGGGATTATGTGTTGGATTTTCTATAAATATACGAGATATAAAAATATATAGATATAAAAAAGATATGTTTTTAACAGTGGATAATTAATGGTGGTTTGGGATAGCCACAAGCTGTCAGTCAAATACCACATCTCCAAGCTTTTCAAAGCGCATTGTGAGAGGTTGTCGTGCAACTTAAACCTTACCTGTTCTATACCAGAGATCTGGATAGGTCTATTCACAGGAAACATATAGTAAGACTTATTGAAATCCAAAGTCTGAATTGAAATCCATTCCAACTGATATGGTAACTCATCATTTCGACATGAAAGGCTTTTCAATGGAGTCAATTGACACCCTGGCATAGTTCTTTCCAGTACATCCCTAATTTGATCAGACAACTCAAAAAATTGGTATGCTAATGGTGCTTGGAAAAATAAATAAATAAATAAATAACACAAAAAACAAACCTACATTTTCCAGTGATTACTTTCCCCAATTAGTGCATTGTAATATTTTAAGAAATAAATATAAATAAAATCTGGCTATGAGTTTTATCCCTTCATCAAACCCATTCCGTTGTTGAGAAGCAAACAGCTCTGCATTGCTCACCCCACACAAACATGCACACAAGCACACAAACGCACCCACACATGCACACACTGTTGTCACTCTGGGCCCAAAGTGTTCTCTGAAAGGAAGAAAACATGGAATATGGAAAAATGAGGATACAGATAAAGATCGAGACAGGTGAAGACGGGGAGATGAATAGAAGATGGGGGCTGAGGTGAAAGGGGAAATAGAATGATGGATAGAAAGATGGGGACTTGATTAGATGGGTGGTTAGTGGCATCTATAAATAGGTGCATGAAAGGACGCACTGGTGGTTGCAGGCTGAATGGATCGATGGGTGGATGGGTGGAGAGATGGATGGATGGATAGACAGATGTTGGAGAGATGAAAAGCCTTGAGGTAAAGATATTAAAAGATGGATTAATATAGAGCACCTCCCTCTCTCGACTACTCCAATTTCTTTCCCAAGTCACACACACACCCCTCTCCATTTTTGGTCTGTCCCGCTATGTCATTGGTTCTCCAGCTGTCGTATCTACTTCCTGTCTCTCTCTCGCTCTTATTCTGACTGGAAGAGTAATGGCCGTGGCACTGTGGCTTGACTGATTAATGCACTCGAAGGGGTGGAGTACAACAAACAGACGGGAGGGGGTAGGAAAAATGAGTAAGAGGAAATAGGGGATGGGAAAGAGAGACATAGATAGAATCAGATTATGTGTCTTTTAGGAGAGAGCCTCAGCATGGCCATTGCAAAAACCAGTGCATCAGGTGATTTGATTTTCAGAGGGAAGGATCCTTTCCCTCATTAGTGAGAGTGCCCTCCCCTTCTCAGATTTAACCATCATGATCACTCATACTGTATCAGCGATCAGCCAAGAGTCGGATTCCCTTGAGGGGAAGGGTTTGCTCATAGACCAAGTGGCAAAAGTGAGAGAGTACAGGCAAAGGTGAGATGAAGTGAGAAAGAAAAGTTACTGGAGTTTTTCCCTCCCTAATCGATGATGTCCGTCAAAACATTAGATGTGATTGCAGGGTAAAATGCCATCTCCTTTAGCTCTCTGTCTAATCTTAATCATTCAGTAATGATGCATCTCACCGAGAATCAGACTCCCCTTGCTTGTTGCCATCCATCCATCGTCTGTCACTTATCCTGCAGTCAGGGTCAAGGGGGATGCTGGAGCCTATCCTAGCTGTCGTCGGGCGAGAGGCGGGGTACACCCTAGACTAGTCACCAGTCAACCGCACGCATACAGACAAACAACCATTCACTCCCTCACTCATTTGGAGCATTTTTTCTATTTTTTTTCAATTAACTTGCTGCATGTTTTTGGACTGTGGGAGGAAACCAGAGAATAACGCAGACACGGGGAGAACATTTATTTCATTGATTAAATTCTCCAAATTCCACAGAAGAGCCATGGATACATCTTGTTGTCACTCCATCTAAAATGAAAACAGATGGCAAGGTTGTTTTTTTTTCCATAAATTGAATCTCTTCAAATTTTGCACATCATATGTTTAATGCAGTTTGATAATACCTGAATAAGATGTATTTGTATTCATATGTACGTAGCTGCAATCAGCCCTCCACTTCTTTCAACCAGTGAAATCCCCAAAACATCTTTTTTACTTTGTGGACCATTGCGTACAAATACATTGTACCTTGCCCGGGCACTTTTGCTCTGACTTGCTCAGCGGTGGAATTTTGCAATAATGCATTTGGCATCAATCATTTGGACCAAACTGCAGGGGGAAATTAACCACAGGTTGAAAAATACAGGACAGGCTTTTGACACATAGCTGGTTACAAGGCGATCACAGAGCTGGCAAGTCTTCATTAGCCTTTGCAAGGATGCTAATGTATTAGGAGCAGTAACTTTAAGTTTCGATGGCTATGTTTAGGATTAATCTTCCCCATTCGTCTGACAAACACATGGCTTGCTAACCGGTGAAACCTTTGCTCTCACCTTCGTAGACTTTATTAGCTGGCGTGTTTTTTCGATTTGAGGAAACACAATAACTGTATCTATCATATATATGTTAATTTAGAAGTCTGGAGACAGGCAAAACATTAAAATACATTTATGGGGGATAGAAAAAAAACTGAAAAGTCATTGAGAGATCCTTGAAATAGAAACTATTAATAAAGTAATCATCTGATAATTAGAAAGTGATGTCAACCTTTGGTTTGGGATTAGTTATAAGCATTTATTAACAGGTGAGCTACGACAACGGGGCTCCTGATATGCATACTTTTCAGATTTAGAGCTTTAGAACAGATGAGGGAAAAATAGACAGTGCAATTCAAAGCATCAGGCTGAAAAAAAGCTGCATTTGAATGAAACCCAAGTGTACCAAAAGTCTGCCTCTCCTTCCTCTGTGCCAAATACTCACACCGGAACATCATTAGCACACTGGATAAATTGACAGCAGCTTCAAGGAGAGCGTAGAGAAGTGAATGTTTGAGCGTTGAGCAGATGAGTTTTACACAAAGCTTAAATAAAGTATTTTCTCATTTCTTTTCCCACATTGTTCAATTGCCTGCCATTTTGTCCTCACATAAGAAAGATCCAGCAAAAAATATTGGAATGAAGGAAATAGATAACAAAATCAAGGACAACGCCAAACAGCTGGGCATCAGGAGGTTGTTGTTCCCTGAAGCTAAATTTGTGTAATATAAGAAGGGATAAATGTCAACAAGGAGCTATCAGGTCAGTGCTCCTTCAGAGGCAGCATGTGATGAGCAAGGAAATAGAGGAGTATGTGGGAGAAAACTGTAACAACATCACAAAGAATCCCTTCAGGTGACCAACTCGTCTTGAAGAAAGTTTTGTGTTTGTGTGAGTGCGCCTCTGCCTGATTTCAGCCCAGGTCAGTGGTTGCTGCACTATTGACGTTTCAAGCGCGAAGGCATGATTACTTTTAACCACACCCTCACGGAATACAAAGACGAGCCTGACAAATGTTGCTAAGTTAAAGGATAATATATTTGTCATCCTTTTGTCTTCGGTTTTACTTTGTTGCCTTCATTTTTCTTTAGCCCCCTACTTTATCGATCCCTCCTGCATCTCTCTTTCACACTCTTTCATCAGAGCAACCTATTTTACAGACGTTGACTTCACTCAGAACATTGTTAACCTTCATTCCCTAACCCAGCCGATCCATCATTACTCCAGCTTTGTGTACAATTACTATGTTGGTTTACAGTTTACTTGTTCAAAAGACTGCCAAGGCAGTAAGGGCCACTTGGTGGCACTGTGGTATTTGGAGTCAGACAGTGAGCAATATTCTTTTTTTCTGCTTTTTCTTTTCTTCTTTTTTTGTAATTTAAATGAATGGGCACAGAATTAGTGGAAGGTGTGAGAGGGACAAAATAATTCAAGGGGGTGATGAAGACGGGAAAATTGGGGAGGGGTAAGAGGATGGAGGAACTAAGGAAATTGGTGTGGGGTAATTTTGACATATACAGACACACACAAAGAGAACAAGAGTGGGGAAACATCAAGCTTTTTGCAACACAGTCTAACTCTCATTTCCATGTCCCAGTGTTAGTCCTTACTTTATAGGAATACTGAATCCTGAGTTGATGTAACTTAACAGCAGTACATACCCCTACCCTTTCTCAAATTGCCAAGCCTTTAATAAGGGGATGTACTGAAGCTCTTTTTATAGAAGATTTCACAGATTTTCCCATGCAATACCCAGCAATTAGCTGTCGTTCTTTCTCCCTCTCAATTTGAAAGAGACTGAATATGGTGATAACGATCCTTCATTAATACTTATCATGTTTCTTATCAGTGAACACGATTTCCTGTTAAAAAAGAACATAGCTCAAGTTTAAATTGTAAAAATCTGTATTTATCTGCAGAACAGTGAGTTAAGACGTTCTGTGGTTCAGAGCACACGCTTCTCTTAGGCTTTCATCTGAAGTTAATAATCTAATCAGAATGGCAACCAGTGAAACAGACAGCAAAATTGTTCTTAAATAATCGTCTGGCAGTCGTATGGCAGGGTAACCTGCTTTAGAAAAAGGCTGATTTGATTGTTGCGCTGTTGGTTCATTTGTACTCCCACCGACATTCATGGCTGATGAAGACCTTGCATGAACATGTCACTTGCGGGAGCGTCAGTACTAATACATACAGCTGGGTTTGTGTCTTTACAATATGCTAATTCATGATCTTTATTTGCTTTTGATAGATATCCTCACACCACCTTATATAATGACCAAATTCATTTCGGGCCTACTGTATCATTCACTTTTTTGAAGTGTAGATGCAGGTTAGTTTAATTAAACCGATTTCACCGGCGGCTTGCAACAAGAGCTGGGAAGGATTTCATCAGAAATGTGGTTGCATGTGCAAGAGTGCATAAGCAATAAATGGCAGAAGAAATCAAGATGTAACTTTAGATGATTAGTTTTTTGGGGGGTGTGGAGATTGCATGTTCTCCCTGTGTCTACGTGGGGTTCCACTTGGTTCTCCGGTTTCCTCCCAAAGTCTGAATACATGCAGGAATTCAACTGGAAAATTTGGAAAAAAAAAATGACCTGATGTGTGAATGACTGAGTAAAGGTTTTTTGTCTCTATGTTCAGCCCTGCGATTGACTGGCGATCAGTCCAGGGGGTTACCCGCTTTTCACCCAATGACTGCTGGGATAGGCTCTAGCATACCCACGACCATGGAATATGCAGTAGATGATGGATGGAAAGATATTTAACCTGTTTGATTAATCTGTTGAGAGACAGAGATGCACCAATGTCAAAATAAAATAGACAGAGGCTCTTTGTTAATGTTAAGATTAAGCGTGAAAGTGACCCGACCAGTCAGGCAATCAGTAATACAGCCTAGAGAGTAATGGCAGACAAGGTATTTTTGTTGGAATAGAAAAGCAAGATTACATGTAACAAAATATACCGTTATTACTATCTATGATAATTATATAATTATCTCAACATTTTGTGTAAGCTGGTTTTACATTACGAACAGAGAGGTGAGTAATGTATCTGACCAACAATTATGAATCTATTTATTTCATTTGTTTATTTATTCAGTAACAGTGGATAGGTTCTCCGCCCTCAGCAGGGTCCTGGAGGGTGTATGCAAGTTTCCCCAACTAGTCTACATGTGCTTTGTGCACTTGGAGAAGGCATTCAAAATAGTCCCTCAGAGAGTCCTGCTGAGGTTGCTCTGGGAGTATGGGGGACTGCATTATCTGGGCTGCTTCATCCCTTTATGACAGATGTCAGAGCTTTTTCTGCATTGCTGGCAGTAAGTCTGATGCATTTCTAGTGAGGATTGGACTCCGCCAGGGCTGTGCTTTGTCACCGAGTCCATACAAAACCTTTCTGGACACAATTTCTAGGCAAAGCCAGAATGTCAAAGGAATTTGGTTTGGTGGCCTCAGGATTGGGTCTCTTCTTCTTTCCGTTGATTTGGTCCTGTTGGCATCATCAGACCATGATCTCCCGCTCTCAATGAACCAGTTTGCAGCCAAATGTGAAGATGCCAGGATGAGAATCCGCACCTGCTAATCCGAGGCCATGATTCTCAGCCAGAAAAAGGTGGAGTGCCCTTTCCGGGTTGGGGATGAGATCCTGCCCAAAGTGGAGGAGCTCAAGTCTGGGGGTCTTGTTCCAGAGTTCTGGAAGAATGAACTGGAAAATAAACAGGCAGATCAGTGCAGCGTCAGCAGTACTGAGACTCCGCATTGGGCAATCATGTTAAAGAAGAAGCTGAGCCGAAAGGCTCTCATTTTACCGGTCGATCTACATTCCCACCCTTACTTATGGTCACAAGCTCTGTGTAGTGACCGAAACAACAAGATCACGGATAAACACAGCTGAATGTAGGTTCCTCTGCAGGGTGTCTGAGGTCTCCCGTAGTGACAGGATGAGATGCTCCAACATAAGGGAGGGGCTCAGAGTTGAGGCACTGTTCCTTTGCATCAAGAGGAGCCAGATGAGGTGGCTCTATTATCTGGTCAGGATGCCTTCTGCACACCTCTTTGGTGGGGTTTTCTTGGATTCCCACCACAATGAAGCCTCGTAGAAGATCCAAGAAATGGTGGAAGGGCCATTTCTCTGAGCTGGTCTGAGAAGGTCCCTGGATTCCCCAACAGCAGTCTAGGGCCCCTCCTTATGTTCCTGCCCCAAGACCCAGATATGAGATATGAATGAATGAAGTAATGAATATTTTTCCAATTCATTTTTATTTATTTGAATTTAGTTATCTTTTGAAACTATTAACCAATGGAAACGGATCACACAATTATGTGTTGTTAAAATGCTGTTTAAGTTGCTGACAGTAAATCAAAACCATCCATCCATCGTCTGCTGTTGTTCCTACTCAGGGTCACGGGATGCTGGACCCTATCCCAGCTGTCATTGGGCGAGAGGCGTTGTACACCTAGGACTGGTCGCCAGTCAATCGCAACGCCACATATACAGACAGACGAGCATTCAGTCTCTTATTGGAGGCAATATTCACAATTTTCCAATTCACCTTCTGCATGTTTTTGGACTGTGGGAGGAAACTGGAGAACCTGGAGGAGACCCACGCAGACACGGGGTGAACATGCAAACTCCAAACAGAAACGTCCCGGGTCGAACCAGGGTCCACTGTGCTATGAGGCTGAGGCACTAACCACTGCACCACCGTGCCGCACCCTTAATCAAATTCAGCAAAACAAAAAAAAAATTCAGAGTAAAAGGGAGAGATGTATTACTTTGGTTACTTCCAAGCACTCCTGTCCAATTACATCCCACTGGAGCTGTATGCATCAAGCAAAAACATATATGAAATAAAATGGACAAAATGTTGATTAGCAAATTCTCCCCCTCCCTCTTTGAGCTGGACCAGCCATCTAAGAATGAGTACCGAGCAATAGTGTCTCCAATTCATTATCTGACCAAATGTGAATTATAGTCACAATTTCCCCCATCTGTTGCTGACTTATGGTCCCAAATAATGGCCAGATAAGTGCTTTTGTAGGAAAGTATGTTTTCACTCTGAGGTCAACCTTTGACCATTTGGAGTATACATGTTTTTTCGAAATTTGTGCAAAAAATGTGCTATTGCAAATTCAACAACACCCTCTCCTTTCACCAAATGTATTCTGATCAATCTGTCCTTAAGACTGACTGGTTTGTGGCGGATATGAAGAAATTAAGCATTTACGTATGCAGGTATTATATAGATTTATTTATTTATTTAATTAAACTTATTTTTGTTAAGACAGATCCATTTTAACCATGTGTTTGGCAGCACTCACAGATGGGCTCATGAAAATAATTTAAAGGTTGAAGTCAATGACAACTAACGTCTACTTTTTTTATGTATATTTTTTTATGTATTTTGTTTTCTCTTATATTTTTTTATGTATTTTGTTTTCTCTTTTGGATTCCTGCTAAAAACATCTGTGGTTTGATTTGATTTTTTGCCAAGACACCTAAGATACAATCTTTTTTTCAGCTGGAGCAGTATCGTACGCGTCTTATCTCCCGACCTTCTAACTCCTTCAAAAATCCCATCTTTTAAAACAGTTTTATTCAAACTGGCAATATTACAAATATAAATTGAGCATTCATAATGCACAAAGAAGGGGACCTGTAATCACTGAAACATCTCAGATCAAGCCCTTCATCAGGGTAAAGTGTTTCTGGAACAGCAATTGGTGTCTGCCATCTCATGTCAAGATGGTCATCAAATTGCTTGTCACTTGACTATAGCATGACAACAACTGAACAGGAAGCATTAAAGACAAACAGATGGTCTTCAAAGTATGGCAGATTCAACATTAAAACCTTCACATCTGACGTGAGACGTAACAGTCCAACAAAGGATTTGTCTCTGGGGTGTTCACAAATCTCAAATGAGTCGACTACAGAATAAGAGAGTGACATAACAAACAAAAGGCATTTGACTAAGATGATTTGAAATATTGCACACAAATGAATACACCTCAAGAGGTGATAGTATATCATCTGGCATCCTGAAAGGACTGACAGAAGAATTCCAGTGTGACTGTGCTTGGTGTTTGTGAACCATTAGATCTTTCACAGAGCCACAATAGGAATGTTCAAATGTTCCAAGAAGATCTAAAATTCAAATTTGAGGTAGATCAGACAAAAGTATGACTATTTCTTATTCTATTATGTGACAACCTGATGTCGCCAGGAGATGCGGCTGTATGCTCTGGATTTTTTTTTCAATTAATATGAACAAAGGGGGGATATTGAGTTGCGTACAGGAAACTGTGGCATTTTTCACTTTTTAATAAATTTCAGGCCGATCATATAAAATGCAATTTATATTTTAAGCAAAAACAACAAAGTTTAAGGAGTAAAAATATAATTAGGTGTTCGATTAAGAGAAGGACTTTGCTGACTGAAAATAAAAGTCCAACTGCAGTAAAATAATTTTATTTTTAAATTATACAATATATTCAATGTGGTGGTCTTATTTCTAACTTTCCATAGACCCTGCATATTTGGCAAAGGATGGTTCTGCTTGCATCCTTGGCAATGGAAGTGTGTTTGACAAACACATGTCAACATTTCAAGTAACTTTTTAAATTCAATTCAATTCATTTATCAACATAATTTATTTTGACAATGCAAGAAGAACATAGTCAAATTAGAGGAATTCTCTTGACCTACAAACCCGTACCTATTGTTTCTACCTTTATCCACCATTCGTCATTAACATTGCACTGACACACCAAAATACATCATTCTTTTTGTTTTCTTAACAGTTTAAGTCATAACATTAACTGGTTGGGGGTCTTGCAGGAATACAATATGCTAAAACACCAATGCAACTGATGTTCCTGAAGAATAAATAACTATACTGAAAGGCAGGTTTATCCCAAATGACGATTACCCTCATAATTTGTACAAACAAACAAATAAATAGATACATGAATATGTCCCCATCTCAGGTCGTGTTTCCATACTCTGAAAGAGCAGATGTCATATTATCTCTCATTGAAAATGACTGACATTGGGTACCCCTCATGCACACATGCATGCTCGCATGCACGCACGCATGTTGTGCGATTTAAAGTCATAAACCATGGCTACCATGAGCTCAGTAAATAGTCGATTGATTGATGCACAGGTGGAATACGATGTTGTTGACTACATTCCCTAGGAAACATTACCAGTAATAAAAAAGCACCAATGAAATAGAAACACACACAAACCAAATGGTTGTAAAACCCATTAAGAACATGTACCGATACAATCGAGTACATGGCTGATATTATCAAAAAAATATGGCTCGGTCAGTGATGAAAGTTAAAAAAATCAGGTTAGTGATATTGGATTTCACAACATACATGGCAAACTGTGAAATAGGCTGTTATGGCATCCCATCCATTCAGCCATCCATTCATCCATCCAGCCATCCATTTATTTATCTATATCTAAAACTAAATATGGATTAAGCATGATGGCGCGTGTTACAGCTTCAGTGCAGGGGCGCACATATTGATGGCAGCAGGTAGTTCCTTCGTCCATATGATTGTAATGGAAATTGATTTGCAATAAATTCCTTGTTAGTCATGTATTGAAAAGTCTCACATGACCTGGGGAAGGGAAATGATGGAAAACATTTCATTGACAGCACAACAGAAACCAGGCACTTTGCACAAACCACATGCCTGCGCACTGTACTCTCACACCATTTAACTTTTTGTAAACACCCAACCCCGTGACTATCGTTATCAAAGGCACACTCTCAAATCAAACATGTTGAGGGCATTTTATTGCAAGTTGCTGTCGTCTAATTTATACCCCCTCAACACACGTCAATTACACATAAAACACTGATGAATCACATTGGAGCAATGCTCACTGGAGCATTAATCATGTGTTAGGCAATCACAGATAATTTATGGATTCTCTGGGGTTTCCAAATGATCTCTCTCCTGTCCTTGATCGATCCATTATTTGGTTGTAAGCAGAAACATGTTTGCCACATCAATCAAATGATAAATTGCAAATAATTGCCATGACAGCTGAACATAATACGTTCTTTGGGAGGTCATGTTGGGTGCAAGGAAGTCAACGGTATCATGTCATTCAAACACATTAGTGTAAGTGTGAGTATTTATTGACTGATTTTACTAACATACCTTGAATGTATATTTTGATGGAATTCTTTGTATTGTTTCCTTCCGCCATGAGGTTCTGGTTTCAGCCTGCAGTTTTGTTTCTTTCTTCAAAATTCTGACAAAAGCATCAACCATAACTTTCTATAAAATAAACCAAAATATCTTGTAAGTATTATTTTCATTCAGTGCCTCATTTCCAATCAATCACCCAGTTGAGAGTTTGACTTCCTTGCTCCTGCTGTCCAATTGCCAAAGTATCATTGTGCAAGTCACTCAAACCCAGGTTGCTCCTCGTAGTTTGGTTAGCACCTTGTATGACAGCTCTGCCACCATCAGTGTGTGTGCGTCTGTGTGAAAAGTTGAATGCAATCTACTGTAATGCGCTTTGAAACCGCAAGTTGTGAAAGCGCGATTTAAGTGCAGACCATTTGCCAAGACATTAAAGTTATGAACATGTGATAACTAAGGTCTTGTCATCGGTTAACTTTTGATGAAGCAATTTTGTCATGAAGTTCACTTCCTTCTTATCGGAGAAAAAAAAAAATGCTTCTCCCCAAGAACTGACTAAGGATAAAAACAAACTGTTAATGCTCCTACCAAATACTGAGATTTTTTCTCCACTGAAACCCACAACCGACTCTTAAAAATACAAGTTTAGTCAATTGGCACTTTTGTCACAGGGAGATTGATAACTGAACCATTGATCTGTGAAGGAGCATTTCTTAGCAACTTCTGTGTCCCCCTAAGCAGATGTGGCAAGATCAGAAATCAGGATGTTCACACACTCATGACTCATCAAGATGAGCGCTAGATTCACCCTTCCAATGCACACTGATGATAAGTGATCTTGGAGGTGAGGGAAACATTCTCCTCCAAAGGGCCAAAAGTGTGCATTGTGGAATATCTCACATGGCAACAGAATGAAGATTGTTGAAATGAACATATTCTCTTCAACATCTTAGAATTTGGTTTTACTCATACAAGAGAGACTTCAGCTGGACATCTGCATGATCACAGAAGGAGCCTCATCACTAATTCAACCAGCTTGCAATGACATGCCTGCTTATCAGCGGCACAACAAAATTATTACTCTCTGCACTGTAAGCGGAACCAAACTAATCTCTTGAGATCTGCATGTCGGCATAAGTCTGTGAGTATGCACACACATCCGTGCACACACACACATACACACACATGAACACTCAAATCTTTTTATCTTTTTATCATCATGGTAGAGTTCCATGCTGGGGACTTCTTCCTCTTTCCCTTTCGGCTTTTCCCTTCAGGGGTCACTACAGCAAATCAACCTCCTCAATCTAGCCCTATTCTCTGAATCCTGCTCTCTCACGCCAACTACCTTCATCTCCTCTCTCACTACGTCCATAAATCTTCTCTTCGGTCTTCCTCTAGACCTCCTGCCTGGCAGCTCCGATTCCAGCATCTGTCATCTGTCATCTGTCATCAACAATATATTCTCCATCCCTTCTCTGCACATGACCAAACCATCTCTTTCTGGCTTCTCTGACCTTCTCTCCAAAACATCTAACATGTGCTGTCCCTCTGATGGACTCATTCCTGATCCTATCCATCCTTATCACTCCCAAAGAGAACCTGAACATCTTCATTTCTGCCACCTCCAAATTTGCCTCTTGTGTTTTCTTCAATGCCATAGTCTCCAAACCATACAGCATCGCTGGTCTTACCACTGTCTTGTACACCTTTCCTTTCATTCTGGTTGATAATCTTCGATCACATAGTACCCCTGAAACTTTTCTCCACCCATTCCAACCTGCTTGAACCCGTTTCTTCACCTCTTTTCCACACTCTCCGTTGCTCTGGACGTTGACCTTGAGTAGTTAAAATCCTCCAACTTCTTGATCTCGACTCCCTGTAGCTTCACCATTCCACCCGGGTTCCTCTCATTCACACACATATATTCTGTCTTGCTGCGACTAACCTTCATCCCTCTCCTTTCAAGAGCATACCTCAACTGCTTAAGATTTTCCTCAACCTGTTCCCTGCTGTCACTACCGATCACAATGTCATATGCAAACATCATGGTCCATGGAGATTCCTGTCTAGCCTCATCTTTCAGCCTGTCCATCACCACTGCAAATAAGAAGCGGCCCAGAGCTGATCCCTGATGAAGTCCCATCCCCACCTTGAACTTATCTGTTACACCTACAGGACACCTCACCACGGTTTCACAGCTAGCATACATGTCCTGCACAAGTCTAATATACTTCTCTGCCACTCCTCATACAATACCAGAGTTCCTGGTACTGTATGAGTTCCTTGTCCATATGCTTTTTCTAGGTCTACAAAACCGCAACGTAGCTCCCTCTAACCTTCTCTGTACTTCTCTATTGGCATTCTCAAAGCATATACTGCATCTGTAGTACTCTTTACCTCATTCGGTATATCATCAGGATCAACTGCTTTTCTATTCTTCATCCTCTTCAATACCTTCCTCAATTCACTTTTACTAATCTCTGCTACTTTGTGGTCTATAATAGTCATCTCTTCTTCCCTTTCCTCACTTTCATTTTCCTCATTCATCAGTTCTTCAAAGTACTCTTTCCATCTTCCCATCACTCTTCTAGCATCTGTCAATACATTTCCCTCTCTATCCTTAAACACCCGGACCTGCTGTACATCCTTTCCGTCTCTATCTCTCTGTTTTACCAAACTGTAAACATCATTCTCTCCCTCCTTACTGTCCAACCGAGCATACAAGTCATCATATGCCCTTTGCTTTTACTTTGCTACCTGTATCTGTACCTCACGCTGCATCTCCCTGTACTTCGATCTGTTCTCTTCAGTCCACTCAGTGTCCCACCTCTTCTTTGGTAACCACTTTCTCTGTATACACTCCTACACTTCCTCATTCCACCACCAGGTCTCCTTATCTACTTTCCTTCCAGACAACACACCGAGTACTCTCCTACCTGTCTCCCTGATCACATTGGCTGTAGTTGTCTAGTCATCTGGAAGATCTCCCTGAACACCCAGAGCCTTTCTTAACTCCTCCCTGAAAACCATACAGCACTCCTCCCTTTTCAGCTTCCACCACTTTATCCTCTGCTTTGCCTTTGTCCTTTGTCACCTACCACTACTTTGCAGTCACTGATCTTGTTCAGATTACCTTGTCTATACAAGATGTATTGTACCTGTGTGCTCCTACCTCTGCTCTTATAAGTTTCCCTCTGTTCCTGTCTTTTCTGGAAAAAAAAGTATTCACTACAGCTATTTCCATCCTTTTGCAAAGTCTACCACCATCTGTCCCTGCGCGATTCTATCCTGGATACCAAACCTATCCATCACTTCTTCATCACCGCTATTTCCTGCACCAACATGTCCATTGAGGTCTGCCCCAATTACCACTCTCTCATTTCTGGGGATATTCTGCATCACTTCATCTAACTCATTCCAGAACTTCCCCTTCTCTTCTAACTCACATCCTACCTGTGGGGCATAGCCACAAACAACATTGAGCATCACACCATTAATTTCCAGTTTCAGACGAATAAGTTAATCTGACATTCTTTTCACCTAGAACAACTTAAAACCTGTTCCAAAGCTTATAGCCTTACTACCTTTCCACCTGGTATCCTGGACACACAGTATATCCACCTTCCTACTCTGCATCATGTCAACCAACTCTCTACCCTTTCCAGTCATCGTCCAAATATTCAAAGTCCCTCCTCTCAGTCCCAGACTCTTGCCTTTCCTCCTCTCTCTCTACTTCTGAACATGCCTTCCTCCTCTCCTTCTTTGACCCACAGTAGCTCTATT
Organism: Fistularia tabacaria; assembly: GCA_901007705.1. Taxonomy (NCBI): domain Eukaryota; kingdom Metazoa; phylum Chordata; class Actinopteri; order Syngnathiformes; family Fistulariidae; genus Fistularia; species Fistularia tabacaria. The sequence continues at coordinate 69,890 of CAAKHD010035191.1, read as the reverse complement.
TCCACCCTGTAGGTTATCGACACCAATGGCGGTCATTGTTAACCTGGGCCTCGACCGATCCGCTATTAGATTCATAGGTTTGATTCCCATATTTAGATTTGCCAAAAAATTTTACGCCGGATGCCCTTCCAAACGTATCTCTCTGCATTTAGCCGGGGTCGGGACCGGCTCAGGGAGACACTGGCCTGTGCTCCCCCCCGAGGCTGCATTCGAGATCCATGCTGGGGATGGTGTGCACATATATATGTTTTTGGTGATGTCACTATCCCCTGAGATCTTTTCTTTTGTTTTTTATAGCATTTCAATTTTTACACAAGGGGAGAGGCCAACATAGATCTCCCCTGCCAAGTAGCAATTGCAGTAATGTGCATATTATTGATAGTGCTATCATTACATGTCAGTATGGGACAGGAGACAGCACAAGACTTTCAGCATGGTTAGATTTGACAACATGGCGATGGAATGAGCTGTCACTGTCATGTTTCATTGAGAGAAGCTTTTGGAAATCAGCCATGACCTTTACATATTCATAGATAGCTGGCTTTGTTGTGGTGCCCCTCTCTGTTTGCATTAGTGAATGATTACAAGTGGGATTAGTTAACTGGAAGAAAAATTGTAAGAAAAGTCAGCGTTCTAAACAGTTGTATCCAATGGATTTTATTGAAAAAAATAGGAATACAAATATGAATAATGATTTAAAATAGGCTAGGGACAGCCAAGACGAGATCTGTCTCGAGTAACCTCGTATTGCCATCAGTGCTGGCTGGATGCGTTTTGGCTGACAATGAATGTTTAATAATGAGGTGCAGAAACCAACGTCTGCCCGCTGGGGTGAGCATCTTTACCTTTCGCTCCTCCAACTGCATTGCACCTTTTGGTGTGCTCTTTCCATTTCAAGCTCCTCAGCTACTTGTTCATATGAGACATGCCACTTGAAAGTAATATCTGAAAAATCAGTCCCAGTAACCAAGAAAATGGGAACATCCAACGGCTTAAACCCAATCTTAGGAAGAAGCTATGCTATGCCATCAACCTGAGTAAAATGCACTGTTAATGCCATAGTGAAGGCAATGGCAACTGTCATTTGGTTTACTTATTGCTCCAGTGTCCAGGTGAGATGGATTAGTAGTCAATGTTAGCCGAAATGGAATCCATGTACTTCCAGGTATGATGTCAAACATAAGTAGCCTTTATGACATTATATACCGATGACTGAAATTCGATTTCAAGAACAGGAAATAATCATGTACGAAAAATGAGTATTTTGTAAATCCCCGGGATCATATCATAAACTGCAATTTCCCTAAGGCATGGTGGGTGATGATGGGATTTTTATTCCTTTCAGTGCTGATTGATAATTGTTAAAAATGTAGCAGATTTTCCTCAAGAACTTTTTGCAATGAAGATTTTTTTTTTCAGGCTGCACATAGACTTTGTGAATATGATTTTTCAAATGTCAAAAATACTATGGGCAAAGGCTTTCAAGAGTGCTGCCAAAATTAAGTCTGTTACAAAAGCATCTTTTCCATATGCTCAGACTCGTGACAGGCGACTAATTTTGATGAATTCTTGTGAATTCCAGACACACACACACACACACACACACACACACACACACACACACACACACACACACACACACACACACACACACACACACACACACACAAAATTGAAGGGCACAAGATAAAGTCACCTATTGAGTGACACTGGAAATACCTGCTGAAATACAAGACTAAATTCTATCTCTCTTTGTCTGCAATGTGCCTGCCAAGTTCTCCCTCAAACTTCTCTCTATCTTACTTTTTATTTTTAATTCAACTCCCTCAAATACAGGGTCTGGCTCTCGATATCTATTTTCTGTTCATTTATTTAGAAAACCGTTGACTGAATGGCAGGTTTTCTTGACAGTTGATGCTGCATCCATGCTGTCCTCATAATTTAACGATGTTTACTGCACAGTTTATTTGACAAACACCAATATCTCCATTTGAAAAGCACTGTGCTTAAAGTGTGTGTGTGTGTGTGTGTGTACGTGACATATAGTGCACGACCTTTCAACCACGGGATGTGGGAGAGCTGTGAGGGAAGTGTGAGCCAAGACAGTGAAAAATTGGACTTGCAACAATGTGTTAGGGAGGAGTTAATGGTTTTGAAGTATTTCTCAGATTATTTACTGACAATGCAAACCTAAACAGGGCCATAGAGGAAAAAGTAAATGCAAGAAAATCAGCAACTGCGCATATATGTGATGGCTGGAGTTCTTAGTGGACAAAGCTTCAAGAAAATAGGACTTGTTTTATAATCTTGCAGTCGACACATTGCTTTTTACTGCTTTTGGTCACACCCGTTCCCACTCAGCACCTGTATGCTTGCACTCCTCTTTCATTTTATCCATCTTGGTAAAGGAGCTACTCTGGAGAGAAAAAAAAAATCATGCCTTGGGAGGATTTTGTGCCCTCAGCTGTCACTACCTTAAATAGCCTGGACACAGTGCAACAGACATTTTGCAGTGATGCTATTGTTTATACCCCTTGTTGAGCATTACCTGAGTACAGTCAGAGAAAGTAAATATTCACTGTAGAGGACAGTAAAGAATGAATCTGAATCTCAGTCATACATGTCTGTCAGGCAATTATCATCTCCTGTCCTGCTCTCCATTGATTATCTTTTTTGCTTTCTGTTCATCTGTTCCCTCCTCCTCTCCTCTCATGCTCACATCCAGCCTTGGTTTTCTTTCAATACTTCAATATCCTGCGGGCTTTCTATGCCGTCATCTGTCACTGTCGTTTGTAGACATTAACCATCTATGTCCTTCTCTTCCACCCCTCTCCATTTTCCTTCTTCCTTTCTTTTTTTTTTCATCCCAGTAGTCCTTTTTCTTTGATTCCCCACCTACAGAACCACTGAGCCCAACTTTACCCCATGTCTGATGAGAGGTCTCTGTAGACATAAGTTTTTACCATTCTGCCTGACTAAGCTGAATTATTCCACAATAAGTCATAAGGCTAATTCACAAGCCTAATCACCTCATATATTTGGAATGTAAATTATTTCTTGAGTGCCATTACCGGTCCCTCATTAAAAATCTCTCTCATGGCTCAAACAAGCCTGTAGTGGCACAGAGGAAGGTGCGATACAATGTTCATTTGTATATGTGTGTCATGAAGGTATCTTGTATTGGGTGAGTAGATGTGTGTGTGTGTGTGTGTGTGTGTGTGTGTGTGTGTGTGTGTGTGTGTGTGTGTGCGTGTGTGAGTGTGCGTGTGTGAGTGAAACTACAGTTTCTGTTTATGCAGAAAGAAGAATACATGTTCAAAACCAAAAGGGAAGAGTATTCCAATTCCATCTCAGCCCACCAACATATCGATCAATATACTTCCTGATTAATTGGCATTGGTTTAAGCACAGCTGACTTTTGACCTTTAAGGTCGGACTATGGCTGCTATATGGAGATGTCCTTCACTAGCAGACACTCCAAGGGCCATCTGGTGACAGTTTGACTGGATGCAGACTCATGGGAGAGCAAACCATTGATTGGTGTGTTGATGTGGTGGCAGTCACCCAGAACATCACACAAATGCAGATATACATACCCGCACGCATGCATGCACACACACACACGCACACACACACACACACACACACACACACACACACACACACACACACACACACACACACACACACAGCATTGGAAATTTCCAGGTGCAAGAAAGTCATGGATGATTGGAAGCTGATTCAGCAATTATTTTAGAACCTTTGGCATAATTTCCCGAAAACAGGTTACCAAAGTGAAACAGTCAATGTGAAGATGTGCACAAATACAAGACACAAAAAATTCACTAAAAGAGGGTCTGCGTTTTTAGGAAACTATCTGGAATGTTAGAGCCACAGAAGGCCATCAGAGACGGTTTGAATGAAGGGTGGAACACAAAAACCTGCTGCTCTATTGTAAGGATGAATTTGAAATAACAAATGAAACGTGCAAAGCCAAAAGCATAAATCATTCACAGGCCTAAAGAAACTGAAACCAGCAATTATGAGTTGTGATTAAAGTGTGCTATAAAATCAAGCAATAACTCTGAGCAGATATCGAAATGTGTTGTCACTGAAAGAGTTCTTTTTCTGTTTGAAGTGTGACTCATATTTCACAATTACCTTTGAGTGGCCTTTGGCTCCATGCAGATAACCAGGCTGATGGGAGGATTGAAACACAGTAAATTGGATAAGATGCAGTATCACAAAACACCTGTTTTTAATGGATGGGTATTTGTGCATCTACAGTCATATATATAAGACCTGCAAAATATCTCACTTTAATTGATATTAACGCTATTCCAAGCAATCTGATTGACTACAGGTGGTGCAAATAATTGCTTGCATAACTTTAATTTGGAACAATTTGAATAAAACAAGTGCCAACATTAAATCTTTGATGTTTGATTGTTAGAAAAAATTTACATATGGCTCTTAATTTTGTCTATGTATTTGAAGATGTCCAATATTGTACTTGATTTATTATAAAATCAATCCAACTGATAAGATTAATGTAAAAATGTAATTTTTTTAACGCTCAATGAAATAAACTCTATAAAGAGAATTTTTGTCCAGATTCTGATCCAATCCAAGAAAGCATTATTTTACAGTATAGTTGAGATCACATTTAGATGCTGACACTATCTGAGCTATCTGTCAATTAGCTAATATCTCTATATAATTGCAAACAATAATTGTATTGGATGTTTTCTTCCTTGAAAAGAGTGGCCTATGTTAATATTGAAGCAAAGTCAAACCAAATAGGTGTTTAAAGGTGTCCTCTTATAGTGTTTTCATCACCTTGTGGTTTTAAAGCACTTTACACTAGATTACAGTTGCCTATTCACACACCGATCGCAGCAGAGCTACCATGCAAAGTGCTACACTGGCTATTGGGGGCAGAAGGTGGTCAGTGTCTTGCACACATTGGTATGCTGAGATGGAGAGATGAGAAATGAGCCACCAACCCTCCCATTGGTGCGAAACACGCTCTAACAACTGAGCCCCAGCTAGCTTTTATCCCTAATTGATAAACTGTAGCCATCCCCACTATATTAAAATGTAATTTAAAAGTAGTTTTCTTGTAGCTGTTCAAATCACATTGCAATTAAAGTCTGTTCTATACAACAAAAAGCCTACATCATTCGACTTGCAATTTATCAGACCCCGTGTGCAATAAGGGAGATTGTGCAAAAGCAGTGTGGTGTTGGTTCTGCATGATTAACTGACTGTAGCCACCATAGATCACTGTGTAATGGCACAGGGATCTTTAATTAAAGACGGCAACTCCTGTTTGCAAGTTTGAATTGATACTTTTGTGATTTAATCAACTACAGGAAGGGCTTTTCATTGTTTAAAAATAATTTGCAAAGGAAGTCCCAATTTAACAAGTTGGGACTGGTGGTTATGGATGGGCCTTTGTTTCATTGGTTGTTTCAGCACTTAAGGACAGAGAAAAAAGTTACTCTCACCAATGAGTTCAAGCAAATGATGCTGCACACACACACAGATAAATATATAATTATATGTTTGTAAATATGTACATGTAAGAGTTACACATTTATCTTTTTTTTTAAATCACCAGCTTCTTTTTCACATTATATTATATCATTTCTGTATTCTTCAGTTATTTAGTTATTTTTATTGGGCATATATTATGGTTGATAATGGATAAGAGGTTTTGTAACTTATTTTTCTCATTTTATATTGTTTATTGTTCAATCTCCATAAATGGAAGAAAGAAGAAAAAAAGAGACAATCACAGCTCTTCAGAGAAGCTTTCATCTGTTGCCTCCCAATAAAAGCGCCGCCATGTTACCACTGATCTCAGACAACTGCCTATTAGGGACTCCTGCCTCTCAAACAGCAAGAGAGCTGACCTATGGTTAGCCTCCCCTGCATTTTGCCTAAAAAACTCCCATGAACACAAAAAAGGCTTTATTCCCCCCTTTCAACACTCTAATGCAGTGATCATAAATTGAGCTCTCAAAATGGCAAAAGGTTATTTAACTATGCCTTGACTTTATAAAAGGCAACTCTGTCATTAATGGAGCCTCAAAAATAAAATTTCAGTGGAAAAGAAAAAAAGAACTCCCCTATCTGAGAATGAGGTTAGGGACATGCCGGTTGCTGAAATGTTGCTTGAGAATATAATTAGAAACAACTAGAAAACAATAGGTAATTCAAATGACAAAAAGTATGCTGTCAACTATTTTTCCTTACAGTTTTATTGCATTTATTGCCCGTTTATTAGCCCATTTGTCCCCCATGGAAACAGATGTGATGCTGTATATTCACTTTTAAAGATAAGAAACAGAAGGAATTTTACAGATTTTTGTTTCATTGTATTCACAGTCTTACTATTTTCAATCAGTTTTTGTGATGGAGGCAAATCTGCTTATGATATTTCACAATAGACTGTACCTGTGAGAATATCACAAATGAACGAGAGAGCTTCTTGCCACCTCTCCCTATTCTACCATTCTTCAAAGTCTATCATGCAGTAAAAATGGGACAAAAGCAGTAGATTAAAGACATTCAAGCAAGTGTATATAGCTTAAAATACATACGACAGTTATATACTGTTAAAGGTTTCACTGAACTTCAAATATAAACAATACTAATGAAAATAGATGAGTCCACTATGCATGTAGTTTATATGGTAATATCCTGCTTGATTAAACCACTGAAGGATTCCCATGGAACAAATTCTGGTCCAATGAATCGCCAATGGCTACTTTCATCTGCCTTTTGGCCATATTTTTCAAGAGAATCAATTCATGTCATGTCAACATCAAGTCATTACATGGTTGTCAAATGAAAGGGACAAACTGATCCCAAATCCAAACTAGTTATGTGTGTGTCTGCTCATGACCCTTTTACTAAATGCAGTTCAAAAGGAAACACAGTAAACTTTTTTTGTTTTTGATGTTCATGGAATGATTCTCTTTCTGATTGATACATTATAAGAATTTAATTATTTTGATACAGTAATGGTCTATTAAAAAGAATACTTAGTGTATGGAAACAGGTCATTGTTCATAAGAAAGTTTCAATGAATGACACATAAGCCCAAGGATGTCCTAAGTCAATATGACAAAAATAAGTGCCAAACTGTACAATCTGTGGATGTGATTTGTGAACTTCTTCACATATGAAATCACAATAATGAAATTAATTATACCTTTTAAAAAACTAATGCAGCCTCAAGGCGGCACGGGCCAGTGTCTCCTTAAACCAGAATCCGGGGGGGCACAGGCCAGTGTCTCCCTGAGCTGGTCCCAAGCCCTGATAAATGGAGAGGGTTGCATCTGGTGTAAAACTTCTGCCAGAAACAAATACGATGACAGGAAAAAGTAGAGAGTTGGATGACATGATGCAGAGAAGGAAGGTGGATATACTGTGTGTCCAGGAGACCAGATGGAAAGGTAGTAAGGCTAGAAGCCATGGGAGCAGGTTTTAACTTGTTCTATCATGGTACTGACAGGAAGAGAAATTGAATAGTTATCTTGAAGGAGGAGTTTGTTGGGAATGTTCTGGAGGTGAAAAGAATGTCGGATAGACTTATGAGCCTGAAATTAGAAATTGAAGGTGTGATGCTCAATGTTGTTTGTGGCTATACCCCACAGGTGGAATGTGAGTTAGAGGAGAAGGAGAAATTCTGGAATGAGTTAGATGAAGTGATGCAGAATATCCCCAGAAATGAGAGAGTGGTAATTGGGGCAGACTTCAATGGACATGTTGGTGCAGGCAATAGAGGTGATGAAGAAGTGATGTGCAGGTATGGTATCCAGGATAGGAACACAGAGGGACAGGTGGTAGTAGACTTTGCAAAAAGGACGGAAATGGTTGTTGTGAATACTTTTTTCCAGAAAAGACAGGAACATAAGAGCGGAGGTAGGAGCACGCAAGTAGACTACATCTTGTATGGACGAGGTAATCTGAAAGAAATCAGTGACTGCAAAGTAGTGGTAGGTGAGAGTGTAGCCAGACAGCATAGGATGGTGGTCTTTAGGATGACTCTGGTGACAAGGAAGATGAAGAGGACAAAGGTAGAGCAGAGGACAAAGTGGTGGAGGCTGAAAGGGGAGGAGTGCTGTATGGTTTTCAGGGAGGAGATGAGAAAGGCTCTTGGTGGTCAGGGAGAACTACCAGATGACTGGACAACTACAGCTAATGTGATCAGGGAGACAGGTAGGAGAATACTTGCTGTGTCGTCTGGAAGGAAAGCAGATAAGGAGACCTGGTGGTGGAATGAGAAGGTGCAAGAATGTATCCAGAGAAAGCCGTTAGTCAAGAAGAAGTGGGACACTGAGTGGACTGAAGAGAACAGACAGCAGTACAAGAAGATGCAGCGTGAGGTCAAGATAGAGGTAGCAAAGGCAAAGCAAAGGGCATATGATGACTTGTGTGCTCGGTTGGACAGTAAGGAGGGAGATTGATTTATACAGGTTGGCAACACAGAGAGATAGAGACAGAAAGGATGTACAGCAGGTCCGGGTGATTAAGGATAGAGAGGGAAATGTATTGACAGATGCTAGAAGAGTGATGGGAAGATGGAAAGAGTACTTTGAAGAGTTTATGATTGAGAAAAATGAAAGAGAGGGGAGGGAAGAAGAGGTGACTATTGTAGACCACAGAGTAGCAGAGATTAGTAAAAGTGAAGTGAGCAAGGCATTGAAGAGGATGAAGAATGGAAAGGCAGTTGGCCCAGATGATATACTAGTGGAGGTATGGAAATGTCTAAGAGAGGCGGTGATAGAGTTTCTGGCTTGATTATTCAACAGGATCTTAGAGAAAGAGAGGATGCCTGAAGAATGGAGAAGGAGTGTGATGGTGCCCATTTTTAATAATAAGGGGGATGTTCAGAATTGCAGTAACTATAGAGGGATAAAGTTGATGAGCCATACGATGAAGTTTTGGGAGAGAGAAGTGGAAGTTAGACTGAGAGCAGAAGTCAGTATTTGTGAGCAGCAGCATCACTTCATGCCTAGAAAGAGTACTCCAGATGCAGTATTCGCTTTGAGAATGCTAATAGAGAAGTACAGAGAAGGTCAGAGGGAGCTGCATGTGCTTTTGTAGACCTAGAAAAAGCATACGACAGGGTGCGGAGAGAACTCTGGTATTGTATGAGGAAGTCTGGAGTAACAGAGAAGTATGTTCGACTGGTCAAGGACATGTATGCTGGTTGTGAGAACGTGGTGAAGTGTGCTGTAGGTGAAACAGAGAAGTTCAAGGTGGGGATTGGGACTTCATCAGGGATCAGCTCCTAGCCTCTTCTTGTTTGCAGTGGTGATGGACAGGCTATGATGGGGCTAGACAGGAATCTCCATGGACCATGATGTTTGCAGATGATATTGTGATCTGTGGTGAGAGCAGGGAACAGGTTGAGGAAAATGTTGAGAGGTGGAGGTTTGCTCTGGAAAGGAGAGGAATGAAGGTTAGTCGCAGCAAGACAGAATATATGTGTGTAAATGAGAGGAACCCGGGTGGAACAGTGAGGCTAAAGGGAGTGGAGATCAAGAAGTTGGAGGGTTTCAGGTACTTAGGGTCAACGGTCCAGAGCAACGGAGAGTGTGGAAAAGAGGTTAAGAAATGGGTACAAGCAAGTTGGAATGGGTGGAAAAAAGTTTCAGGGGTTCTTTGTGATAGATGAACTTCATCTAGAAAGAAAGGAAAGATTTACAAAACAGTGTTGAGACCAGCGATGCTGTATGGTTTGGAGACAGTGGCACTGAACAAAAGACAGGAGGCAGAGCTGGAGGTAGCAGAGATGAAGATGTTGAGGTTCTCTTTAGGAGTGATGAGGATGGATAGGATCAGAAATGAGTCCATCAAGGGGACAGCTCATGTTAGATGTTTTGGAGAGAAGGTCAAAGAAGCCAGACTGAGATGGTTCGGTCATGTACAAAGGAGGGATAGGGACTATTTTGGTAGACGGATGCTGGAATGGGAGATGCCAGGTAGGAGGTCTAGAGGAAGACCGAAGAGAAGATTTATCGATGTAGTGAGAGAAGATATGAAAGTAGTTGTTATGAGAGAGGAGGATAGAGAGAATAGGGCTAGATGTGGTGACCCCTGAAAGGGAAAAGCCGAAAGTTCAAGAAGAAGAATAAGATACCTTTTAAAAAACTCATTGGGGTTAGCTGGTAACAAACATTGGATAGTGGGAGAAGTGGCATGAAAATAAGTGAAAATAAATCAAAGATAAACACCCCAAAGTAGTTGCATTTTGTCAGTCTGGTCTTTGCAGACAGTTGCAACTCTCCAACCTTGTCTGTGTGTATCTGTTCATGTGTAGGTGAGTGTTTAGGTCTGTTGCCTTCAGGTCCCCTCCCTAACTGCTCCCTGGCCTGTCTCTGCTCTACTATCACCCTTGCTGTCAGCTCTTTGAATAAAGTTGTGTAGTTGTATGATACTTGTATGCCAGATTTTTAAAGCCTAGGATAGAGAGGTCATTTCGGTTTTCCCATACTTTCCTGTTATTATTTAGTTATTGTTAATGTGTCCCTTGCTGATTACATAAAAGCAAAGAGGAGACACACGGACTACCTTTACAAAAAAACCCATTCCTCTGTTGTGAATGTCATTGGTTTCTTCAGATTTCAGTAGCCAATATCCATAATTCAGTGTCTGATTTCCAGTGTCCTATTCCAAAAGCATGAGATTTACTCAGACATATATTTTGTCCATGAAAAGGTAGAGTCGAGTCTGTCAGAATGTTTCCATCTCATGGCAACAAGTCTTTTCAGCCAATACTATGGTTATTATTTGTGCCAAACTGAGAAACAACATTACATTATTTAATATTTAAGTGTTCACAACATCCAATTTGTATCAATGTAATCACAGATGAACCAGTATATGCAAAAAGTGATGCAAATGTCCTAAAACAACCTATTTCCCACCATGACTGTCCAGAAACTGCTTTAATTAAATATCAGTTTACCTAGACTCTCTTATACATCAGTCCAACTTCTACTAATTTTTCATACTGATGTGGCTAAACACACTTCCTTAGATGTGATGAAACACAATTGAAAGGATTTGAAGAGCTGTGAATCAACTTGCAAAAGGGTCGGAATAGTTCATTGATTTACATGCCAGTCTCTGAGTAGAAAAGGACCAATTACCTGAATGTAGTTTATAATATGTCAGGGTCAGAACTCAGACAGGCGAAACAACAGTGGAACAGGTGTGGAGTAACTAAAGTTTGGTAAAAAAAAAAAAAAAAAGGTATTTCATGTTATGGTGCAATTTAGAAATTATTTTTTGATGAATAAAATTAATAAGTTGCCAGTGCAGTCTTTAATCAGTAAGCTTTGAAGTTATGTAACCTTTCATAAAGAAATGGACCCCATATATGTTGATAATTTTGTGGTTGACAACTGTCTTTTTGTCATTACTGTCATTTTTTCATCATCATTATTAATATCGTACTTACTTCATTACCATTATCATCAATATTATTAATATAGTTTTATGACTATTGTTGTTATTTGTTTGTTCGCTTGAATTATGGAGAACCAAAAGTGCTATTCACCTCAGCTATTCTTTCCCAAAACACTTTGATCGTATATACTGTTGTGTAAGTTTCGAGTCAGTCTAAATGGACATTTAAGTGCTGCGTATTTTGATCGAGAAAACCTCAGCATTGACTGTGGAGAGCAGAAGGATCAAGCCTGCAACCTTCTGATGAAAAATACAAAATGAATAAAGAGTCTAACATGCCAGAAATGTATGCAGGGTTATTTGGAGATCAAGGCTTTGGGTCAATATTATCGAGTCTTAGGCCACAAGCATGTACTATCTATCTAGCATGTTCTAACTCTATGTCTATTTGGAAAACCACTAATTATAGATCAAGCAAAGAAATCATTGCGAACATAGATAAATAAATTCATATTTCTAAATACAGATGACACAAACTGTCTTATTTTTCTTTGATACTATTAGGTTTAGAATAAATACTGAAATAAATAAATATGTTCTTGAAAATATTTTAAAACTGAGTAAAGGACAAAATGAACTGAGAAATCCAGTTTCCTGTGTACTATACATGATGGTCTTTTTAAAAAAGCAATATACTCAATACTTCTCCTGCCATGAGATATGTTGTTTTCTGAGTGATGATGATTGCCAGAGGTATTGTCATTATAAGCTATTAGACTGTCACAGGGAAATATTTAATCTTTCACTCTTTTGGGTTTTTCCCTGGAAATCAGTCACAGCTTTAAAAAATAATGGTCATATTATAGTGCGCAGACATTAAAACATGACAGAACAAAGCTAATAGAAATATGAAATTATGTGAGTTTCTTTGAAATTTGTCATTTCCTAGCTGGATTCAGAACCGATGACATTGTCCTAAAAAGCATGTGAACAGAGACTTTATATTAAGAAAGTTTATTGCACAATTTACCACAATGTATGCAGGAAGTTAACAATTCAAGGGTAAATGCAGGGAACTGATAAGAGGCAAACAAATACTAAATTCACTTCCAGCCAACACGGAGGGTTGCTGAAAATGAGTGACATGTTTTTACCTTTCTGTCGCCCTCTCCTGATTCTCTGCTTGCTTTATGAATGGAAACAGGGACATATCCTCCAACAAAGGTGCTAAATATCTGCATTTTTATTTTCCATAACATCATTCTTGACAGAGTACGCCTGCTTTCTGATGCTTTTTTCTTGCCTCATATGTTTTATTTGATAAAAACATGTGCAAACTAGTTACACAGGAAACAGGAACTTGCTTAAATGTACTCGTTTTTTGTTTGATTTTGCTTAAATTGGTGACTAGAAGCTATTTGAAAATACATTTTGGACTACAAACTGCAAAATATATTGTATCACCTATAATCTGTACCAGAAGCTCATGAGCTTAAAGCATGACATGATGTAAACTTCTGCCCTCCAAATTTTTTCACTAAATAGCCAGGACTTTGTTAATTGTATAGATGAATTTGAGATGTTATATCTTAAAGGAATATGTAACCTAACAATAAGAAAAAACAAAACTGTGTTGTTTTTGAGCCAAGCACACACCATGTGAGCTGTTTCCTTTGAAAATACAGTAAAAGTGTTTCCTTTCCTTTTCCTGGTATTTTAACGATGTTCCAATACAGCAAAAAGCTCAACGCAGTCGTTTTAAAGGGGAAGCTGGGAAACTTTTTTTTTCTGTAGAAAAACTGCACTCTGGACCTTCTCAGGGTGAGTGAAAGGACCTGCCGGGATCGCAGAGAGGAAGATGGTCTTGGCGAGGTCCGTGTGACACAGATACGGGAAATAATGTCTGAAAGACAAAGGGATGTAGACCATCAGCCATATGAGTGAAATACAATAGTCTTGGGCTGGACAGACTTGGATATGTGATCACATTCATTTGTTTATTTACAAATGATGGTGGTTGATTGTAAGAAATATGAGATACTGTGGACTGGAGACACAGCAAGAATGAATGATTGCACCTGGGTGGCGGGAATGTCTGCCACAGAGTGGTTGACAAAAGAGCAGAGTAATTAGCCACTTACGCTTTGCAGTAGACCAGAGCGCGGTGAAGATATCAGGACAATAGAAAGGCTGGAGAAGGAGAGTGCTGTGTGAGGCAGGGTGAGGATGAGAGAGAGGGAATACTCTGCCATGCCTTTTTCAGCTGTCCAGCAAGTGGACGAGGTCCTCCAGACATTCACTCTGGCACCTCATGCTACTGGGAAGATCTCAGTCTTACCAACTAAGGGACAGTCTGGATTCATTAAGAGCATGTACTTAGCCATTGTTTAATTTCTAACAGTTTGAACTTATTGTCAAAGAATCACAGACTTCGACTTTCCAAAATAAATGAGCAAATAAACAAATTGATGAATCAAAATTTTAAAAAATGTATAATTACATAAACAAATTAACTAATTAATTAATCAATTACTTCAAATATGAAATAAAATAAAAATATCAATAACAGGAAGAAATATGCATAGCTAAGTTTACAGTTTTTTCCTTACATCATCAAGTTTAAAGCAAGGTATGACACATAGGCTGATGAAAAGGTGGCAGAAAAGCCAATACCACTTTACTGTCAGGATATTGCAACTGTGATAATTTGGATGAATATACTATAGGTTCAACTTTAAGTTGGGTACAAAAAAAAAAGTTTTTTAAAACAAAACTATTTTACCCCTTCAGTAAACTTTCTGTTTCATGATACAATATATAACTGCATCTTCCTCCCACCCTATTCTGCTGTAGAATGGTTAAAAAATACAGCATTCAGCCTGCTGGTTATTAGTTAAACTTTGTAATTTCGCCCTTTTCCTTTGATTTTGTAATCAACACTTTTCTATATTTTGAAACAAGGCTATGAAGTAAATTCAGCCTGTCGGGGCCAGCTTAGAACCTCGGGACTTAAACACTGGCTTTGCTTGCCAAAACAAAAGCCCGGCTTCGAGTACGGTACCAATTTAAATGGAAGATAGTCCAGACTTACAAAGTGCTTTCACACCTTATGGTTTCTAAGCTCTTTACACAAGATAGCATGCACCCATTTACACACACACACACAATGACACACCAATGGCTGCAAAGCTGCCATCCAAGGTGCTTACCAGGCTATTGAGTGCAAAGGACACTTGCAGATAAGAGGAGCTGGTAATTGAACCACCAAACCTCTGATCAGAAGAGCACTGGCTCTACCAACTGAGCTCCAATGTAAACCATGATGTAAAGATTACATTATGTTGTGCTGACATTTTTCCACTCCATGTATACAAAAACCACACCAATCAAATTTAGCTATGACTATTTCCATTAAATTGGTAAATATTCATCCTCCTTATTTCAGTTGAACTATAATATCAAAAGACATTCATGTCTTTATCTTTTAGTGTCCTTTCTTCTGGATAGATTAGCAGGTTGCGATCCCAAGCCCTTTACTTGGGTAGAAAACTTTTCCATCCAGCTGTCACTTTATTTGGGTATTTACAGTAACAGAAAACCAACAAACTCAAACCATGAAAAATTATGGAAATAACATATCAAATTGTAGAGATAATAAACTTTATCATACACCAACCATTCCATTGTCATTAAAGGAGAATAAATCTTAGTGACAAAAAATAAACAGAAACTGGGAACCACATTCAAATGCCAGTAAGTGTGACTTTGGAAACTATGCAATCAAACTGTTCTGTATCTGAAGTTTGGAAGGAACTGCTTCATTGCCAGCTTTTTTTTACTTCATGCTAGACCTCCTTGATTAACTTTTAGAAGTGAATGCTAACTGAAGAACATCATATGTTATCAAAGACAGCCATTGGTGGGTTGAGAGGTGATTTTTGATTTGAAAAAAGTGAATAAAGTCTGGAAATTGAAGTAAAAAAGGGAGACAGGGAGAAGGATGAGATGAAAAGCCTGATTTGGGAAACCCTACAGGAGCCCTGAAGCAAAAATCTACAACAGAGGCGCTGTATGCAGGCTGTCATAGCCCAGCAGTCACTCACTTATCCAGTCACAGACATGCACAGACATATGCATGGGGACCCACTGTATCCTTACAGACAGTCGAGTCCAAGCATCAGAGTAAGGGTAAAGTTATGCTCTCACAATTATAACCAATTGATTAGAGCAACATAGTGAGCATTTTGAGAAGTCCCGTTTTAAATTAACATGCAGCAGCTACCTCACAGCAAGCACAGACTCATTTATATGAACACATACAGGAGGGAACAACAACAGCCTCAAACAAAAACATCATGCTGATTTGACCAGACCTGAATTGCCAGTCAATACAATGAAGTTAACTTTTACATTGCAAAGTTGATTCCACTGGTGTTTTGAGTTTAAATGTGAGAAACAGCGCATATAAATGTTTGTGCTGTTGCTCCGTTTCCTGTCATTCCCTTTGTGACAGTCTGGTGGTCACCTTTGAAACGCCTCCAGCCATGCCTCTGGCCAACCTGACTTAAAAGTCCTCACCATGACAACTGCAGCAGCAGTCCACTCCTCTTATCACTCCAGTGACCACCCTGGATTGAGACTTTTTAACTTTATTTTCATGTCTACTTTTTAAAATGTATCTTTTTATCTATTTTTTTCTTTATATATAGAAAGGACAACGCAGCACCACTCAGACAATGGGACATCTCTAATAAAATGAACATGCTTTTGTAGGGTGTAAATTAATTTCCCATTTTTGCCAAATTTGCGTGTGTCTGTGCGTTTATGTGTTTGTTGTCTATGGCAGAGATTGTTTATATGCACTGAGCACATCAGATGACAGGTAAACTCAGGGAGCATTTGCAGATGTACCTAAGGACATGCAGGACATGTGAATCCCTACTCCTCTCCTCAACAGGGGGAGGAATCCGGGTGATAGTTTGTTTAAATTAGAGAGAGGGGTTGAAAAAGGGAATGAAGAGTGTCAGATTAAGAGGATGATTTGACTGGATAGAAAAGCAACTGAAGTCAATGTCAATGCGATTTAAAAAAAAACATGCAGTGGACGTTTAACACATTCACTCTTCACACACGAGGATACATATGTATATAGGATACCAAATAACAGGACAGAGGGTTTTTTTTTGTTTGTTTTTCTTTCTTTTTTGCATTCATTGGAATTCGTTAGTGCTTCAAAAGTGTTAACACATGCCTTGTTTGTGAAATCCAATTGGAATCACAAATGCAGTTTGTCAAATTTAGGGACATGTATATTTTTGGTCAGTTTAATATTGAAATAATGCTTTCTGAGTAAGCAAGTGTATAAGCGAATTGACTTCATGGGGATCATTTTGGCTGTGAAGTAGTTACAAATAGTGACATGCTAATTGAAAATTACTTCATACCTCAAAGATATTATCAGTATTGTGGAACTCAAGCTTGCAATTTTGTCATCTTTTGACCTTATTTCTCCACAACATGATGAACATCGAAGATAGAAATTACTGGGATAAATCATATTTTTACAATACATAATCTCAACCAAACGGTTGACAATTTTTTTGTTGGTAAGTTTTGTACATAAATAATAAAATGAATGCCCAGATGTATTGATGAAAAAAAACAAAAAAAAAAACAAGAAGACGTAAAAATTACAAACTTAAAAGAAATGGATATATATCCCAAACTTTACCATCCAATGGTGCTAAACTTGTTCTTTTTTTTTTTTTTTCTGGTTTACAACTCAAAGGTTGCTAGAAGCTTTTGGGAATTGATAACATTTACGTCTTGAGGAGAATCTTAGGTATTGTTTCTGTAAATTCATGTCTCTCTTTCTTCACTTCTCCAATGTTCTCACTCTGTGACGACACCTACAGAGCTGAATTGCAGCCTGTCTGGATAATAATGTGATCCTGCATTTGAGACTATTTTTAATGAATGCTATTTTAATTTACGCAGCGCAAATTACAGGGGTCAATATGTAGGATGGCAAATGTGTTCTGTCATATTTTTTGGTAACAAACATTGAGCAAATACTTAGAACGCAAAATGTTGATGATACTGGTTCTACTTTGATACAAATAATTTGGATTCCAGTCTAGTAAAACATTGAAGGTCAGAGAAGCCAGACTGAGATGGCTCGGCCATGTACAGAGGACGGATAGGGACTGTATCGGTAGACGGATGCTGGAATTGGAGATGCCAGGCAGGAGGTCTAGAGGAAGACCGAAGAGAAGATCTATCGACGTAGTGAGAGAAGATATGAAGGTAGTTGGTGTGAGCGAGGAGGATACAGAGAATAGGGTTAGATGGAGGAGGTTGATTCTTTGTGGCGACCCCTGAAAGGGAAAAGCCGAAAGGAAAAGATGAAAGTCTAGTAAAACATTGCCGTTGGATCTGGACAAAAAATAAAGCTGCTGGAGTCCTTCATTCTCCATTTGGTAGTGATGAGTCCAAAGCCTAGCAGCACAAAACAACTTCCTCTGACATCGGCACAAGTTAGAGAAATACCTGAGCCCTCGGCTACCAGGCAGCATTTTCAAATTATTTGCCACTAAAAATGCTCTGGCACTGACTGTCATTTCAGCACAGCCCAGCAATAAATGGCAGGGATATGTCAAATTTAAACAATTGTCAATCAATAAACAAGCTTCCTTTGACACTCCTGCGAAGTATAAATATGTCCACATTTCCCTATTGCAATATGAATTTCCATTTGTTTGAATATCGTTATTGCTTATGTAGTCCTCTATTTATTTTTAGCTTTTTGTATGTCATGCATGCAGAACATCATCTAAAAACTGTCTCTTCCTAGCTTCTGATGCTTCCACTCATTTGCCTAAATTTTCTCGCTCTATCTTCCACTCCCTTTTTTGTCAGAGCCTCAAACTCCACTCTCCCCCCTCCCGCCTCCCATAGCTTTGTATGCATCTCAATGATGGGATATTGCTTTTCTAATCTCCTGATGAGGGGCAATATTTATGATTTGTTTTTTAAAATCCATTTCTCATCCTCACACAGGCCCCTGTCTTGCCCAGGTACGATATCACAACAGAGGCACATATGCTCCTTGTCCCTTTCATCCTAATGTGCTGAGTCTTCAATGCCCTCACTCCGTTTTCCTTGTATCTCCTCTGCCTCTTCATTCTTAATGTTTCATGCTACAGATGGGTTAGTGAGTGTGCTATATATACAGTTAAATTCAGGGAAAAAAGGAAGCTCTTTTAAAAGTCCAGTGAATCATGGCATGTTGCTGGTCAAGTGTTTGCTGTTCACAAGGAGGACCCAGACCTTAACAACAGCAAAGAGTTTGTAGACAGGTCTGCGGGCCCTGTATTACAACACTGTCTCCTGCAGTGTACTATGGGGAAATAACTTTCCATGGTATTCAGTGTCTCTAGCATTTTGGGCTACTTTAAAGTGTCACTTACTGACCCCCCCCAACACACACACACACACACACACACACCATCCCACCACCACCCCCTCACCTCCCATCTGTCCTTCTTGTGCTGCCAAAAGCCATTTTAAGTCCCCTCACATTGTTTGTCTGTAGAGTTCACTACTGTCCCTCAGGACCTTTCACCTCTCTCTACTCCCACACAAACTTACACACACTCTCAAACTCTCCTCCAGCCTATCTCTAGGGCACTGACCCTGGCCAAATGTCTGACAGCTCACTAAACAGAAGTGTGGCGATAAATATAGAGATAAATATACAAGGATGCACAAAAGGCGACGCTAAAGAAGACTACCAAACTAAAGTGATGTGCATGGCAATCGTGTGCTTGCTAGAGAATTTTCTGTGATCAGGTGCTTTCTAACTACAGGGGAATCCTCAACAGTTCTAACATATGGTAGTCTATTATTCCTAAAAAAGACAGGTGTATCTGAAGGTAAGACGTGTGAATGGTGTGTGAGTTGTTTCTAGGTAAGTTTTACACCTCTGGAAGACTTCTGCTTGTGTGATGCAAATATGCACATCCAGCAGTACAAACTAAATGATCCATAAACAATGATTTATCAGAGGAAGGAGAATGTCAACAGTACATTGTGAAATATTTAGCACTCATTCCATATTCAAGGCAGACCTATAATTGCATGGATCTGCAATACAGTAGCGGGTTATGCACACAATGATGCACTCCATCACCCTGGAGATTGAAATGGGCATGTACGCTTGTCAAACATCAGCTGGCAGGAGGGCTTATATGGTGTCCCTGCATTACAGGCAGAATTATCAGTTTTTACACCCCTTTGTCAAGCCCTTTGTAAGATGTATTAAGGTTTTGAGGCAAAATATGATCACAGCAAACACACACCAACACAGTTATATGAACAACTAGATTCATAAAGACATTAAGTCCCCAAAAAGTAGCGGTATTATTAGCTAAATGCAGATGGACCACACACACAGGCCTGTGTGCACACACTTGCTTGTATGCACGCAAACACACAGACATGACGGTTCCCTCTACAAATAAAAACACTGTCTAATCCATCTGCTTCCTCTGATGAAATCAGAGTGAAGGCTGGTAACCATGTTTTTAAATGGTATTAAGTATTGAAGACTTGGGTTTCCTTTTTGGAGGTTTGAGGCCTTCAATAATCTAGACTTTTATATGGTCAACTGCCAAGTTCAATTTACACCACAGCTCTGCTGAACTGACTTGACAAACCAATGCCAGCACTCAGGCACACATACACAAGCATTGGACACACTATTACAGCCCTGTTTTTCACTGGTGATATATTGCTCATCTTTCCTACTTTAGGTCCTATTTGACAACAATCCCGCATCTTTATGTGAACTGATATAGTGGTTAGAATAAAATTTCAAGAACACTATTAAAAAAATGTGGTGTTCTTAAGGACATGAAGTGACTCACAAAAAATGACAAAAACATATATAATACAAAATTAATAAATACATCAAATGGTTGGTAACACAAAAATAAAAGGAAAAAGAGACAAAATCAAAATCAATTAACAAAATAATTGTTTTGTATCTCACTGAACCCCACATATTGGTAACAATATTTGCAAAATGTTGATGATACTGGTCCTGCTTCGACATTAAGTACTTTCTGACAATAATTTGGATACTGATTTAGTAATTAGAATAAGAGTTCAAGAACACAAAATAAAAAATAAACAAATTAAACGATTAAAAAACAAAAATAAAATTCAGCATTTACATATTCAACCCCCTACTGAGAGGGCATACGAGTAGGTGATTATGTTAAGTAAAAAAATAAAGAAAAAAAACAACTTTGCTGGACAACTTTGATTAGTAGCACCGGGGTATAAATTTAGTGAACATGGTACCGAGGGAGTAATTAACCTACACATAACTTTGCCTTTTGGGATTACATAGCTTTCCTTTTGTTAAAAGCATAACTATAAATGAAATTTTCTTCATAAGTTTTTATCTCGGTCAAAAAGGACAATATATCATATCTTACTGTCGTAAGTTCAATACTATGATATGTTCATTGCTAAATTATTTGTATACTACTCTGCAATAATTGTTAACAATGCCGTCTCACAGAATCTGCAGCAACTTTGCATTTCTCTTGCAATCCATCTACCTGGATGAAGGACTTCCCCTGCTGTACCCACCTCTCTGCTTCTAAATCTCCCCTGATATTGAACCGGCCTCTTACCTCATTAGTCAAGCACATGCATGTCAGCTCTCTTGCTTTGTTACAAAGGTAATTTGTTGCGCTTGCGCTTGAATTTGTATCCTCTCATTCTGTCTGTCTTGTACCTTTGAACCTCTGCCCAATTGGCATGTAAATGCTTGTGTAAGTAAGCGTGTGTCCGTGTGTGTGTGTGCATATGTAATTCCTGCTTTCGTTTTGACTCCATTAGCTTCACCTGTAAAAAGAAATACTTGGATAGTCCTAGCAATATTTTGTTATAATTCAAATTCAGATATTGACTGGCTCCTTTAGGCTTTCTGGCCTGTGACAACTTGTCAAAAGGCCTGAGTGATGCACTAAGCTGGCGAATACATAATACCTTCAAAACATCAACATTTTATAGCTGTCACTGTGAATGAACCCCACTTTGAAGAATACTTTGTTCCATGTCACTCAAAGTTGAAGAGTGAATTTATCTAAAATAATAACACTTTGACGGTCTGCTGGAGGGCTACAGCTTGCATGGCAAATGCGAACGTTGAGGCTTGGAGTAATACTGCTGTTCCTTGTCTCTTTGTGCTTGGAGAGTGAATACAAATCCTCTGTCCAATACATATTCTGTGACAGATGCATTTATGATCCATACTTATGCATTGTAAAACAGCAGGTGTACAGAGTATATTGTCAAATATATTGGCACTGCCATTAAAAAGAGTTAGAGATGTATTGACTGCAGATGTGGCAGATAATCTAGATTCAGTTCAGTGCATTGGCACGACTGGCATGGCAACTTGTACGAGCCAAACATAAAAGCTACTTTTTCTAAAATTTTTTGAACATTTGTGGACCGTTCCAAAAAACTGTGCTTGGGGAAAATGTTGGTAAAAAGTCCATCTTTGCAAGCAGAATACTATTCATTTTTACACATACATAACAATTCTAATGCTTATTTAAGACCATACTACCTTTAAGAAATAGTAAATGGATCATTAGTTGAACAAATAACAGATTTTTATTGAAACCCGTAACAACAAATATAATGGTCGACCAAGATAGTGTTGCTCAGTAACCTGAAGATGATAATGCAGATGACAATGACTTGCAAACCACCTGGCTCAGATGACCATGCTTACCATGGCCTTTATTAACTCCGATGAGACATCCATTGGTGTGAATCTAAAAATAAGTACTTGTCATAGCAAGCCTTCCTACTCCTCCTCCTCCTCCTCCTCCTGTTCCTCTGTTTCAAGTGGCTGCTTTATCTGCTGTTACATTGTACACTCCAACAGTTGCTTGGTGTCCATGTCATTTCTGCCACCTGTGTGCTAATTACAGAAAGTTCAACTGCGAGATGAAAAAAATGCCCATTTTCTTTCTTTTATAAACAAATCTCTGGGTGCATAGACTGTAGCTTTTTAATTTTTCACCATGGACTGACTCGATTGGTTCAACTAAGTACCAAAAGCAAGACAATCTTGCACACAATATTTAGTATGTTTAGATATTCTTACAATGCTCTAATAAAAGTATTGTTCAGGTATTCCAATGCGCAAGATCACAGGAGTATGGGGATTTCTGGAGTGCAACAATTACAGCTACCACTGTTGTGTTTCAGTATCACTCAATTTTATTTGGGTGTGGTACACCATTTTAGATGTCTGGATCTTTTACTTGGCTGACCACAAATGCAATGGCTGAAGCTGGTTTGACCTTACTCATGGCTCAGATCGCTCTGTTCCATGTAAACATACAATGTTGAATTACTTAACTGGCTTAATTTGATTTCTGTGTCTGGTATTGCTGCTGCCGCGATGATAAGGATACAGATTATGCAGTATCAGTGCAGTATCAGGCTGCATATTCTCAGGATATGGACCAAGCCCTATGGACAGAATTATATAGTCTGGCCACTTTGTGCTTTAGGTCTCTTTGAACATGCCATTCAATCTGCTGCATCTTGTCTCATCATCTCACATTTCTGTAGACTTGCAGGCACTACAGCAGACCAACCTGGCCACTGGTACTTTCCTCCCTGGCCCAGGCAGAGGATCCTAAGAGAGGCAAAAAAGGAATGTTTGGTACCCTAAGGGAGTTGTCCCACCACCAGCTCTTCTATCAGCATGAAGGGGTTAAGAAGGACATCAACTCAAACCACCATTCACACATCCAGGGAATTTTTCCAATTTATTCCAGTTGACCCGCTGCATGTTTCTGGATTGTGGGAGGAAATCAGAGAACCTGTGGGAGAATATGCAAACTCCACACTGAAAGCCCCCCTAGGGTCATTCATACTGTGGGGCAGAACCAGTAACCACTGCCGCCCCGTGCTGTGTGACTTCAAGCCAATTTTGTAAGAACTACCTTTTCTTTGAAGGCTCCCTTTCATCGGGTATGTGTCCTTGGAATTTATGTCAAACTTTTTGTGTCCAGTTCCATCTCATTTAATAAACTAGGGCTGCTCTCAGTGTTAGCATTGGATTTGTATTAAAAGTATTTGGTCATTAGAATGAGCAAAAGGCTAGGAATGAATTTGTGACAAGAAGAAATGCTTTCATCATATCCATGGGAAAATGCGCAAAATAGGTTGGGTAAAAAATGAGCATTTTATCGTGTATGGGAATGATTTTAGCTTGTCATCATCTACAGAGAAGGAGAAGTCGACATTGTGTTTGAGATTTGGGATTATCTTTCCCTCCATACTCTAGGGACTATGTTTATGAGTTATTAGCTGAAGGCTGTTTGCTGGGTTAGTGATGCCTGAAGACCTGTGACAAACAGTATATTACAGAAAAAAAAAAAAAAAATCCATTTTCTATTTCTTGTTGTTCAAATTCTATTCTATTTATTTACTTTTTCAGTAGGATATTAAATGGAAGCTTGTGGCTTAATATATTTCCCGAATTTCCCCTATGGGGATCAATAAAGTATCATCTAAAATGTTCCTTACAATTTGGCACGTAGACCAGTGATATGACATACTTTGACATTTTATATCAATCCCCAATGAAAGTACTTCTTACAAATGCCTAAAGGCAGTGCAGCAGATTGTATGTAAGTCATTAAGGCCCCATTTTATTCAGATTAAGACATAAAGAAAAAATAGCAACCCATTCCCTATTAACCTCTGATATATCTGATGGTGCTCTGCAACATTTTACATTTACAAACCATGCAATCACTTGATACATTTCCATAACTTATATTACAAACAGATAAAAAGACAGCTAGGGAACTGTACTAGAGTGCGAGTCACAATAATATAATACAGATAAATATGTGGGCCCTGAAAATGCCTTTACTTTCTCAATGTCATTAAATCATCATGGTTTTTTTAATTTCAATGATAAATTCCAAAAGTTATCAATTTAAATAAAAAGGAAAAAAAATCAAATCGGGGAGCTTTTTTCCCATTTTTCCTTCAACATTTGCTAATTAGTCATTGGGGATATATCCACCACTGAAGGTCTCCACTCCACTTGCAAAAATGAACAAGGCTTATGATGTTGACAAAAGCCGCTAATCTGACATATTCATATATAGTGTGTCTTGCCTGGCGGTCATTTAAAAAGAAACCCATCTGTTTACCCTTAGTCTGTGCTTTGTTCATCAAATGCAGCTGAGAAACAAGTGGCTTTGTGGACTACAGTCAGAGGTTCAAATCAAAGTGTATGATCAAATACAGCACATCAATATGAAAAGAATATATTGATGGCAAAAAAGAAATGTTATTGAAGTAAAGTATTTTTGTTGATTAAAAGATAGTTTCAGCTGCTCTGTTAGACTGACTGTGGCAAACATCTGAGAAATAACTTTAACGCAGACACTGGGTTGATCAAAACCATGTAAATGTTGCTGAGAATTCACTGAGCTATCAGAATAGACCAATGCAACACGGTATTTGGGACCGGGGGATTGATGTACCTACTTTTCAAACAGCCTCGGATTATCCTCACTGCTAATTTAGAGTTGGTAAAAATTCCCACCTGTTCCAAATAACTCAATCTCCATAGTGCCTCAAACACACACATATGTTTAAAGCATGTTAGGTTTTTAAACAAATGCAGCATGTGCATGGCATATTCAAGAACCCTGATAAAATTATACTTTTCCCCACTGTGGGACAATGAAAGTCACATTGTATTATATTCTAAGGTCGGCCACAAGGGTTTCAAAGATGAACAAATGCGATCACTTTTATAGGAATACACGAACGGCGATGCTAACACGCACCTCAGCAATCAGCATTGGATGAAAGTGGGAGCAAAAACATATTTCACGCTTCCCTCTGCTTTTCAGTTGTTCACCGCCTCTTCTCCATCCATCCTTAAAATTCCATCAATACCACAGAGAGCAGACATCCTCAATTAATCCTCAAACAGCATGAATTATAAAGATGTTAAGCGTCGTTCCCTGTGTTGCCTCGACATGTTGTGCTTCTGTCATGTCTCTGGCTTAACTAACCCAAATTAATAATGTCAGTTGCTGACCTTAAAAAAAAACCAAGGTGGGACATAAACTTGTAACCCCTCAGGTGAATTTTGCAAGTTTGCAGCACAAAGTCATATCTTATTTATAACTGAGACAAGTAATGACGGTTCAGAATGGCCTGACACTTATCCTTAAAAGTAAGATGTAATTCATCAGCCTGTGATTGAATTAAAACATTTTTTCATAATACTACAAAAAAAAATGCAACAAAGTGTACATAAATGTACTCATGGGTTTGGGTAATTAAGAATGAGAAGAAGAAAGACAACTCGCTTTTTGACCTTTACAGGTGCATGATATAGAACGTTGTAGGGACAATAGGTTGATCTTCTGAGCATCTTTAAAAGAAAATCACTAACACACGAACAGATATATATATTTTTATTGAAGTGTATTTCATCAGTATTGAGATATATACATTTTACTTATTTATAGATTTCCCTTATTCCATACATCTTAATTTCTTAATTTGAATTGGTAGGAAAAAGCACAACGCAAGCACCAAGGCCTTTTCGCACTGACAGTAAAGTGCACATAATATTGTACTTGATACCGCATTCAAATTCAACACCAGTTATTGAATCTCACCATCTATTTTAATTTCTCCCATGCTTAATTTGGCAAAAAAAAAGAAAAAAAAGAAAATAAGGAGGCGGTTCGATGATTCATTTCACTGGATAAGTTGTGCTTTTAAGACAAGATATGTGATGACAAAAGATGATTTGGATTATTAAGATTCCAATTTTGGCCGCAACAATGACGCTATTATGCCCTCTATCTTGATTTACTCAAATGAAAAGATTTGAACAACAGATATTGGGTCACTTGTAGAAAAAAAAACAAAAACATTTTAATCAGTATGGGCGGATTATTGTTATTTTTTTTATTCCTTTTACCTATCTCTTTTAACCTTGTCCTCCCCTGTTTTCTCCTTACTTTTGCTCTCTTTTTCAACTTAACACCTCTACTCCAACTACATTCAAGAGACAAACATCACCAGTTTGCTGTAAATTTTTAGCTGCCGCAACCTAAAATATTACATTAATTACCAACTCCTTCCTGCTCATTTACAATGACGCATCCCCAGATGTTTGTGTCTGCACAAATGGATGGCCCAACACAAGAGAGACACCACTTCAGGACAGGACTCCGTGGTCCACCTACACAAAGGCCATTATTTTGAAGACAGCAATGTCCGTATTCTAGCCAGAGAAGGCAGATGGTTTGAAAGAGGAGTCAAAGAAGCCACCTTTGTCAAAACAGAAAAAAACATCCCTGAACAGAGGAGGGGGACTCAGACACAACCTTTCACAAACATGTAACGCCGTACTGGCATCAATACCAGGATCGATTTGCACACATGGATCGGGTCCATCTACATCCTCCAAACAACCAGGAAAGATCCCCCACCAGAACCAGCCCCCAGCAACTTCCAGAGGAGCCTCAGTTCATGTGATCCAACAGGTTTCATTCCTATGTTTACCTTTACCGTTTCACATTCGATTCCAGGTAATCCCACAAAAGTTGCTCTTTTGTCCCCAACGAACAACAGACCCGTTATCATAGCAACCCCCTTCGACCTAATTTGTGCCGATCAACTCTTACATTTACATAACGAGGCACCATAACCTAGACCCGCCCAAAATCCTGGCAGCTATATTCAGAAACTCCTCACAGGTCATTAGAACTAAAGAAGCCTCTTGGATGAGGGGTGAAACATCTTCAAGAGAAGAAATTCAACTTCAGTTTCTACAAGAAGATTACGACAAGAATCCACCATGACCTGGATGACTGAGAACCTCCACAGACATATCCCCAGATGATGATTCCATATGAATATTTATGATCAAAATGAAGGGTGAAGTCTGCACATGTGGTTTGATTAAACTCCCTATACTTTTCAAACAGCACCATTGAAAATTGATTGAAAATACAATTAGTTTCTTCTTTCTGCTTGTGAGAAGTACTACCGCCACTTTTGTTTCTAATAATATGTTCGTGCTTGATAGAGAAAACAAAAAAACAACTAACCATGAATACAAATAGGAAAACAAAAATCGCTTAACTGTACATGTGCAAGATATCTTATGGGGTGAGGCATTTGTCGACCCATGCCTAATGGTAAATCCGCCTCTGGTGTTATCCTGCTGTGCTGCTTCTATGGCAACACTTCTTGCAATGCATGAGTCTGACTTTCATCATTTCATTCATTTTGACTTTGAAATCCAATAAAACACCTCAGAATGTGATTCTTGCCTGATACAAGATCTATGGGGTTTGTTAAAATCCTTATCTCGTCCTCATCTCCATTAGTTTATTCTTTCTTTTTCTTTTTTTTTCAAACACAACCTCTGTTTCTCACACAGTCTCACATGCTGCTGAATCTATCGCCTTCTCTTGTCGAGTGTGTTTTCCCAACTTTCAACTTACTTACTCCAGCTCTTCCGGGGGGATCCTGAGGTGTTCCTTGGTCAGCTGTGAGACATTGTCCCTCCAGCGTGTCCTGGGTGTTCCCCAGGGCCTCCTCCCGATTGGACATGCATGGAAGACCTCACCAGGAAGGCGTCCAAGAGGTATCCTAATCAGATGCCCAAGCCACCTCATCTGACTGCTCTCCACGTGAAGGAGCAGCGACTTTACTCTGAGCCCCTCCCAGATGGCTTAGCTCCGCACCCTATCTCTCAGGGAGAGCCCAGACACCCTGTGGAGAAAGCTCATTTCAGCCGCTTGAATACGAGACCTTTTTCTAAACTAACCACATTGGCTAAAATTAAAACTTGTAGCCTCTCTATGCTGAGTGATGACAATGCCGAAATGCAAATTATAACAGGAAGTCAAATCTTAGCCAGAATTATCATTCTGCCTTTTTATAGATTTCCAATTATGTTACAAATGCTGCCAGAGAGTATTTACATCAACATTATGATTAACCAGGTGGCACAGAGGTGCAGTGGTTAGCAATTCCGCCTCACTGCAAGAACCTCCTTGGTTTGATTACTGCAGGTTACATGTTCTCCAAGTGTTCATTGGAGACCTTAAAAGGTTGTATGTCTCTATATGTGGCCGTGCGATTTACTGGCGACCCCCCGCTTGCTTAAATATGCACCAGCACCCCCTCTGTACTGATTGCAGAATAAGATGTATCGAAAATTCATGAATGAATGATGATAATTAACAAAATAAGCCTCAAAAACCAACAAAAAAGGTGTTCAATGTAACTACGCAGGATGAAAGTTGTGGTTTTGAGGCTCCACCTCGACGCTCAAGGGTTATGGCTGCTGATGCACACAGCATTAAAAATGCCTTCAAAAGAATGTGAATCAATACCTCATCTCTTTGCAGAGACGAAAAAAAAAGAAGCACTTCGGTTACTGTAGTTGTTCTGCAGAGCAACAATTTCAGTGTGCCTATTTTCCTCCATCTGCTTACATTGAGGACTGTAGAAAAATATTTTAAAACTTATTTTATTCAAATACTTTCTTTCTTTTCTTTTCTTTTATTTCTGTGTGTAGTGAAACAAGACAATATCTATAATTTTAGATTTTAAACTCTACTTTTTGTATGATTTTTGACCGGTACTAATCAAAATTTAATAACCAGTTAAAAACTGATAGGTTTAGGTTTAATGGTTGCAGTGATTAGAGATTGAGGAGGGTCACTTACTGTGTCTACTGTGCATTTTGAAGGAACTCAGATACCATTCTCTAGTTCTTAAAGAAACAGCTTTTATTTTCCCTGGTTGTCAAAGATTCTGAGAAAAAAGCTTTTGAGAACCAGATGACTTAGAGGAGCTTTTTAATGTTGGATAGCTTTAAGGGCCTTTTGTCAGATTCTTTGTGACTGTTTGCTGATGTCAAAGTTCAATATCAAAAATAACTGCCTGCAGATGATGGAAACAGGTACAAATAAACATGTAGTCTTCCTTCCCTCAGATTTCCTTGACTTCCTTTCTTTCTCCCTTATCCACTAATGTTCAATCTTTGTCTCTTGGTAAGGAGTATATAGTTAGATATTGATTGTTGAAGAGATCGGGGGCTTATGGAGAGACAGTGGGGGAGATAGTGTGTGTGCGTGTATGAGAGAGAGAAACGGAGAGAGAGACAGAGAAAGAGAGAGAGAGAGAGAGAGAGAGAGAGAGAGAGAGAGAGAGAGTTAGAGAGAGAGACAGCTTACTTTCAGCCAACTATGAGAGGAACAGCCATCTGTCTGGGCTTAGCCACAGATGTTTGCAACAGAGCACCACTGCAAATAGAGAACCTGTAAGACACACACACACACACAGGCGTGCACATGCACATGCACATGCACATGCACACACACACACACACACACACACACACACACACACACACACACACAAAGTGTGAAAGCAATGGTGAATCAGTCTCTTTCACATTAGGCTATAATTGGCAGGAGGCAGGATGAGGCTATCACTTATCTTGTCACTGAGCAATTGTTATGGGTAATAGAAGCGGTGTGCATGTCTGTTTGAGAGCATGCTTGCTGATGTCTGTGTGATTGTATATGTGCGTGTATGTGTGTGTGTGCGCGAGTCCGTGTGTATGCTTTCCTTAGCATTTTGTGTGTCACTCTAGGGAGCAGATGGAAGTCTATGCTAATTGGGAGGCGATCAGTGGGGAAGTTTGGGTTTGGAGGAGACCTGGGGTCGGCCTGCCCCTCCTGGGTTTGGCTCACTCCCAGCCCTGGCTTTAGAACTGGTTATCTGGCTACTGGTACAAGTCAGTTTATCTGCCCATGCTTCCATACTAAACGCCTTCTGTCCTGTAACCTCAGCAACCTGCTTCTTTGCCTAGTTGTTTCTTTCAAATCTGCTCATCTGCTGGTTTGCACCTTCAACTGTTTTAAGTTCCACACATTTAGTCATACGACATCATTATCTCCTTTCTGTGGTGCTTTGTGCTCCTGAAAGAAAACCTCAAAAAATTATGGCCTTTTTCAATGGTTTCTTGCTGTCATAGAACTAAATTTTCCACTTTTGTAGTAGCATTCTATTTTATAGATCTCATTATTAAATCAAAAAGGAGCTTGACTATGTCCTGGCTGATAATGATCAGAACATCATAAATGACGATTACAAAAATTGAACAATAAATATCAAAAACAGAAAAAAAAATAAAGCATCAAAAGTTAGTAGATAAAATGGTTAAACTATGGAACATATTGATAGCAGTGATGCAACTGACTATACCCTAAATCTAGGAGATCTGGCTATAAATATGCATACAAACCGGCTATTCCATTTAAGCTGTGTGACAAATGGTGTGTGAGTATGTATAACATGCAGGACCAAGACAAGAGAATGACATACAAAATAAAGATTTGGTCAATTTATTGAGAGACAGGCTTGAATAATGCTTGATCCAGTGTTTGGAGACCTAAGCGGTAGTAGCACATTTGAAGCCAAAAGGGTCTTAAAAGCCAAAGCTCAAACAGTTGGCAATAAACCCATTGATAGAACCAGCTTTGCAACTACAGTTGCTCATGATCGGACATTAGAAATAATGACTGGAAACTTGAACGTAAACAAAAAACAAACAGCAGTCTTTTGAAAAGCCTTGTTTATTTTGTGAAAAGAATCACATGAATCATAAGAATCATATTTGAACACTGTGAGGTGTTTCAGAGTAAACCACAGGCTGAGAAAATTGAATACCTGAAAACAAACGGAATGTGCTTCGGATGTCTGACAAAGGGACGTGAGCAGAACCTGCAAGAACAGAATGACCTGTGAGTAATGTTTTCTTTCTCATCCGACTATTCTGCATATCCACAGAGACAAACAAAAGGATGACGGAAAAGGTGACCATGTCTTTCCTGCAAGTAGCGCCACAATGTCTGTGAAAGATGACATGCACGCTGGTGCATCGAAAGAGCGTACCCTTGCTGGTGTACCAGTGAAAGTGTACTGACTAACTTAAAAGGAAAGTAAACACTCTGGGAAAAAAAAACAACAAAATCCTACTGTGCATGATGGGGCAAGAGAAACCAGTCAGCAGCAGTGTAGTCGCTGGTCTTGAAATTAGTAACATGGCAGGCCAGAAGTTTCATATGCTCCCAGATGTTTATAGGCAAACAGAACTGCCAGTCACAGAGCATCACACAGCAAAACAAGACTCTTAAATAAATGAAAATACCTTCATGACATGAAAATACCCAAACTGGATACTGACGTTGAATTGCTAATTGGAACAAATGCTCCCAAACTTATGGGACCATGGAAAATTATTAACAGTAGAGGTACTCGTCCATATGCTGTTAAGACACCATTAGGATGGGTCTTTAATGGGCTCACTCAGGAAACCACGTGATGTAAAGGGCACCCATGCATGCACCGTGGTTAATTGCACATTGGTCGCAAACTTGAATGACTTGTTGATAGAATAATATCAGCATGATTTCTCAGAGTTGAAAGTTGAGGAAATAACATGTCAGTAGCAGACAAACGGTTCATGACAATCATGGCTTATTCTAAGGAATTGAGAATTGGGAATTATTATTTGCAATGAAATCCAATAGGGATCCAATGGAATCCATTGGCTGCTGGAATCCAATAGCAGCGCTATTGGATTCCAGCAGCAAGTGCTCTTGCAAGTAAGATATGCTCTGAGTGTGTCCTATGCAAACACCAACATTCTAACTTTGGAGAGCAAAAGATGGCAGATTTCCCTAAAGAAAGACTAACACCAGACTTGCCACCACTCACGTTTGTTGGAGCGGATTACTTTGGCCCAATCACAGTGGAGAGGGGTCCTATTGATGTCAAAAGATATGGCGTCATGTTTACATGCCTGACCACAAGAGCAGTACATTTAGAAATTACTAATTCTCTGGATACAAATTCATGAATTAATGTGATTTGCAGATTTATCAGCAGACGGGGTCAAGTGAAATAAATAACATAGCATAACAATGGCACAACTTTAACATCAGCTGATACGGAGCTAAATAATGCCATTAAAGAATAGAACAAAAGCAGCAAACTGCAAGTCGTCCTACAAAACAAAGGAATAAAATGGACTTACGACCCACCAGCCGCTTTGCACTTTGGAGGAATATAGGAGAGGATTATAAAGCAGGTCAAACAAATATTCATGTCCATAATCAGAGAACACACTTTGGGTGAATCCTTGCACACCTTCATCTTTGAGGTAGAATCCATTCTCAATCGCCACCAACTTACAACACTATCATACAGCCAAACTGATCTTGAACCTCTCACCCCAAACCACATTTTGTTGCTTAAAGACCAGCCTGTGTTACCCCCAGATTTATTTCAAGAAATCAGATCTTTACAGTAGGAAAAGATGGATGTTAGTTCTACTTAGCTATTTTTGCAAAGATGGGTCAGATTCAAAGGGGAATTGTTCGGAGTGTAACTTAAAAAACAAAGACAAGTGTTGTCGACCGTTCAATAATTAAACTTTGTTATTGCTGGCAAAAATGACATGAAAATATTAAAATGTGAATGTTTATGCAATTTCAATTGATATACGTGTGCACTGATATCTTGTTGCATTCACATGTACTACAAACCAAACAAGGAACTGTAATTTGCAGGATACAAACATATTTACACACACACATACACTGCATACACACATGGACAAAATGCACTCTTGTATGAGCAGTGCCTCTTATGGCGCAATGGACTGTCAAAAAGAACTTTATGGATTTTGACTGGTCATTGTTGTTTTATGGTAATGACACCCACTGGCAGACTTGTGCACCTTTGTGGCACAGCAACGGTTAAATGGCCCAAGTGGCTCACCTGTGCCAATTAGGCAAGGCTTTTCATGAGACAAATAACAATGATCAGGTCAGAGTTGAAAATGTCTGATTGATTAATTGATCGATTTATGTTTTGGAAAGCACATTACATGTCATCTGAAAGGAAAGCAGATAAGGAGACCTGATGGTGGAATGAGGAAGTGCAGGAATATGTACAGAAAAAGCACTTTGCAAAGAATTAGGACACTGAGGGTACTGACGAGAACAGACAGGAGTACAGGGAGATACGGCGTAAGGTAAAGATACAGGTAGCAAAGGCAAAACAAAGGATGTACGGTGACTCGTATGCTCGGTTGGACACTAAGGAGGGAGAGAATAATTTATACAGGTTGGCAAAACAGAGAGAAAGAGTTGGAAAGGATGTACACCAGGTCCAGGTGATTAAGTATAGTGAGGGGAATGTATTGACATATGCTAAAAGACCGATGGGAAAATGGAAAGAGAACTTTGAAGAGCTGATGAATGAGGAAAATGAAAGAGAGGGAAGGGTTGAAGAGTTGTCGATTGTAGACCACAAAGTAGCAGAAATTAGTAATAGTGAAGTGGAGGGCATTGAAGAGAATGAAGAGTGGAAAGGCAGTTGGTCCTGATGATATACCCGTGGAGGTATGGAAGTGAAGTGTCTAGGAGAGGCAGTGATAGAGTTTCTGGCTAGATTATTTAACAGGATCTCAGAGAGTTAGAAGATGGCTGAGGAATGGAGAGGAACTTTGATGGTGTCCATTTTCAAGAATAAGGGGGATGTGCAGAATTGTCGTAACTATAGAGGGATAAAGTTGATGAGCCATGCAAGGAAGTTATGGGAGAGAGTATTGGAAACTAGACTGATAGCAGAAGTCAGCATTTTTGAGCAGCAGTATGGCTTCATGTCTAAAGACTACTACAGATGCAGTGTTTGCTTTGAGATTGCTAACAGAGAAGTACAAAGACTGTCAGAGGGAGCTCCATTGCACTTTTGTAGACCTAGTAAAAGCATACGACAGAGTGACGAGAGAGGAACTCTGGTATTATATGAGGATGTCTGGAGTTACAGAGAAGTATGTCAGACTGGTGCAGGACATGTATGTGTAACAGAGAACTTCAAGGTGGAGGTGGGACTTCATCAGGGATCAGCTCTGATCCCCTTCTTGTTTTCAGTGGTGAAGGACAGTCTGACAGGAGGTCTAGAGCAAGACAGAAGAGACGATTTATGGATGTAGTGAGAGTGGATATGAAGTTAGTTGTTGTGAGAGGTGGAGGATACAGAGAAAAGGGCAAGATGGAGAAGGTTGATTCGCTGTGGCGGCGCTTGAAGGGAAAAGCCGAAAAGAAAAGGAGAAGAAGAAGAATAAATGAATGAATGAATATATAAATAAATACATTTTTAAGACCTTGCTGATCCATCCCCAATTAAATCCAAGCAAGGTTTCATACATTTAATCTGCTGTTGCAAATACTTTGATGTAATTATCATTGACAGTGAATCTGATATTATCAAGGGAAGGTCTTAGATTTTGCTGAGTTATATAAAAGAAAAAAAAAAAGATAAATAATTGAAAACATTTCATCAAGAGTGGGTGCTTTAAAATTTTATCTTGTATATCATTCTACTCTTTAATCTGTTCACTCGAAGTCCTTGTGCAATTGTTTTCCCTGTCCATCTTTATTGACTTCAAGTCCAGTTTCTCACCAATATTCAGTTCACATATGGGAAAAATTGTTTTTTGCTGTCACACTTATGTCAGGTTTACAACACTACCCCCAACTCATGATGAAATAGAAACACAGAAAAAAAAAGATTTATTCTACTGTGGCATTTTGCACTTACTCGTTCCTCTCCAGCATTGCAGGAGTTCACAGTGGGGTGCTCTTGTGTGTGTGCTTGTGCAACGAGGGGTGGGTGGTTGTGTGCTTGGGTAAGTCTGAGTACTCTCTTATAATTTGATGGCCCCCAGTGTGCAGTTATCCATTATTCATGGCATGCCAAAGGGGCAACTTTAGGCCAAGGCTTCGGCAAAAGCATGCCTGAATCGTTCATTATGTCTACAGGCTAGTGAGTGAATCCCTGTGTACATAGGTGTGTGCTTTTGTATGTATGTTTCACTACTGAGGAAAAAAAAAAAAAGCTTGTTTTATGATTCTGCTGCCAATAAGTATCTGGTGACAGTAACACGAGCAGAAAATCACAGTGGAAAGCCGTGTGCGTGCGTGCGTGTGGGCTATAGGACTTCTTTCCACATTTGCATGTGCACTGACTGCACTAGTTGCAGGCCCTTTTTCTTTTCTTTATTTTTTTTTTAAAGCTGACTCCCAACATCATCATGGAAGTAATAGCATGATAATCTCAGAATATATTTCAGCAAGCATTTACCAGAGAAATGGAGGCACATAAGATTTTCCCAGCATGATTTCATAGTTTGGAAAGTGACTGTAGCATGCACACTCTTCATAGCAGTGCAACACATGCCCAAATTGACATTGATAAATATACAGAATAATCAGTTTTTAGCAACAAAAAATCGCCAACTCTGTTTCACGGTCATAACAGAATGGGTTCCTAAATGCATATCTTCTGTTTTCCAAATTACATTTTTTCTATTATACATTATACATACGTAGCCTGAAGCTAAAGAGTGCTGTGAATATAACTGGGCAGAATTGTGTAATCCCAAGGGATATAAGGGTACAACTTAAATCTTAGCCATGTGATTTCAATTCCTCTGCAAGAAAAAAAAGGGTTTGGATTAACTGTTCTCATTGGACAGTGTGGGGTATGTGTCATTTGAACCAAGCCCTATCACTTCTTGCAGGTGCCGTATATGTACTCTGATTACCATTGCTGCTCCACACTTTAGAAGAGACTGGATGAAAAAGAGGATAGGAGACAGAAACTGGTTTTGCTTTGGGACTTTTACTATAGTCATCACAATATTGTGCTGAAGAACATATTGATTGAAGTCACTGTTGGTAATCACTGGTGGGGCTAGAATATATGCCCCAAAGGATTTTGATTTATAGGACTTTTGACACATTTGTCACATGATAACATGGCAATAGTTGATGAGAAAATAAGTTTATTTCCACATTTAGAAAGTTCCTGGTTCAATCCCCAGCTCCTCCTAGCCAGTCGAAGTGTTGTTGAGCAAGACACTGAGCTCCTAAACGTGCCCCTGGTCCCACTATGGTCCACTCATGGTTCATCCATGATGGGTTAAGAGCAGAGAACAATTTCCCACAAGGGATTACTCAAGTATTAAAATAAAAATAAATAAATAAATAAAATGACAGTGCTGAGCAACCTGGTACAAACAGAAGTCTTGTGACAGAATGTTTGGATTGTGTGCACCTTGTCAAGAGTAGTTGCATTTACTTCAAGTATCACTGCTGCAAGAAAAGCATGTCACAAGGCAGATGTGATCTCTTGAAAGATAAAAGTGAGATGACAACCTGAAAAACATGCAAGATATTGTCCTGTAGCACTTTTCTCATTTCTTAACAGCTGGAGAAACACCAGATAATGATTGGTAAAGGACCTCTTTTTTGGCAAGTCAGATCCCATGACGAGGGCTCATGCAGTCATGCTGCCAAAGCTCAAAAAGATCCAATATGGTTCTGCGTTTTGGAAAAATGAACACTTGTTAATATACCAAGGAGGGAAAATACGCTTTATGATACATGGAAATACTCTCAAAAAGAATAAAGTGGTCAACTGATGGAGATAAAACACGGAGCGTGTTAAATCATGCTTTTAAAGAAGTTAATTTCAAAGTTAAGGAAATGGATTCGGAAGAAGGATTCCGTCAGGATCAGATCACATAAGGAGTTCTGATCATCCTGTGGTGAGCTGTTCTCAAAAAAATTGAAAACCCTAAAACCCCTGATAATGCTGAGGTCCATAACTGATGATGTGACCCAAATAACGTCTGCCAGCGTTTTGTGGTGCTTTACAAGCATTAGAATAATACCATCACATCTAGTGTTTTCAAGGATCAGGAGATTTGCTGATTCCCGTTTCAGGACCATGGACAGCCCCATCCTTAGCGTTCATTGAGAAAAGCTGGGATTTGAGTCCATAAATCAGTTTTAATATATTTGCGAAAATGTGCTGACAAGTTATTCAGGACAACAGAGACTTGCCAATGGACACAGAACAAAATGGTTACATAAACATAAATGGTTGCAGGAGAAAAAAAAAAAAAAGGAACATGCACAGCAAACCAATGGACATATTTCCTATGCACATGCTGCCTAAGCACGTGCTGATACATTCATGCATTCATACTTAGACGTGCCAAGATGTTTTGACCGTGTCAACAGAATATGGCAGGATGGACAGCAGACATATGGTGGAAACAGACTGTGAAGCACCATCTGACAACATACTCTCACACACACTCAGTCACCAGGCCGCCCACCAGCATGTGCACGTACAGCAGGCCATTCAAACACATCTGTCTCTAATTAAATAAAAAGCAGCGGTAATCTATGTGAGTATGAGTAACCACCCTGTTGCTTCGTCATTAGTTCAGCCATTTGCGTGTAACTAGTTTATGTAAAATACATTGGCTATACAACAAATCACATTAAGTGCAGTGGCAAATGGATCGTTAAATAATTTGCAACACATCTACTTGTGGTGCATGAGACCTGTTAGTACACGCTAAAGTTCACTTATAGTTCATTTAATTTAGGTCACTGAAGCATTCATTAAAATCATTGCAAACATCCATCCTTTGTCATTGGTTCAATTAAAAATATGGGATT
The DNA here is from genome assembly GCA_901007705.1 of Fistularia tabacaria. Lineage (NCBI taxonomy): Eukaryota > Metazoa > Chordata > Actinopteri > Syngnathiformes > Fistulariidae > Fistularia > Fistularia tabacaria. Next base: position 31,737 of record CAAKHD010035191.1, on the reverse strand, counting down.
ACAATGCACTTTTAAACTTTTTTGACATTAGTCTGTAAATGTTCTCAGTCATCTAGTTCACTGTCAATTATTGAATCTTAGTTTCTCTCCATTGAGATGTTTCACCTCTAATCCGGGGGGCTTCTTCAGCTCAAGTGAAGTAACGGACTTATTTTGTTTAACACAATCCACCCATTAGCGCTACGATTAACTGGACAGATTCCAACTCAGGTGAATCCCCTGAATTTCACCTGTTGGTGTTTCCCAAAGGACACACACACAATGGCAACCCCGTTCAATCCAATTGATGCAAAACAACTCACTGATGAACATAAATAACTCTTTCAGTTGATACCCCAGCCCTTCCCCTGAAATTTCCCCGCAGTCTGCTTTAACTGAAGAGGCTTCTCGTATGAGGAGGGAAATGTCTTCAGAGCAATCCAAATCCACAATAAGATTTGAAAACACTTATTTGGCATTAGAAATGCAAGTTCTGTCTGTCTTTCCTTCATATCAATTTTTTGTTTGTTTTCTTTCATTCAGACACGTTGCTCTACATTGTTACTGACACTGTTGTACTCCAGAGCAAAAGTGCGATTTGTCGCGACAAAAGCATACTCCTTCGGATTGTTATCATCAGAGCTCAGGCTCCATCTGTTTACTACTGGGGGTGTCACTTGGTTGCATTTGTGTGTGTTTATGTGTGTTATGGATCTTACAACGAGCTCATCTGGAGGCAGTGTGTCAGTGCCATTGACCCCTTTGTTCCCCATCTGGTTGGTACACACACTCAGCCAGCAGTGACAGCTGTTCAATCAAGGAATCGTCATACACACATACACTGCAACAAATTGTAAAGCATTTCCATAATGTAACATGAATGTTGTTTCCAAAACGCTAACAATTTTTCCTCTTTTAAACTGAATGCTGATGTTATATTTGTTATCTACTGAAACAGATTTCTAATTTTAATGGAAGAATCAGCATGATGTTTGTCTGTGGATAATGTATATATATATATCTGTTTGAGAAAACCTTGCCCTGAAAAAACAAATCCAGCTAGAGCGCTGACCTAATCAGTGTTGTCTCTTTATCTATTATTGAGCAGAGAGGAGAAATTAGGGAAAAAGACGGCAGGCGGCAGGTGGCTGGAAAAGTAAAGCGAACTATGATACTTGTGCTAATTTTCGTTGAAAAAAATATCTAAATTAATAAATTATTCAAGGCTTTGTTTGCTGGAGGAAAACGGTACCCAAGCGGGTACTTGGCATACACACAACCCACAGCTGGTCTCACCTGCCCATTGCCATAAAATCCCACAAAAACACATTTCATGGACACATATTCTACATAATCACATCCTTATCCAAAAAAAGGAACATCTGCCTTTAAAATTTAGAAACTGCTTAAGACATGAATGTTTAATTTACAAGATAAACAGGACTGCATTTGAATAGGGGTCTAGGGGCAAACCATAAAAACATGGTCATTAAGGTCTGATGTGCCACTATAACATTTATTATCATTTATTGTAAAAAAAAAGAAAATAACTAAAAAAAAACAAAAAAAAAAAAACCAGGTGAGAACCTCCCCAATAAGGTTTTCTGACAAAATATGCTCTGCTAGTAGAATAATTATAATGTTCTCAAAGTAGGTATAAAAAGATCACTCACTTGAAAAAAAAAAAAAAAATCTAATTGTATTGAATTTTATCTTATTTACTTTTTATTTTTCTTATTTCAGAGACCCTGTTTACAACAACCATAATTAGCTTTTATGGACAACTCTAAAAATAAATATCATTTCAAGCTTCATTCTCAAATCACTGATATGAAAGGATAGGATAGGATAGGGTAGAATAATACTTTATTGATCCCCATGGGCGAAATTCCTTTGTCGCAGCAGCACAACAATATCAAAAAGATAGCAAAATATAAGTGAGCACAAAAAAATTAAAAGCAATATAAACAGTTAAAAGAACGAAAGTAAAAAAAATATTTATATACATACATACATACATACATACATGCACACGTATACATAAATATATATATATATATATATATATATATATATATATATATATATTTATATAGCAGCGATGAGGAATATATGAGCGATGAGCGAA
>CAAKHD010035191.1:2837-13719 GCA_901007705.1 Fistularia tabacaria | reverse complement strand
GGAAAAATTCCTTTTTTTTTCCTTTAAAAACCAGCAGGGAAGCCTCCCCAAATTTATGGTTTGATTCGTTGAAAAAAAAAAAAAAAAAAAAAAAAAAAAAAAGGAGCCGCTGTTATTGGGAAGGCTCTAAATTTTGCTGTTTCATCCCTGGAGTTCTGGGAATGGTCAGTGGAGGGCGCTAGGATGCAAGGGAACTGCAGAGGGAGAAGAGAGGGTGGCGAGAAAACCTGTAATGGATCTCTCAGAATGACCGAGCAACATTACAGCTCTCCCGTTGTGTGTTGCCGGAATCTGTTGGAGATTGAAATGAACTTCTTTAAAATGGATTTCCTCACCCCCCTTCCACTTTCGTAATCTCTCTCAATATCCATCCATCAATTCTCTCTGTTTGTTTATTTAGAGGATGTTAGTGACCACAGAAGTTTGAAACCTATAAGTCAATGTGGACTCCTGTGAATTGCTGTGATGGAGAGGCCCCCGGACTGCGCAAGGAGAATTATGATCAACAATCAATAGACATTGACGCACACACTTCACCAATACACACACACTATACACCGCCCTCACGTGTACACTCGGCTTCCATCAATTTGATGCGATTGTCACCGCATCTGTTTTTAATCAACTTCCAAGGCCACACACACTTTCTTCATCCTGTCTCCTCGCTCTCCAGACTCTCCAAAACACAGAATTAAAGAAAAGAAAGTTACAAATAAATTATTATTGATCTCCCGCGTTGGCTGCTGGGCTTGGGATGGATCTTGCTTGTAATTTTCGGAGCCCTACAGTTTATCACCCAGGTTGTTTTTTTATCTGTGGGAAAAGTATATGATTGCTGTGTGGGTATCAGTTTTTCAGATGCCTGTTTCTCTGCACTGTATGTGTGCGCGCTGCACATGCGGTTTTGAGATAACCCAATCATTGTGGTTGACAGCAGAATGTAAAATTACAGTCCTTAGACTAAACCAAACTCTTGATTTGGATTAATTGTCCAATATGGGTTTTCCCCTGTGCCTTTTTCAAAACTAGAACTTAAACAATTTACATACCATACACGGCTAGAGAGTGGACATACCCTGGGAGTAAGTGCACAAAGTGGTGTCAGATTATTCGCTTCAGTGGTTCGCCAGAATATTATGAGCTGAAATTTAATTTTCAATACCTCTGAAAAACTTTGCTGCAGAAATATAACAGCACATAGAGGCAGACTATACTATACAAATATTCTGAAGTCAAGTAAATGTACCTTTTTTTTCTTTATCATGTCAAAAGTTCATGACCTTCAGTCTGCTGTTTCCTGACAAATAGAAAGAGATGGTCGAATGATTGTTTCTGTTTTTCTTATTTTTGTTTTTGTTATTTATTTATTTATTTTATTTTTTAGCTGGAGGGTGGAGACTCATTGCAGTTCCGCAATTTGTGATCATGACAAATGCTTGTGTCTGTTTGGCATCTCTCCTGTGACAGTGAGCTGACCATTTTTCTGATCAGAAAAGGAAGCGTGCTGAAGTTCTGTGTTGGGGGGTGGGGGGCCAATTGGGCGTGCAAAGGGAGGGGACTCATTGCAGAACGTGTTGCCCTAAGAGCAGCATTTCTTTTCAGGAGCTGATAAACAATTATATGTAATTGTGTGTGTCATTATCTAAAAGTCTGTGCTCACTCTGTCCAAAACACAGACAGACCTGCCTGAAGTGTAATGCCTCTCCTTTTCATTCTGTATTGCATCAACAGACACAAAGAGTGAAATGCTTGGAGTTTTTTTAACCTGCTTTACCCGTTCAGAGAAGCAAAACCAGCAATAATCTGTGTCACAAATAACATTAGCATCCACGCTGTCGGTAGCTGAGTTAACCACAGGATGAAGGAAAACAGTATTGAGTTTTTGTATTACTAAAACGTAAGTGTTAATTTCTATTCCATCTGTGCTTGTTTATTAATGGTTCTTCCTCAATGGTACTTCTGTGTTGTTATTTCATACAGAAGTGGTTAAATTGTGCCAGGAAAACCTTTTCAAAAACAACCCGTGTATGTTAAAAAGTATAAATTCCTGGGTAAAAAAACTAAAATAAAGAATGGATCCTCTTTTCCTTTCGGCGCTTCACTTCGGGGCTTTTCACATCCGCCCCCCAATTTTTTTTTCCCTTTCCTTTCTTTTTGTTTGCACTCAATCTGCGTGAACATCTTCTCTTGTCTTTTACCCGATAGAAGCGAACCCAGTCAAATCTACTGACAAGGTTGGCTGAAAAATAAAAATCAGATAATATCTGGCAAAGTTAGCAGATGGGAGTTTGTAAAGTGTGTGGGCAGCATGTGGTCCCATAAGCAAGAAAAATCAGCAGTAAACAAGCACTGACGGAAGAATGGGGATTTTATTTATCAAACTATGACAACTATGACAATCAATAAAACAAGAGCACTCTAGCTCCCCCTCCAAGGACTTCAGGGAAGGTGGTTACGCTGAGCTGCTTTTTGGTGCACAAGCTCAATAACCAGTCGGAACTCATTTCCCACCTATTGGCAAACTATCTTGCCTCCCAGGTTAAGCCCCCAGTCAAACAGGCCCCGGGGCCAAGGGCAGTAAGTACACCCACACATGTTTGGCACCTCTCACTGGGGGCAACTCCAGAGCAGAAAAGAATGCAACCCCTCGGAGCCAAGCTGTGCATTAAGGGGAATATCTTGGCCTTGCGCAGCAGCTCACGCTCCTTTCCCCGCAAGGGAGTTGACATCCCGTATCCCCTTGGCCAGCTTCTACACCCCACTATCCAACCACGAGGTCCCTGCCTTTGACCAACACGTAGCTCACAACGCACCCGACCCCCGCGGCCACACCTACAGGTGGTGAGCCCATGAGAAGGCAGACACCATTGTTTGTTGCCCGTGCGTGCAAACCCAGCCAGCAGGCACTTGCCATCGAGCCCTACCCCTGGAGCTGGCTCCAGAGGGGCGCCCCCTGATATGTGTAAGGTTGAGCGAAAATGAGGTGGACTTTTGTTTTTCATAATGGGGGGGGGTTCTCAAACGCTGATCCAGGAGGATCAGGTTGCTTTCCATCCCTTGTCACAGAACATTGGACTAACTCTACTCCTCGGCAGGGTACTGAACGGTACATAGGCTTTAGCCCAACCTTTCTACATCTGCTTTGTAGTCTCTGAAAACGCATTCGCTCATGTCCATCAGGGGGGTGCTCTGGGAGTATGAGCTAATGACACCCCCTGATCCTGGCTGTTCAGTCCCTGTATTGCCAGTGTCAGAGCTTGGTCTGCAGTGCAGTAAGTCATTTCCAGTGAGGGTTGATTACGTCTATGACTGTAGCCCTGGAAATTGTACTTGCCATTTTATTTTAACTGTGCTGTATTTTTGTCCCTGTCAGTGTTTGAAAAATGAACAACAAAACATTTATTATATTCAATGTCTGAATAAGTAAAATAATCCTATTTATATTGCCAACGAGCATTAGCAGATACTATGAGATGTTACATGCAAACTTGATATCAGGGGTCAGTCAGACCTGGAGTAATTTATTGGCGGATTTTATTTTGGTTTTGCCTGTGGGTCCATGCTGAGGGGTTAGTGATATTATGATTGTGCTGGTGTACATGAGGATTTTTATTCAAACCAGTTGCACGTTTCTTGGAGGAGACGAAGATCAATAAACCCCTCTGCGAGTCGATGCTCTTTAAATTTTAATATATTCTGAGGAGACTGTAGGTCCACTAGAGTTAAATAGTTAGTTATGGGCAATCTGGAAGTATCAAACACTGTGTAAAATAATAACTTTAATTAATCCTTAGGGCATCACCCTTTTTAACAAAGGGAAAGGGATAACAGACCAACTTATCTGTCTCATTATCACAGTCATTAATCTCATAAAGTACACTAAAGAATCATTATGGGACACACATTCATATTTAAAGTGGTAACTATGTTAAAATTATTAATTAGACACATGGAGGTTTTTTAAATTTTTGCATGGAACAGTTTGTCAGTGTTCATTGTGGTACAACAATAATAACAGAAAAATATACAATCAAGGGAGAATTTATTTGGAAAAATGAAGGATAAATGCACAATGGGATGACCTAGTTAATCTGGTTAGGTTGGTGTATGTGTACACGTATTATATGCAGGGATGATTGTATTATATTATGAGAGAATGGAATGAGTACATATTTTGAAAGAAACCTTTGTTATTATCATTGTAAGGTTTCTTTCTTGGAATTAAATGTTTGAAGCAGAATTGAAATGTACATCTGGGTAGCAGGGATTTATTTTTAATTTGTACTTGTAAATATTCAGATATCATCACATTATAAAATGATAAAAAAATGTTGTTTTTTAAAGTACAGCAAATAGTGGAAAAAGGAGGCAGACTGTTCACAAAAACAGACGCAACCCTTTTTATATTTGTGAAAAAGACAACAGAAGATTACAACTCTCAAATCAAGTGTAATCCATTCGTTTTTGGAACCACTTATCTTGCACCCGGGGTCACTGGAGCCAATTCCAGCTGTCACTGGGTTCACCCTGCAACAGTTGCCAGTCGATCACAGGACCACATATAGAGACATACAACCAGTCATTCTCTCATTTACATGTCAGATAGCTAAATACAGCCACTCACTATCTAATTCACACATCTATTGAGACATGCTATATAACCATTCACTCCTTCATTTACACATCCGGGCAATTTAGGGTCTCCGATTAACCTATTTAACACAATTTTGGAGGAAAACTGATTACTCAGAGGAGACCCGCACCATACACACACAGTCGGGATAAAACCACGGACTTTCTGATTGTGAAGCAGAAGCACTAACCACTTTTTTGATGGACAGAACTGCAGTCGCTGACCTTACCGCCGGTGATGCTGTAGGGCTTATGACAGAATTCTAGAAGATCACCAGTGAAAGCTTTCTGTTTTGATTTTAAAGGAGTTTGCATTTCATAAATCAATGCCTCACATAATTTAAGCAGTGACGTATGTCTTGTCACTAACAAGAACAAATTTAATGCATGACATTTCTAAGTCAGCTGGGACATCATCTTTTAAAACTGCTTTCTAAATATAATTGTTCCATTACACAGACAGAAAATCTTAAACACACCCTTGCTGCTAAGAGCAAAAGGTTTGGAGGTTAGGAAGTTTGGAATACAATTAATAACTCTTATCGAGATGTGAACCCTGGAGGTGATGTTCAAGTTTTCATGTTTTCACTTTTGAAACAATGTCACAAATCATGGTCACTGAAAGCTTAAAATAATGACTAATTTGTGTCAGACACATATGGAAGTGGATTTAGCTTTATCGCCTCGTAAATGAAAAGCCTTTGGCTATTTTAAAAACAGCAGTTGCTCCACAGCCCCTGCTCTTTTAGTTTTGCATTTTACAACCATATACATCAGACACAACATCGTTTGTCGATTCTAACTTTCTCTGTGATCATCCAATTAAAGTGAAAATAAAACTCTCACACACCACAGATGTTATTCAACCTACAGTTTTCTTTAGTTGTCTGATGAGATGATAAGTCTGGAAAAAGAAAAAAAAAGGAATATATATATATATATATATATATATATATATATATATATATGTAAGTATATAACAAAATAAATTGGTAAAAAATGGTAATGGTAAAATTGGCAATACAAGTCCACCCTTGTTGTACAAAAGTCAGTGCAAAGATGAATCATATATGATCACGGGGAGAGCAGATTTAATGAAGTATGCTGTTCTTTTTTTAATATGATATTAATGTCAACATGATACTTTGTTATTAACTACGTATGTGTTTTCACATGAGAATTGGGTCTGTCTGCCATCGCAGTCTTAATAGCCGTGATGGCAATGGCCATGCAAGACAAGGAATGAGGGGAAACCTGTCATCTTCTTAAAAGTTTTTTTTTTTTTCTTTATGAGGATTTGCAACACGGATACGCCCATAGCTGAAAACAGCATTTCAGACAAAAACATCCAGAATCTATTCCTTTTCAGTGTTTTTTTTTTTTTTTGCCAAACATCTCGCACATATATTTTCAAATTTGTAGATTTTATGTTTAAACATGTAAATAATATTGCATTATGTTTGTTTTTTTTTTGTTTTTTATATTAATTATATCATTGATTTGATGCAATGCATGTATGAAGACAATCAAATACAGAAGCAATGTGTAATTCTTGAAAGAAATTACCAATTTTTGGTGAAGGATAAACAAACTATTGCCTAATACGTATCGAAAGGCAAAGAACCTACACTGATAGCCATGTAACATCTATGTTCCTCCTCATGAAGTCAACAAATGTGTAAACCACAATGAGTCTGGTCCTCAGAATATGCGCCAAGAACTCAACAGCAACCGGGATGATTTTGAACCTGAAAAAAACAGGGCTTTGTGATTGAGTGAATAGAAGTTGTTTTTTTTTGTCAGTTTCGCAAAGTTTGGCAGTTGTTTTCCTCCTGAGCTGAGGTGTGAACTTGTTTGACTTAACATTAGGTAATTGTTTCCCCTCTGTATTTCTTGACCATCGTAAGCATTCAGTGTATCCTCCTTCACTGGAATTGATTTAGAGCAGACAACAAAGCAGTGTCAAAGCAATGCCTCCCCCTGTCTTCATTTGACCCCCTTTCATCAATCTTCACTTTTGTATTTACAACCTTGTAGTCTGCCTCTCTATCCTTATTTTGGTTTTCTTGGTCCAAAATAACAAAGGATTGCTTTTTTTCTGCATTCACCACTCCCGATTTCTTTATCTGAAGACAAATCTTCAATAAAGCCACTGCTTTTATACAGGTCCCTTATTTGATATGCTAAGACCTACCACTCCCCTTTACTTTGGTTAAACTGTATCTTTAAGAGTCATGGCTGCTCATGCTGAATCGCTGTTGGCCGATTTCCCACCTTTAATATCTGTCAAAGGGCTCCAGCAGCCCTTGGGTAGCTAGTAGCTATGAATGGAGATAGATACAGGGGCAGGGGCTGAGGTAGTCCACGGTGTATTACGGCCTGGAGAGGAGTTGTCCCACACAGACACATACACACGTGCACAAAGATACTGCAACACGAGACTCACAGCAGACAAAACAAAGACAGACAAAGGTATTAGGGCCCTAAGAGATGCTTCTGATCTTTCCAAACTCATTACATCAACAGGCCATAGACGTATATAGTGTATTTTATAGCCTCTGGTACAGAAAGGCCTGCAGATGTCCAGTGTTTGTGCCAAAAAGAAGATTTGCCGCGCTTGTGCTCACTCCTTGTGTATGCACACATACTAGCATACGATCGCCACCTTAAAAGTTAAGTTAAAAGGAAAAAAAAACAAGACAGGCTTTAAAGTGCATGGGGCTGACCTATTTCCCTCCTGTTTTGACATTCTATATCTGACAGCTGCAGGCAGGCCTCAGCTATTTGACTCTGTTTCATATCTTCCTCTACTCACTTCACCCCTTCTCCTAGGTTTGTTTAAGCTGACTCAGGGTCACTTCAATTTAGCTCACCGGCCTTGGAAATGTGAGAGCTACGATACTGTCAATGAAGCCTGTGTGTGTGTGCATGTGTGTGTTTGCACAAGAAGTGAAAGAGGTATTTATTAGATTGTAGTGGACTTTGTGGGAGGTTGTCCTACAGGTCATGAGTCAAATGCTCTTTGTTTGAGTTCTGTGTGATATATATGACATTAAGGGAAAGAAAAGACAAATGGATAAGACAGAAGAATATGTTCACGCCACGAGGCATCGAATCACCTATAAGCCAGTCAAGGTGCACCACAAGCTCCATATGGCATTTTTTGACTTTGCCACTGGTAAGAAACAATGGGGATCACAGCTGGTGTTGCTAAGTTATAAAATCAAGGTGGGTAGTTTAGACATTCAGAAACTTGCTGTTGAGCCGCACATTGTGTCCCTTAACTGGCAAAAAGTATCAACAAGCAAAGAAGCTTTCTTGAGACTGAACAATAAAGAGAGAAAACAAGATAAAAGAAAAGCAGACTCTCTTTTTTTTAACTTGTTTCTCCTTGACTCCCTAATTCACTTTAATGAAGGAAAGACTTTCCTGCCCAAACAAGACTATCAATGTCTCCCTCTCCTCCTTGCCCCTTTAGTGCTGATATGGTTCTCTGGCACCAAATCAAATTCGAGCTTCATTAGCCTGCTTCTCTTCCCTCCTCATTGGCCCTTAAAAAAGAAGGGCAGAGACACACGCTGGCAGTCAGATGTGCACACTTACACCCTATAGCCTAGTCAGCCCTAAATAACAGACAGACAGACACACACACACACACACACACACACACACACACACACACACACACACACACACACACACACACACACACACACACTTAGAGGGGCAAACACATAGAAAGCTTCTGACTTTAAATAATGAGAGAGCTGTCACATCAGATCAGCATCTGTGCTGCAGCATGGCCTGGTGGTCAGTGGGAGGAAAGGGAGTAACCGCTGGCGGCTGACACCCTCTGGACACATGGGAGTGGAGGAGCAGAGGGAGAGAGAGAGGGAGAGAGGGAGGAAAAGAGGGGGAGGAGGTGGGTGGTGTCTGCAAAGCAAGAGGGTGATGAAGATGGACAGTGCTGCAGTGTACTGTCTCCCGTGGCATTCGAAGTATTGGGAGCAAGGAGGAAGGGTGTAGTAGAGGTCTGGGGCAAAAGTGGGGGGTATAAGGAAAGACAAGCAAGATAGTGGAAATGAGAGGCAGAGAAATAAAATAAGCGACAAGTAAGGGAGGCTTTCGGTGAAGTTAAAGGAGGAAGTGGAGGAATAAGAGGGATGAACAAGAAGGAGGAGAAAAAGGAAATTATGTAATTTCAGAGGGGTTTGGAAGAAATCAAGGAAAGGAATAGCAAAGTGAAATGAAAGGACATTGAAAAAGATGAGAAAAGAATCCAGGATTCATCCGTTAAGTTATGAGTGACTGCAAAGAAAAGTCAAGAGCACAGACTGAAATTGTAATTTTAAGAGGAGGGGGAAAATACCTGCAAGAAAACAAGAAAGTTAAGCAAAAGAAAGAGATAAAAGATAAGAGATAAGAGAAAGGGAGAGGATTGTACACAATGAAGAAGGGATAAGAAATAAGGAGAATAAATCATGTGAATAGGGAGGATGAAAAAGACAGGACAGGGAGACACGGTGGTGCGGCTGTGGATCTGGACCATAATAAGAAAGAAAGAAACAGATAACAGAGAAGTTGAGGAAAGCGAATGGAGAGGAGATGGTGGTAAAAAGCTAATTCCTCTCAAATAAAGGCGCAAAGCAATACCCTAGAGACGACGGAGGTAGAGAACACAGAGGATTGAAAATCCTTCTGTTGGTCCGACAGAGGTCAGAAGCCATTAGTATCAACTTCTTGTTCTCCAGGCGGGGTTCAAATGATCCCATCACCCCTCGAATAACATTTACAAGCTTGCAGAAGAATACACAAATTATTTCGATAGGAGTTTATCTAATTTTCAAAGTCGAAATAATTTGGTGACACATGCAAGCAATGGCACCTTCCTCCGTCTCGACAAACATTTAAATGTAACATCCAGAATCACGGTCTGCTTGTGTTTTTAATACCTGGGTAAATTAATTCCCCCTTTATTTCCTAACTGCCTTCAAGAATGCCGACAGCATAGAAATCCGTATATACCTCTCTCCCATGTTTTGTCTCTGGTGTGACCTTTTCCCGACTCATTCACAAGCCCCCCCAAACAAACACACATACACAAACATAGCCCAACCCCCTTCACCAAACTAAATCCATCATCTTTATTCAACATCGCCCTTGGTAAGCATTTTAAGTCAGCTTACTTTGTCAGAGTAACTTTAAGTCTTAGAAGTGTTACAAAACATGCACACGCATGCACATGCATGCGCACACGCACGCACGCACACACACCTCTTTATGACTTTATGAGAAAACACATGTAACATTGTTCTATTTCAATTTATCAGGTTCTCTAAACATAACAAATATATCAGCGGTTGGACAAAGTGATGGGGGTGTGGACTTGTCAGTTTCCCTGCACTGCCCCATAGGTGCCAAAATTTATTCAGGATCTAATATGAACCATGTTAAAATGATGGTCACAATTTATATCCATATGATCTTTATTTTAAATGCAATGTAACTGACATATTTGTGTATGAGACCTGCAAAGAATGCAGGATAATGTTGACAATAAGAAAAGAAACAGAAAGCATAAATATCAATGAATTGAATTTCTCTCTGCTTTTTCTGCCAGTGAACACGATTCCTAATAAATAATGAAGGTAACATTTCCAGGAATTTATCAGATGCTTTTCCATTTGAAAATAAAACATAAAGTACAAGCTGTTCAAGCAGCCAACACATCACGGAAGGTCATTAGTGAGAATCTTTAGTCATTTCCTGATGATAGTTAAATACTATTTGCAAGCCATATTAAAGCTTACCATCCTTTAAATCAGTGTAGTTGCATTTATGACATTATTACAGGTCACTTTGTAATTGCCTGTCATTTTGGGGTTGAAGATCATAATCTGTTGGCCATTCTTCTAAACACGGCTGAGGCTTGATCAGAAGCAGTGTTGATATTCAATATGAGACCTGCCAGACCAATTAAGAGACACAAACAGAAATTATTTATCAACAGAGCTACATTTTCGTGTACAATCAATATTCTTTGTAAATGTGCCTGCTCCTTTTGATACCAGCTTATCCTAAGCATGAGAAAGATCCTGGTAATAGGAATTGTCCGTCTTACTCTCTTGCTCACTCTCTCTCTTTCCTTCTCACACACACACACACACACACACACACACACACACACACACACACACACACACACACACACACACACACACACACACACACACACACACACACACACACA
>CAAKHD010035055.1:83319-94658 GCA_901007705.1 Fistularia tabacaria | reverse complement strand
AGCCCCTCCCTCCTTTCCTTTTTTTTAAAGGACGCGCCCCCCCCATACCCTCCCCCCCTCCCCCCCACCCCCCCCCCCCCCCCCGGGTCATATTCTTACGCTTGAATGCATTTGCATCCATTTTCAGCGGCGGTCGAGTCCAAATGCCCGAGGTTACGGCTGTCCGGCGCGTCCAGAGACGCGGCCGAACGATGGCTCCAAAAACTCTTCCACTCCCGAGGCAAGGTCGTCATCCAGAACAACTTCCTGCTGCACGTGGGCCTGCAGGACTCCCTGCACCTGTCCGCCCTGAACCTCAAAAACACTCAAATCCAAGAGATCTTCACCCAAGGTCGAGTGGAAGTGGACCTGATCGGGGATCCCACCGAAGTCGTGCTGGCCGCCGTGGAGGTGGAGGCCCTGCTCTGCCGCCTCCAGAGGGAGTTTGTTACGAAGGAGGAGGCGGAGTTGCGCCGGACTTCGCCCGAGCCGGTGGTCTTGCGGAGGACCATCGACAGAAGGTCTCGCGACTTCCTGGAACGCCAGGAAATCTTTGGCAAGGAGCAGCTGCTCTTACTGAAGGTGGTGTTTGTTTTTTTTGCAGATATGGGGTGAAATCAGTTAGCCACCTTCTCTTCCCGCTTTTTAGCGCTAGGCTAACCTCTAGCCCCGCGGCTGTAGGCTTGGGATATCTCATGATGGGCTTCTCTCTTTTCTGGTTCGCACTCGTGTCCCGCCATCGAAGCTTGAAAGTAACCGCATATCTTCACGTTTGCAACCAAACCTGTCGAGGTAGGAGGCCGCCCACGTCAGGCTCTGTCCTAGAGCCCCGGCGGTTGTTTTCCTCGCCGCCGTCGCCGGGCGCTTGCTAGCTCTTGCTGGGTGGGGCGCTGGGTGACTGTGGGTCCTTCCAAGAATTTGACACCGTGATCCTCTTTCCGTTCAGGTGGAGAAACTGGAGAACTCGGCTTTGAGGCGCCTCTTTGAGCTCAAGGAGGAACAGCTGTCGTGCAGAACTCCCCGCACACTGTATCAGTGCATTCCCGCCCACTTCTGCCAGGTGGTCACCCACGTCGGATTCCACGCAACGTTAGCGCCCCCTACTGGTACGATGATGCAACTACTAATAACCAGAATTCTGCTGCGTCATGTGGAATCAGGGCCGTGAACAGAATCCCTTTTTTTTGTTTGTTTTCACGCAGACTCGGCGTATGGGGAAGGGATTTACTTCGCCGGCAGCGTGGGCAGGGCGTTGGAGGTGTGGCAGGAGCAGGAGGAGGAGTATCTGTACTTCGTGGAGGCGGAGGTGCTGACGGGATGGTCCGGCAAGGGTGAGCGCGGCCTCGTCCTGCCCACCGCTTTTGAGCCGGCGCCGCGCAGACTCTACTGCAGCGTGACGGGCCCGAACGTCTGGGTCGTATTCAGCGGATACCAAGCCCTGCCCAGGTACCTCATCACCTGCAGGAGGAAGCAAGCGGCCAGCTCCCGTTCTTCGCCATGTCGGCGGTAACTAAAGAAGTCACCTGGACTCTTTGTTTTTTTAAACCAAATTGCCTTTTATAAATTTTTTCTCGTACGACCAAAGTCAACTTCGAGAACCTGGCCTTAAAATTTTCTATTTTTTTTTTTTCCTATCAAACTTTATTAAAACGTGGCCTTTGTTTTAATGTAGAAATCGGCATAAATCACGTTGCTTTCAATTTCAGCAGCTCTTTTGGTGTAAATCAGTGATTCTTAACCTTGTTGGAGGTTCTGAACCCCACCAGTTTCATATGCGCATTCCCCCGAACCTTTCTTAGTAGGAAAAATAAAATGTGTTTTTTTTTCCCAATCCAAAACATAAGCAAATACAGAGGGGCTCCAAAAGTGCAGATTTTTTGTTTATGGGTTAAAAAAAATAATTTTCTTTAAGAACCAGAACTCTGAAATAATAAAAAAAAAAAATCACTAACAAGAAATTTATTAATTCTTTTCAACCCATAAAATATTTGCGGTTTATTTTTTCATGCGCTATTCATAGATAAATAAAGTTTTTTTGTTTGATTTATATGGTACTGGGGTTCAAAAATGCAGATTTTTTGATAAATCCCGATATTATGCAAAATTACTATATATCTTTCGATTATTGTTAAGTTGTAAGTAGTTTTTGTTTTATTTCCCCCCCCCCCCCAAATTTTTGTGAACATGTACTTGAAATTAATTTTGCTCATATGATGAAAAGAAGTGATGCCTTTGATAAAATATTAAATTGATCTATTATTTCTACATATAGAAATAATATATATATGAGTGGGTTGTGTGTCCTGACCTCGGCCGAAGCCCTGAGAGTGACTCAGCGAACCCCTGGGGTTCCATCGAACCCAGGTTAAGAACCACTGGTGTAAATGCTGCGCTCGCTCGCTTGTCGTCGCAAAGGCAGTCAGACAGCGCCACCTGCTGGCCGGTTTAGGGAACAGCAGTAGTGTATGAAACCGGTCACTTCCTCCTTGTTTTGTGTCATTCTCATTATAATCCCACTAATAAAAATGCTGATGCTCCGTGTTGATGTCTAACTTGTAGGAAAGGCTGCAGCAGCCCCTCGAGATATCGGATGGATTGCATGAATGGACCAATCGATGACGTTTCTCCCGTCGGGTTTCGCCCAAAACATCACGAAATGTAAAATGGATTTGTTTTACTTAAATATAATTTTACAGCTACGACCGCAACAATTAGACGTATACAGTATATATACAGTGAACACAGACCTTTTATCAAAAGGTTTCCCTCGTATTCTCTAATGTACAGCGTCACAAACATCTAGTGAGGTGGTACGTATCGTAAGACACAAACACCTAAGAGTTCCTTCGGTGCCCTGAGGCGCTCGGGGGTGGGGTGGGGGGGGGGATGGCGTTGACAAGTCGAAAAAAGCGAAACTACTTGAAAGTGGAGTTGCGACCATTCCCGAGCGCCGATCGATAATCAAACCTGTATTTCCTTTGCGATGATTACAAGCCGGAAAGACTCTCTCGCCCGCGAACCTACGCCTGATTGCGTCTGACGACGGTCGAAAGAAACAGTGCCGGCGGTTCAAGTGTGTGTGGAGGGTACATTAGCTGCGTTCTGTTTAGCAAAACAAATATGGCACCCGCTCTCCGCCGATGTCACGGAAAAAAAAACAAAAGTGCAGAGACGAATATTCCAAAACTCACGCGGAGGCGGCGTTTCAAGATGGCGACCCCTCCTCCCTTTCAGACTGAAACTATGGCTTCGCCCTCTCCGCTAAAAAACAAAAAAACAACAGAAAACTCTTCTACAGGTCTGAAACGTCCAGGCGGACGGCGGGGAAAAAAAATCCGCCGTTACATAAACTCATCACACACACACACACACACACACACACACACACACACACACAGGCAGTCGCCCGGGGGGTGGGGGGGTGTCACTCCACACACTCGGCGATCTCCGCCCCGTCCACGAGGAGGGTGTGTATGATCCCGTCGCGCCTCTTGCCGCTGCTCACGGCCTTCACGCAGCAGCCGTGGTCGCCGAGGGTGAAGTGCGTCTCCGTGCCGTCGTCCACGAACTCTCCCTGCAGGAGAATATCAGTGCTGTATTTCAAAGTTTGTATATATATATATATATATATATAAAATAAGTCTTCTCCATCTAACCCAATTCTCTGTATCCTCCTCTCTCACATCAACTACCTTCATATCTTCTCTCACTGCGTCCATTAATCTTCTCTTGGGTCTTCCTCTAGACCTCCTGCCTGGCATCTCCAATTCCAGCATCCGTCTACCAGTATAGTCCCTATCCCTCCTCTGTTCATGACCCAACCATCTCAGTCTGGCTTCTCTGACCTTCTCTCCAAAACATCTAACATGTGCTGTCCCCCTGATGGACTCATTCCTGATCCTCTCCATCCTGGTCACTCCCAAAGAGAACCTCAACATCTTCATCTCTGCCACCTCCAGCTCTGCCTCCTGTCTTTTGTTCAGTGTCACTGTCTCCAAACCATACAGCATCTCTGGTCTCACCACTGTCTTGTAAACCTTTCCTTTCATTCTAGATGAAATTCTTCGATCACAAAGAACTCCTGAAACTTTTCTCCAACCATTCCAACCTGCTTTAACCCGTTTCTTTATCTCTTTAATATATATATATATGTATGCATGTATGTATGTATGTGTATATGTATGTATGTATGTGTATATGTATGTATGTATGTACAGTATGTGTATATGTATGTATGTATGTGTATATGTATGTATGTACAGTATGTGTATATGTATGTATGTATGTGTATATGTATGTATGTATGTATGTATGTATGTATGTACAGTATGTGTATATGTATGTAATGTGTATATGTATATACACACACACACACACACACACACACACACACACACACACACACACACAGTGTGTGTATACATATGTAATAGATTTTTAAAAATATAAATAAAAAATTGATTTTTTATAGATATTTAGTGTACCGTAATTTCCACACTGTAAGCCGCTGCTTTGAACACGGCGGCTTAAACAACGATGCGGCGAGTTTATGGATTTTTTTTTTAGGGCTAAAGAGCTTCATGCCGCACTAAACATTTAGTCTTGTCGCATCGGACCGATGAAATCGCCGTGAAATTCTGAGGAGGTTCAATTCCGACACCGAAGAAGACGACTTTTGCGGTTTTAGCGCGCAGGAGGAAGACGAAGATAGCGATCGGCTGGAGTGGGACAAATAGAAAATGGATGGATGGATTTTTCCTTGCATTATCTATGATCAATCCTTCTCATCAACTGGCTTACAGGCACTGTTCAGAGAAAAGGATTTCCACTACGGATTTATGGATGTTACTGCTTTGTATTTAATTAAAAGTTTCAAAGAAATGTTCCTGTGTAACATCTTTCTGTTTAAATGGACGCCTGCGGCTTATCGACAAGTATATAGACGGCTTATAGTGCGGCATATATATATGTACACACATATACATACTTATTTTTAGCCGGTGCCGCTTATATTCACAATATATATATATATATATATATATATATATATATATATATATGTATAAACTGTAGTGTGTTGAATTTATGATATTAATGAACTGCTACTGAGAAAACTCAATTTTATTTCTGCACAAAATGAAAATAGTTTTAAAAATAAAAAAAAATAAAAAAAAATAAAAAGACACGCCGGGTTGAAGGACACTTTTGAAGAAAACACTCAACGTCTGTTTGTGCCGTTCTCGTATTTAGGAAATAGAAAACAGAACTGAAATCATCCACCGGCGGCAAAACGCAAGACGCTGTCATCGGAAAACAATGTGAGTTCATCGTTTAAGCCGCACGTGCTTGATCGTGCGGTCAGGTGTCTCCAGGAATAAAAAAAAAAAAAGCAAGACAGAAACCATGCTAATGTTATTTTGTGTTTCGTGTTTTTTGAAAAATACAATGTACTTTGTAAATAGCAAATAATATGTTAAAAAAATATAATACATAATATAAAGAATGTTAAGAAATAATCAGGTTTTATTAGGTGAATTTACCATGAAGATCAGACGAAGATGTCGGCGGCGGCGCAGGAGTTTTTTCTGTTTACTCAACTTACTTGCTAAACACGTAATGCTACAATGTACTGCTTGCACACTTTGCTACACTTTCTTGCTAAGCAGAGTTTGTAGAGTAAATGCAGTCAATGCAGAGAATGTAAAAGAAATAAACCGGTTTTACGAAGTGTTTTTACCTGGAAGATTGGACGAAATTGGGGGGCTTTTTCATTTGGTGCTCTATCGCCAAACTTAACTTTGTCGCTACACACTTAAAGCTAAAATTGCATTGCTAAATGTTAGCTATGCTACATTTCATAGTGAAGCTTAATTCAGCGACGGAGTGAATGCCGCTCCTCTTTTTAATGTGGTCAAACCGTCAACGGTATCTCAACAAACAACAACTTCTTCATCTCTTTTCCATGATTTCTGCTGGGCAACCTAACGGCGGGTGCCGTGTTCCACTGTTTTTAAACTTCACAGAGGGCGGCGGCCCCGTCGGTGTCAAACACTCATCCCACTCGCTCATAACGGACCTCGGCTCTTATCACAAAGCAAAATCGACCGAGCAACGGCTTACGTCTCGGGAAACTCTTAAGTTGGGGCACTTGTAAGTCAAGGTTCCACTGTACTTTGTGTTGAACATCATGATCCAGTTTCAGGTCACTGGTGTGACAATTACAAGTAGCCATGAAGGTATCTGTGGGATCGTCCAGCCGGTGCCTTGACCCTGAACCCGAGGGACGCTATCAGAACGGCGCAAGAGGTGGATGTTTAGGCTACATTTCTTTGGTTAATCTTGATAAACAACTCCATGTATGCTATTTCCAGAAGCGCTCTGATGAGAATCTAGGTATATCTACTTGGGACCAGAAAGAGAAGAACAAGGGGAAAAAAAGACGATTCTACAAACGAGGACGTTCAGTTGCAGCAGAGAAAGCAGCCGCATTTAACTTAGCATTTCCTTGAACATTTCTTTTTGTAACCGGTATATTTGTGCTTGCTTCTAGCCTGCTTTGTCAGCAGTCCAGTGCTGACATTCTAAAGTCCGGATGCGGTTTTAACGTTGAGCGTAAATGAGGCTTTACTCACCGCCGTCTCGATCTTCTCTCCGTTACACCAGACGTCCATGGTGTCTTTCTCTGGAAGGGCACGGACAAGAGATTTTAACATACTTGGGGAAAATACAAGAAAAAAACAACAAAAACGGTTCAAAACAAAGCCTCTGTGTCTAATATCTACGCATTGTCAGCTTGCTTTCATAAGTCCTTGTTAATTAAGTAAATCTATGCGCTGAGCTAAATTCATGGTTTCTGAATCTCCTGGCAAAAAGGAGAAAATGGGATTCTAGTCACGGGTGAGAACTGAAGAGTCAAAAATCTGCAGAGCAAAAGAATCCTTATTGCAGGTTTGTCACAGGAGAAGGTGGAAATTGGGAAAATAAAAAGCCCGTTGTCCTGGAAAATTAACCCTCCCTCTCTCTCCGCTTCGACATTAAAAACCGACCGTCACGACTTCTCTTTTCCAAAGAACTGTCTAGATCCATGATGGCGGCTTTAGCATCCACAGTGGCTTTTGGCCCTCCCTCTGTGCTTCTTGACCAACTATAAAACTTTACTATTCTATCCTAACGACAAAACTAGCTACTCTCATATGAAGACCGTTGCTAGTATTTGCTCTGTGAGTTGAAAAATTTCTCATAATTTCATAGATCAAGAGATTATTCTCTCACAGGCGACTTCCGGCCACAAACTAGACATCTTTTAAACCAGACCTCTGGCGAGGGGATAAACAGAAGAAATCTGTTGAAAGTACCACTGTTAAAAAGGATATTTTAGCAAGACACACTTGAGTGTGGAATTCTATTAGTGTGTTTTTCATAGGTTTATTCGTGAGATATCTACATCTCCACTTAATCACAGGGCCACGTATAGAGGAAATAACCATTCACTCCCATCAATGCGTCATATTGAGAACCTCCACCATTCATTCTGTCATTCACACGCCTGACAGAGACATTCAACCACCTCTCTCACACACGTCTGGACAATTTGGGGTCTCCGATGAACACGGGACCTCCTCACGGAAAGGCCTTCTCTCACCTTCTTGCCGCACCACTGTTGTATTGTGCTAGTGCTGGAAATCCCGTGCTGTTTTAATTAATACCATGATAATTTGTCACATTGCAGCAGCTGAAAACATCCTGGAAAATCATTTCAAGGGAGGAATTGGAGCCCTGTAAGCGGTTCACACGCGGCAGCGGTGCGAGTCAACGAGGGATTAACCTGCCCAGGTGACTCCCGTGCCTGAGGATGGCGCTTAAAGCGGTTTAAGAGCTTAGCCCCGCTCTGGCATCATATCAGTGCCGTGCTCCTCTCAGGCGGCAGAAGTCGCCAGCAGCGCACAGGGAGGAGTTGTTAACAACAAGTGGGTCAGTCATGACCTTCACACTTACAGGGTTGTTTACAAAATCACATCCGGCATCAGTCTATTTTGGACACACTGCTGTGTGTCTGCAGGTTGGTGTGTGTCTCTTTTTCCATCCTTTTTGCTCCGCTGGTTGCACAGAACGTGGAGAACGCAGGGGATGCGACACACACACACACACACACACACACACAAACTCACCTAACACCACCCTGCAGTCGGCTCCATCCAGGTTGAGGACCCAGGTGCTGGTGACCTTTGACCTGTTCTCCATGTACTTCTTCAAGCTCTTGCCGTTGATCTCCAGCGTGTACTCGTAGGCGAAGCCGCTGACCGCGTCGATGTTGATCGTGGCCTTGGTGTCCGACTGGCCGACGCTGAACGTCTCCTTCCCGACCAGCTTGAACATCCAGTCGCGCCGCAGGACTTCCTGCAGCGTGGCGTGGGGGGTAAACAATAACAACGAGTCAATGCTAGCAGCGGGGGAGTGCAAGTCAAGCTAGCCGTGGGTCATCGGCCACGCTTCCATCTCGCCCGCCTCTACCTTTCCGTCTACGTGTATGACCCTTTTCCCGGTGGTCGTGCCGTGTTCGAACTCTATCCGGTGGACCCCATCGCTCAGGGCGACCTCCCACACGCCGGCGAGGTCGTTGGACATCCTCGGAACCGTCTGGAGATCTGCGGCTAGCAAAGCAACATTTCACAAACCACGGAAAGTGGGAACGCTCTCCCGGAGCCGAGTTAGGTCAACATAACAAGGCAAAGCCAGTTAAGTGGCGTTGTAACATGATGAATAGTGCGATTTTACAGAAGGTTTTGCATCTGTTTTTGTTAATTCATCTCTCTAGATACATAAGCGTGGAAAAAAAAACTAGAGTTGAGACGAGGCTGCGAACGAGGGGGCAGTGTCGCTGTTTAAATATTGTAACATCCGGTTTCGGGATCTCCTTTTCCAAAATAAAAGCACAAGTCAGACTCTCTTTAATCGTCGAATGTACAACGAATGTACGCAGGAGTTTGTCATGACACGACAACGTTCATCAGCTCAACCAAGACGTTTTCTTCATCTCCAAAAAAAACACATATTTTGCCTATTTGCAATAGTTTATGTAGATAGAAGTATGGAAAGGGCTTTTATTTTGAAATCCCCCAACGGAAACGCTGTCACGCCGCACGCAGTGTCACCCCGTTCGCACCCGATGCTAACAACAAACTATCTTCCTCCCGCGACGCGTACTCGAGGACCGTTACCGAAACACGTTACCTCGGCCGACGGGGGGGATTCCCTTCGATCCGCGTTCCCCGCACGGTGAACGCAAGGCGGGTGATTTTGCGGGAGTTTATCCACAGGTGGCTAGCAGATGGTGCGCAAACAAGCTAAAGCGCGGGGGTGGGATGTGATTCTTCTGTAACCATGGTAACGTGACATCCGCCTACGTCAGCGTAGGCCACGCCCCTTAACCCCCTCATCCAATGGGGTGACCGAACGCTACGAAATTAAGAGGACAGGAAAAAAAGAGGAAAAAGTCAGAATAAATATAAAAAAATAATATTATGTCAAATAAATAACATCAGAAAAAACAGTAAATCGCTCTATAGTTCTGTAGCTCTTTGTGATTTAATTTGCTGATAGTAAATTTGTCATTTCAAGGTCCCTTGTGATAAGATAAGATAATACTTTATTGATCCCCATAGGGGAAATTCGGGTGTTGCAGCAGCAACATTAGAGGGGAAAAAAAACAAAAACAAAAACAAAAACAGGAAAGATAAATACCCACATATGACAGTGCAAACACATATGCATATGCACATAAGTCACCATACATTCCACACACACGTATACATACATTTTTACACACATACCCATACCTACATAAATATATATATACACATATACACAATATACACATACACATATATACATACACATTTACACATAGATAGCACAAAAAACATGAGCAGAAATAAGTAGATTGAAGAACTAAAGTGACCCGTGGTAGTTCTGGGCACCACATGTGTGAGTGGATGACGGAGTGATGGGGTGGCAGTAGCACAGATGCTCCCCAGGCAGTCAGGGTTGTGTCCCGTCCAGACTGCTCTTATACAGTCTGATGGCCGTGGGCACAAAGGAGCGCCTGAAGCGTTCAGTTCTGCACCGGGGTGGGATGAGCCGCTGGCTGAACGAGCTGCTCATCAGCCACAGCTCGTCTTGCAGGGGGTGGGAAGGATGCCCGTCTATGTATTTCAATAGAGTTTCTATGAACATGTTGATTATTTATATTCTTTCAAATTGCTTACGAAAGAAACCTCACAAGGGGGAAAGAGTTGAATTGGATTGAATTGAAGAGCTGAATTAGCAACAGCTTTACACTCTCTGTGTAGGACATCTGCTGAATTTCTGTCTAATGAAACCGTGTTCAACTGTATAAGCTAAGATAAGATAATACTTCATTGATCCTCATCGGGGAAATTCGTTTGTTGCAGCAGCGCAACGAAACAGTAAACAAACAAAACAAAACAAAAAAAAGACAACATATAAATAAGCACTCAACAATTAAAAGAAAAAAACATATACAAATAAATACATACATACACACACATATATACATATATATATGTATACACATATATATATCTATACATGCCCATACATACATACATACATACATACATACATACATACATACATACATACATACATACATACATACATACGCTTACCCAT
The DNA here is from genome assembly GCA_901007705.1 of Fistularia tabacaria. Taxonomy (NCBI): domain Eukaryota; kingdom Metazoa; phylum Chordata; class Actinopteri; order Syngnathiformes; family Fistulariidae; genus Fistularia; species Fistularia tabacaria. The sequence goes on along the minus strand of CAAKHD010035055.1, from coordinate 83,987 downwards.
ACCAACATATATTTATATACACATACACATATGTATATAAATAATACACAGTAAGACTGAGAGTAAAGTACAATAAATAAATAAACAGTAAGGGTGAGAGTAGAATAAATAAGTAAGTAAACCGTGAAGGTGAGCGTAGAACCAAATCGACAAGGATAAGGACAGATAGACGAGGACAATGGAACACTGGCACAAATAAAATAAACAGGATGCGATGGAGTGATATCAATCTGGGTAGTGGACTGCATAGTTCCAATAAGCTGCTCAGATGCCACGGCTCGACGTACGGTCCCCCTATCTAAAATTCTATTCTGTGTGAAGAAATGATCGTTTAAAGATTTGGAATTCAGGAATGAAAGAGACGTTTGCTCACAATTTCATTTGCAATTTGGTCCGTCGGAAAAAGGGAGCTAAAAAATGTCAAAAATAAATATATGTATCTCATAAGGATAATTCCATAGGGATAGATCTACCTGCCGCTGAATATTAAAATACTTACTACATTTTTCAATTTGATTGTCTTTCCCTTTACATTTTATGTATCCGTCTCATTCCAAATTAAAGTATTATTTGGACACTAAGATCCCCCCCCCCCCCCCCCTCCTTTTTTTTTTTCTTAATGTCTAAGGGAAACGACACGCATTGGTGGGGAAAGAAAAAAAAAAAAA
>CAAKHD010035055.1:51461-78948 GCA_901007705.1 Fistularia tabacaria | reverse complement strand
CCCCCCCCCCCCCCCCCCCCCCCCCCCCCGGCGTTGGATCACCGCTGAGTCACGGAGATTAAGATCTCCTACGACAATCCGGCAGTTTAAAAAAAAACGGCTACTGTTTTCTCATCGGTCTGAGCACACAGATGAGACAGAGGCGCTCGGCGGCGTCTCCATATCCTAATCTCCTGCCGTCAGCAGCCAAGTCCAGAGCAAACACCGGGTAGCGGGGGGGGGTGGTGGTCCTGTTTCAAATGCAGAGGCCGGGGGGAGTTAGACGGAGACGGTCTACCGCGCCGTATCTTCTTTTGTAACCCGTCAAGGCGTTACAGAAGACTTGGTGACATAACCGACGGCTGGATTCCATCGGGCCACTCGGGTCTCGTTGCGCTGGGAGCGTGCACGCCTCAGCATACTTGGCTTCGGTACAAATATCATGTAATCTCATTACATTTGTCTGCGTGCAGACCGGTGTCGTAATACTTTCGAGGCGCTCACGTTTTTTTCTGATCTACGTAAAATAAAGCTGTCCACGAACACGTCTATACTTTCAATGCATTCATTACCTACACCGCTTATCGATTAGCCCGGGGGGTCGGCGACCCAAAATGGTCAAAGAGCCATATTGGACCAAAAAAACAAAAAAGTGATCTGTCTGGATCCGCAAAAGTTGAAAAGCTATCAATAAGCCTTCGATGAAGGCAACACAGGCTGGAAGTGTATATTAGCTATATTAGCCTGCTATCAAAATGACTAAGTCGTAGTTTTGTTTTTGAAGTCTGAAAATAGGTGCTCTGATGTTTTGATGAACGAATCCTTCATTTTGTCACCATCCGTGAACGGTTTTCCACGCTTTATTATCTCTCGGGTTGCAACAAAACTTGCAGCAGTCGTGCAGTTTGGAGATGCAAATCCACTCCTTAAATCTACCTTTGCGCTCCTCTAATTTCTCCCGGCTGGGCAGTCGGCCGCAGGTCTAGCACGCCTTCCCTGGAAATGTCTTTCCGAATGACTCTTTTTGTTGTTCGACAACTTCTCATGACAAAGCAAACATGCAAGCAATCCTTCCGCGTTGGCAGTGAAAGAAAATAATTCGGTCCGTTCTTCCTTAAATCCTGTGTTCTCATCAGTTATCTTTCCCTTTTTCCCTCTGGGATCCTCGCCACACCTGCCGGTTTGTTCGCAACAGCGGCCTGCCCGGCACGGCGCCGCGCTGAGACGTGTGTCGCAAAGCTATGGCGCAAACCTTCGCTGACAGAAATGTTGAAATTTAATATTTATCGTGCACATTTTTACAGCATTGGAAAACGTTAAGAATGTTTGTCCTCCTCCAGAAACCACATTGAAACAAGAAAATAGATCCAACCATCCATTTTCATACATTTTTGAAGAGGCCCCGGGGGGGGGGCTAAAGAGCCGCGGGTTGCCGACCCCTGGATTAGCCAATCCAAAGTGTCCATGGGCTCCATGTTCTGGAGAGGAACCCTGTAGTGACCTTCTCGCTGTGAGCCGTGAGCGCTAACCGCTGCGCCACCATCGTATCAATCACGTTCCTGTACAGTTAAAGTCGATTTCGCCGTGTCGCCGACGCCAGCTCTCCCTCAGCCCCCCCCCCCGCCGCCCACATTATCGTGTTATTTCATAACTGACCACTGTTATAACTCATGTACAAAAAATTCCCTACAGGGCGTCATAAACATTACATTTCAGAGAAAGTGACAAGCGCCGCTGTTTCAGTGGGAAACAGCCCGTGGCGCTCCGTCACCCTGCAGATCCAATTATGTAATGCATGGCTGAAAGCATCCAGTCATAAAAGCATGAAAAAATACGAGGTGAAATTTGAATAATCAAGATAGTGCGGTTTGCTGGCATTCAGTGAGTTGGAAAAAAGGAAAAGAAAAATATGTCCGTGACGAGAGGCAGCACTGAGATGGCCTTGTATTACAGCGAAATCCAGCGGCCGTAATTCATTTCTACAAAGGGCCTTCCAGGACGCCGGGTACGGAAACACGCGCTAACCGGTGATGTGCGGTCAGGGGAGGCAGGTGGAGGCCGAGCCTCACCTGTCATCGTGCCGAAAAAACACCCCAACCAATGATGACAAGTGATCTGATTTATAAACGTATTTTCTGTTTGATTCCAATCATTTTTTAAATGCTCTCAAGGAGAAATTGCTGAATTCGCACATTTCCAGATCAAATGCAAGCCGAGGTGCAGCAGCCGTGTCTAGTCGCACGGTTCGCGATAGCGTCTGTTTATTACATTACATTATTACATAAGTTTATTTAAAAAGGGGACAGTGCAATTTCATAAAACACATGATTACACATGGTTAAAAAAAGCCAGAATTAGCAAGATGGCTAGTTTTCACCTGTAGTCCCCTGGCCATGATGTGGAAAAGGCAATAAAATTGAATTTAAAAAAGAAGAAAATAAAAGAAAAAAATATAGGAAATACATTTGTAAACTCTTGCTATACAATAAAGAAATAAAATACAACATCACAACATAACATTTTGTAACAAGAAAAAAAAACCCAACAGGCCTGTGTTTTAGTGTTGGCAGCTGTTGCTGTTGATTTGACACATTTTCAATTTTTTGGTGAAGTTTCCTCAGTATGTTTGTAGAAAGACTCATTATATTACTACAAACACCACGACCTTCTACAAGCTGTGTCACGTCTTTAGCGTAAGTGCGTGATACAATTATTCACGCTGATCGGAAAAATAACCCTCGGAGAAAATTTGTGAGGTGAGGCAGACAATACTGTGCCTCGCCTGAAGGGGGTGTATGTGAGTTGGCATAAAATAAAAATAATAATAAATAATAAATAAAAGAAAATAAGGAGGAGTTTTTTGTGGGGGAAGTATTTGCGCGTGCACTTCGTACGGAAATAAAGAAAAGAAAAAGAAAAAAATGGAAAAATTGTTTTCAGTTTTATACGAAAATGAGATGAGACTCTTGGGAACATGAAATTCTTTTTGAGTTCTTACAACTGTGAATGTCCTTCCGAAGGAAGTCAGCGCCTCACCTGCCATGAACCTCATCGCACGCCACTGATGCTAACCGGTTACCTAAAGCGCCCGTCATTAGCTAATCGCGGCGTGCACCCGTCGACGTACCCATTGGCCCCCGTCTGCGATTTGTGCACGAACCGCTTTTTCGTAACGTTCAAAACCCCACGTGCGGAGAAGGGCGCCGGTTACCTCAGCGGGCAGAAGGGGAGGGGAGGGGAGGGGTTTCGGGAGCCCGGAGGCCCGGCGGATCTCATGCGACTTCGGGGAAAACATCTCCGCGGTTCCGAGGAGGGGGTTGACTCAGTGTCAGCTCGGCGTAAACAGAACACAGAAGCTACAGCGGAAGCATTGAGATAGGAGGTTTCCTGCTTGAAGATAACCCCTCCAGCACACGTTTAAACCGACTGCATAGCTGCGGTGTAATTACACTGAAGAGGACGGGGGCGGGAGGGGGTTACGAGGAAGAGCAACACCCAGGTCTGCCTTTGACTAGCTGCTGATTCACTGTCAGACTTTTCACAGCTGCAGATTTGGATTCTTTGAGTCACTTTTTTTTGTTTTTCTGTAATGTGCTTCATCACGGTTGTGAGTCACACGCACGGACGCGTTTTACGATCCGTTCACCGACTCCCCCGATCCCTCGCTACGTTTATTTACGACCCCGCTCAAATTTAAGGACCTACGCGTTTCAGGCCGAGCTGATCGGCCCGACCCAGTCGCCGCATCGTCGCTCTCCGAAACCGTCCGGGTTCTCATTTCGGAAGAATTTGGGAAGATGTATCATTTTTCCGACTCGATCTCCCACGGAAACTGGGAGGGTAAAATGCAGGAAACGAATTTCCCCACGGGGATTAATGGAGTGTATGTGATATGATTATTAAATGGAAAGTACGTGCGACGACAGGCGTGTGTGTGTGTGTGTGTGTGCGTGTGTGTGTGTGTGTCATGCAATGGTTACTGCATGTTGTGCAATCAGCGGCGCACAATGGAAGGTAAGGAGATAAACAACGACCTCCAGATACACAGCTGTGTTTTCGTTTTTGTTTTGCCGGATGTGAGTTGGTGAACAATAACAGTAGTGATGGCAGTTTTCCTAATTTGGGGGGATGCACGCACACACACACACACACACACACACACACACACACACACACACACACACACACACACACACACTCTCTGCAATATCCACAAACGGTCACCCAACTATCATCTTTGTGATTTCTTTTATGAAAACTAAAGCTATTATTGTATCATTTCAGCTATTAGCATGTAACTGTTAGCACTCGTGCTACCATTAGCAATAGATCGCTCGTGCCTGTCCCCTAGAGAGCTACCAGGGTTCGGGTAGCTCTCTTCCTGCCCCGAGTGGTCGAGGCAGAAGGCCGCCCACGTTGATCTGTCCGAGGTTCCTGCACCTCGTCGCGGTTGCCGGCGGTTGCGGTTGCCAGCGGTTACGAAACAAGTTGAATCAATGCGTTTTTTTTTTTCCCCCCCTCATTGCAATACAAAAAAACAACCAAACGGTTCGCACTCGTGACTTCAAAACGTGTCCAGTTTTTCGTTTGTGATTTTTGTTCAATACGTACGTGTGCGCGCGTCATCTCACGCACGTGCACGTTTGACGCAAATGTTCGCGAATGTTTCGGGAAGAAATGCAAAGCAAAAGGAAAATATGAAGATGAGCGCAGGATGCTTTTTTAACAGAGTTGGAAGACTTGACGAGGCACTCCGCCGTATGTGTCCGACGGCATCAGCGACCGGGAGTTTCCAGAGGGGACCGAACTTCAGCTTCGGAACGAACAAGTTCGAAAATCCGGGCAGGAGAAGCGGACACAGTTGCTCCGGAAAAAAATTTACGAAGCACTCAGAGACCATAAAGCTTGCGTCGTATAAACTGGCTTGGAACATTGCACCGGCTAAAAAGCCGTATTCATCAGAAAAATACCTCGCTGATCGTATCTCCTGTAAACGACAGACTAAAAGGAGCGGTACGAGACGTCCTACCGCCCCGCCAAACTCTTGAACGCAAAGTACGGGCATATTAATACGGCTATTGAATCCCAGTTGCATTCTGACCTCCAAGCATGTGAGTATTTCAGTGTCGCATTGCGTGACTGTTGCGACATTCGAGACAAGCCTCAACTGGCAAGATTTTCATGATCTGTGTCAAAGGATCATGCAATAAAAGAGGAACTCCTTGATATCCTGCCATTGCATGGATGGGGCCGAAACAAACGGCGCCGGGATTCGCGGAAAGCAAAATCAGCCCATACAGGAAGGAACTAAATCAGCCACACGTGGAGCGCCGGCCATGATCGGATCCGTCAACAGGCTCGTGGGGCCGTTCGAAGCCGACCAACCTTTGCCCGAGCGTCGGAATTTTCACTGCATCTGCAATGCACTGTGTCGTAGCTGTCAAAAGGCGAGGCGCCGTCTCGCTCTTTTGAGCTTCTGGACGTCTGTTCATGGAACAGAAGGGCAAGGACTTCCCCGAGCTCTCGGACATCAGCCGGATCACCGATCTGGCCTTTTTGGTTGACATGCTGTGTCACTTGGAGAAAGCGGTGAGACCAGCGAGGCCGTACGGTTTGGAGACAGTGACAGTGAAGATGTCGAGGTTCTCTTTGGAAGCGACCAGGACGGCACACGTTAGATGTTTCGGAGAGAAGGTCCGAGAAGCCGGACTGACAGAGATGGTTGGGTCATGGACAGAGGAGGGATCCAGAGAATAGGGTTAGGTGGAGAAGGTTGGTTCGCTGTGACGACCCCCTGACGGGAAAAAGAAGGAGAAGAAGTCAAAGTCAGCTTCATTGTCCAATTTCTCCGCATGTGCTGGACGTCCAGAGGAACGGAGAAGACGTTTCTCGCAATCCCACGCTGACGTGAAATCAACAGTAACTGAGTGCAAGTCAGCAGTAGATTGGACTGTTCCATTCAGCAGTAAATCATTTAACGATGAGGTATTGAAGTGAAAAGTGAGTCAGAAATTCTGCGACAAACTGAAGCCGTCCAAGATGCATTTGCAAAAGATTTCATGCATTTTCCCGCTCTGCTAAAAAAGCCAGAGGGCGGGTCACCGGCGCTGGCCCGAATAAGCAAAAACACCCAGCGACGCAACAAGGGTTGAAAAACCCGTGGCGAGGTTTTGTACGACCGAAAAGAACGCAGATTGCATTCCTCGTCGAACCGTTTCAGTGTTCGCGGAGGACGCTGGAGCCGGAGACGATCGATCCTCGGAGATGAGCGGCCGAGAGCTCGAGTTGAGTTCTGGGCAAGTGAGCCGATGGAAAAATACCCTCATGTCAAACAGGCTGCGCTTGAGATCATTTTCAATGTCGGATTCTACGACCTGTTCATCAATGTTCGTTCTGAGAAAAAATGTATTTCGAAAGATGATTCAATCAATGTATTCAATTTATACTTTTGGTAAAAACATTGCTTCAAAAAAAATGTAAAAATTGTTCACAACAAGAACAAAAACAGGATTTTTTAGAGATGTCGAAGTTTCAACTGTCAAAAATACGAAGTCAGCATCCCAAAAGAGAGGGTTTTCTTTTGGGAAATCTCAGATTCTACTGAACAAGCTCAATTTTCTTGATCCACCTTTGGCCGAGAAATTGGACGGTGGAGTACCTTTCCACGGATGCTGGCGTCAAGAGAAGTACAAAAAAAAAAAAATGGAATCCTTAAGGCTTTTAAGGGACCTGAAAAAAGTTTCATGAAAAATAAAAAATGAAAATCAGCGGGAAAAATGGTGAAATTGACAAAACCAACATTGTCAAAAGGAAGCATGAGGAAAAATGGTGTGATTTTCACGCACTGGACTTTTGGGAGGGAAGGTGCTGGAAAAAAAAAGTACGCTGGAATACGTTGTGAAAGTAAGCTAGAAAATAAGCGATTGTTCGGCGCTCCTATTCTAATATCAAACCACGGGACGCGACCTTCAAAACATTCGTAAAACCCCAACTATGAAAAGATTAATGACCCAAATCCTGAGAATCGATGGTCAATCTAACAAAAAAAAAATGGTTAAAAAGAAAATAAACCAACCTGAAAGCTTATTTTAGAAAATGGTCGTGTTTGTTTACGAGAAAAGTTCGGAAAACTTTATAAATATGATGAAAAAAAGCGAGTGTTTTTTCAATAAATAAGTAATAAGATAATACTTTATTGATCCCCATAGGGGAAATTAGCGGTCTTATTTTTGGGACATTTATTGAATAGATATGCTCCTCATACATGATGTGATCTTTGGTCTTGATCTGAGATGTGTAACGACGCCTTTGGAAACCTTCCTCCCCCACAATCGCTGCAACGTTTCCGGGTGGGTTTTTTTTTAGGCGAAAGGTGAAACCCGACCGATTCCTGCCAGACTGCCGGCTTCCTCCTCGACCCACAATTCACCAAAAAAAAGAAGGAAAAAATCCGGCCGCAGGGTCCAAAACCGGCTCTCATTTAAGCCCGACCGCTTTTCCATTCAGGATTTTTTATTTATTATTTTTTTTCAAGCATCCCAGTCAGGTCTAAAATAACAGGTCTGTTCTCTGGCTGGGGGGGGAAAACGTGATGCCGGCGTTGGCGTGTTTTTTTCACTGCGAACTGAGGGTGGCCTGTGTGCCGAGGAGTTCGGTGCGTCCGCGCTTTTTAAAAAGAAAAATGACTGCTCTATGTCAACCTGCGAAGCCCAGCCCCGTGATTTGTGGTTCGCCCTTGTATAGTCAAGGAAAGACGCAAATGAACAAGAGTTCCATCGTAACTCGCAAGAAATAGGCTAAAGAGGAGACACGGCATTCATGGTCTGCATGGCGGGAATACCAACGCCGGACTATCAGATGGGCTGATGCTCCTCCGCGAGCCCTGGAAACCCCTCTGCGGTGTTGCCGGCCGGAGGAAGACCTCTTTATCGGTCCATTTCCTGCCCATTTTGTCGCAAGAAAAGAGCTGACCGGAGAAGAATGGTATCTGGTAAAGGCGAGTTCCACCGATCACCAAGCCTCTATGTCACTCTATGGGACTGTAAAAAGGCCCTTCCAAGAAAAGACCTTGTTCCCGAAAATGTTCCAGGAACTGCAAGAAGTCGATCCTGCGGCCTCCTCCAAGTGGGACGTGCCAGGGACTCCTCACCAGGGAGGCGTCCTGACCTGATGCCGTGGCGGGTCTAGCTCCTCCCCCTCCTCTGAGGAGGAGCCTCATCTCAGCCGCTTGGATGAGTGATCTGGATCTTTGGGTCACCACCTATAGCTGGTGACCGCAGACAAGAATGGGAACACAGGTGGACTGGTAGATCCTTCTTCGCCGAGACGCAGCGTCCGCATCACCGCTCGATCTCTCGCTCCAAGTCCTCAAGATACATGACGTAGAGAGAGCAGTGATATCGCGGCTGGATGAAGCCAAGAGAACAACATCGTCCGCTAAAAAGCGGAGAAACCGATCCTCAGACCGCTGAGAAATTCAGTCCACTGAAGCTGTGAGCTTCACTTGCAGTTTGCAAACATCGTTAGCGGTTCAAACCTTCAGGAGGAGGCCAACCTTTGTCCCCAGAGATGCTCCAACTCCTCAACTCCCAGCAACTTTGCAAGCCCCTTTTCGCCGTCCCTGGCGAGTGTAATGCCGGGTATATTTATTCCATAAATGCAGAGCGCAGTTTACTTTATGGTCTCTTCTGCCAAGTTCTGCACAATCTGCCCACTTCTGTATAGTTATTTATGATACGAGCTTGCACAGAAGTACAGCCACTTTTTCTTCTACTCTTTTTTATCTACCTTTACTCTTGGGTATATTTAATCTTGTCTATTTTTATATATCCATGCCTATATTTTAAATGTTCACCCATACATTTTTTGAATGTTTACAATTTGACGCTGCCACCAATTGGCCCCTCGGGAACAAATAAAGTTTTTCCGATTCTGATTCATCGGGTATGGTGGAACTATCAAAATACTGTGCGATGGAAGACTATCATCCAGAATGAAAGGAAAGGCGTACAAGAGAGTGGTGAGACGAGCGACGCTGTCTGGGCTAAAAACGGTGACAATGACGAAAAGACAGGAGACAGAGCTGGAGGTGGCAGAGATGAACATGTGTGGGTTCTCTTTGGGAGTGACGGGTGGATATATTGGTAGACGGATGCTGGAATTGGAGGTCTAGAGGACGACCGAATAGAAGATTTATGGAGGTAGTGAGAGTGGACATGAGGGTAGTCGGTGTGAGAGAGGAAGATCCAGAGAATTAGGTTAGATGGAGAAGGTTGATTGGCTGGGAAGGGAAAAGCCCAAAGGAAAAGAAGAAGACGTGTTACTATCAAAAAGCTTGAGAAAAAGAAAAACAGGCACATCCGCTGCCCTGTTAGGGATGCGTGCTAGATCGAAAATATGGACTGAACAAAAGTTTGAAAAACTCAAGAGGGCTCCAAAAGCGAAGATGGTTTATTTCAGCATGACGTTCCAAGCTACAATCCGCTCTTCTTAAGCGTCTGAAGAATAGCGGATTGTACAGTGCTGCAATCGACTGCCACAAAATATGCAAAACTGGCTCAAGATACACAAACAAGCACATCATAATGACTATACTTTCCCTTCCTGACATGCAGGATTGTGTCTCGCTCCGGCGACTCGGAGGACACGCCCCCCCCCCTATGTAACCCCGGCCTCAGGGCACAAAACAAGCAGGTTTGATTTATAATTCTTTTTGTGCGGCGAGAGCTGTTTGAAAAAGGTTCGTCTGGCATGCCGCTCGACGAGCCTCCTTCCCCGAACCGAGGGCCCGGAGTGGGGGGTTTGAGGGCGGCGGCGGTTTCGTGAACAGAGCGACATCTTCGTCGCCCGTGACAGCCGTTATTCCAAGTCAAGCTCGGCTTTTTTATACGGCACCGTAACCGCCTGAGAGCCTGATTAGAACAAGTGGATACCCGGACGGCAGATTGACGTGGCGGGTGACTGATTGACAGCCGGCCGCCACGGGGCTCGGCTTTGTGTCCGACGCAAAAAATAAACCCTGGACACAAAAGACGTTCGGCAAATAGGACGCGGAGAAAGAAAAAAAAGCCCCCAGGACCGGGTTTCACTCGGTGACCTGGAAATTTTTTTTTTTCTTCATCTGCTGGTAACGCAGTCGCCGCCCTCGGTCACGTGGGCGACCTCGTAAAACAAGAAATGCATGATGTTCTTTCCCCTGATCCAGGAGCGTCACAGTGCGTGGTGAAAAAAAAAGAAAGAAGGACTGTCTTTGCCAACTTAGCTTAGCAGCATAGCTGCCGCTGTACTTCCAATGGGTACTTTACATTGCCATGGTTGCTCCTTGTAAATTCTTGCCGAATTTTCTCATTCTTTTTTTTTTTGACATGTACAACATGTAATGGGACGACATAGTAAAAGATAAATCAGTAGGAAATAGTAACAGAAATATGGGGGAGAAAGAGAAAAAAAAAAAAAAAGTATAAAAATCCATCCGACATAGGTAGTCTAAAAGGACTACAACTACTATTGCCTGATACCCCTTCTGGGGCTTCGGCCACCAAAAGGAGTTCTTCAAGCATCTCAAGCTGTCCCCAAGTGTCGCCCATTTTCTTGGCATCTGCCTCTCAGTCTCTGCGCCAGGCGTTTTGTGGTCGACCTCTCCTTCTTATCCCTCGGGGGTTCCACTTGAGGGCTTCATCTCGAGAACGCTGTCCTTACGGTCCATGGACCAATGGTGGTTGGAGCCCTGGTTGGGAGGACGGTTTGCGGCATAGCGGCTTCCGTCATAAGTCCTTCAGACGTATGTCCATCTTGTCCCCAGTGCGGAATATCATGGTTTACTCTTGTTTGCGTACTCGTAACAGGTCACGTTTTATGGGGGGAGGTTGAACCCCGAAACCTGGAGGACGGGGCGTTGCCTTTTGTCTGACCCGTACCCCGAAAACCTGGCCGGCTCGGTAAGACCTACCAGGCGTAGAACCCTTTGCCGGTGTAGCCTCCGGGGTCATGGAAGTACAAATCACTTCTTTTCGTCAAATGTGCAAAATTTATTTCAAGAATTAATCCAGAAAAAAGTTTTGGGGAGGAAATAAAACAAAAAGTAGTTAAAACTTAACAATAATCGAAAGGTATGAAGTAATTTTGCATAATAACAGGTTTTATTAAAAAATCCTTTTTTTGAGTCCCAGTACCAAATAAATCCAACCGAAAAAACTTTATTTATCTCTGAAAAATAAACTACAACGATTGTATGGCTTGAAAAGAATGCAATTCATTTTTTATCAGCAATTTTTTTCTATTCAGAGTTCTGTTTTTAAAAAGAAAATAATATTTTTTTAACCCATAAATGAAAAATCCGCATTTTTGGATCCCATTGTGTATACCTATGTTTTGAATTTGAAAGAACCACTTTTTTTTTTTCCGATTAAGAAGGGTTGGGAACCACTTGTCTATAACCATAGGGGTTCAAGCAGGTTGGAATGGGTGCTGAAACGTGTCAGGGGTTCTATGTGATAGAAGAACATCAGCGAGAATGAAAGGAAAGGTGGAGGAGACAGTGGTGAGAGCAGAGATGATGGATGGTTTGGAGAAAAGACAGAAGACACAGCTGGAGGTGGCAGAGATGAAGATGTTGAGGTTCTCTTTGGGAGTGACCAGGATGGAGAGGATCAGGAATGAGTCCATCAGAGGGACGGCGCATGTTAGATGTTTTGGAGAGAAGGTCAGAGAAGCCAGACTGAGATGGTTGGGTCATGAACAGAGGAGGGACAGGGACTATACTGGTAGACAGATGCTGGAGATACCAGGCAGGAGGTCTAGAGGAAGATCGATGAGAAGATTTATGGAGGTAGTGAGAGAGGATATGAAGGTCGTTGATGTGAGAGAGGTGGATCCAGAGAATAGGGTTAGATGGAGAAGGTTGATTCGCTGTGGTGACCCCTGAAGGGAAAAGCCCAAAGGAAAAGGAGAAGAAAGGTTGGGAACCACTGGTCTTCACCCATAGGGTTGCAGTGGTAGGGATTTGTGGGATGTCTCATTTGAAAACCGCTTTAAGGGCGTCGAAAACCTCCTTCCAAAATCGACTTAAGACAAAGCCAGAATATGTGTGTCATCATCGAGACATACGACCCTTCACTCATAGGTTTACAAGTCCAGTTGCCACGAATGATTTTGACAAGAATTCACCTGGATGACTGAGAACCTCCACAGGCTTTGTACCACCTGTTTTTTTTACTTGAATTCCAGTGCTTTTGTTGATTTTTAACATAACTTTATTGTCGCTATTATTCTGTTTTTGTCCACTTGGCAGCGCTACACGACAGCGAAATCCTTGCTGGTGAGAAAAAACCAATTTGTGCATCGAGAATTTGAAGTTCTCATTCCGCTTGAGGAAATAAAACGACAAGAAAAAACAAAACAGAAAACAGTATTTTGTTCATTTGAACTCATTGTGGCCCCTTTTTCGCCGTGTCATTGTCCGGACGTGCTCGGCAACTCGGGACACGGAATACCTGACCGGCGTCCGGGACACGCGTTCTCATTTACCGCCACCTGGGTTGTGTGCGTGGCATTCAGGAGCGACACCGCCGGAGTTGTTGGGGGAGAACAGCGAGATCTTTGTCCTTCTCCGAATAGCTTTAACACGAGGGCAGGGCGCTGCACAACAACGCACAACGAAGGAGTAAATGTGGTCTTCTTACCCCTGGAAATACGAAACAGCTTTCTTCGCCTCCGGCATTTCTTATGCAAGTCATGATGACTCCGGCGCCACAATGCGGGCTGAGCCGGAGCCAGGAGGCTGACAACCGTCCACACAAAGGGGAAATAAATCTCCAAACCGGGGGTTTATTTTTTTTCTCTGCAGAGCCGATTGTGATTTGAAAAAAAACAAAAAAACTTGGCAGACCAAAGACCCGATATGGAGTCGGAAAAAACAAAATGCCAGAGAAACCAGAGTGTGCGCACAAGGGGCTCTTTGTCGAACGCGGCGATGCGGTGTCGGAATTGATGGAGAGGTGCCACGTAAACATTGCTACAGCCCGTCCGTCAGGGCACGTTCCTCCTGCGAAACCCCCCCCCCCCCGGATACGGCCCTCGGTCGACCGCTGCCCTCCGACAGGAAGCGCCAGGGAGGGCTTTCGAATTCAGGCTTTACCGACGGAAAACATAGACGGGGAATTCCGACCAGGCGATAGGCGATAACGGCGCTCACGGCCATCGGCGAGGTCGCAACCTTCGCATCGGGCGATACCGTGCGGAGTCGAATGACAAAACGGCGCTCTAAAAGGGAAAGAGGCAAAGCGCGGAAACAGGTCTGCCCTGGACAAAAGCGTCACAAATAGCGTTGACATACACGACAATGAGACCGAGAGCCAAATGGAGCCCGATGGGAATCTCATTCGGAACTCCCAAGGTTTGGCGAAGGGCAGGAAACCGGACGACTCCGATCGACCTCACTGTGCGGCGATGCGACCCTTCAATACTGCAAAAACACCTTCAACGTGCTGTCTCACATTTTCCCGACAGGTAAAGAAGGCACTCCCCGAACAGGCGACAGGACCCCTGCGCTCCCTCAGGCTCCGTGACTGGGCGATGGGGAGGAACAGGTAGGCGGACGCCACGGCTGGACAGGTGAGGCTCGGAGCGGGGAAGCGCTGCACGGCTGAGCGTTGGGTCGCCGTTTCCCTCTTCAGGTATGTATGTATATATGTATGTATATGTGTGTATGGGCATGTATGGTGATATATGTGTATACATATACATGTGTGTGTGTATATATGTATGTAGGTATGGGTATGTATGTTGATATATGTGTGTAGGTGCATATATATATGTGCGTGTGCGTGTATATATGTGTGTGTGTGTGTGTGTGTACGTGTAGGTATGGGTATGTTTATGTATATGTGTATGTATGGTGACGTATGTGTGTATATAGATATATATGTGCGTGTGTGTGTATATGTTTGTATATGTATGTAGGTACAGCTATGTGTATGTATATATGCATGTGAATGTGTGTATGTATGGTGATATATGTGTATATATATATGGTATGGGTATGTGTATGTATATATGTATGTAAATGTGTATATGTATGGTGATATACGTGTATATATATGTGTGTATATATATGTGGTATGGGTATGTGTATGTATATATGTATGTATATGTGTATATGGACATGTATGGTGATATATGTGTATGTGTGTATGTATATGTGTGTATATATATGTAGTTTTGGGTATGTGTATGTGCGTATGGCATGTATGGTGATATATGTGTGTATATATATATATATGTTTGCGCATGTACTTATTCTTTCTTTTCTAACTTTTTTTTTGATATTGTTATTGTTGCTGCTGCAACACAGGAATGAATAAAGTATTATCTTACTTGCCATCGAGGGAACTCCCACCCCTCCCAAGGGTCCGAAAGGTGGTTACCACCGTGGTTCTCAACCATGTTGGAGGTTCTGAACCCCACCAGTTTCATATGCGCATTTCCATGAACCTTTCTTAATAGGAAAAATAAAATGTGATTTTTTTCCAGTTCAAAACATAGGCATATACAGTGGGGCTCCAAAAATGCAGATTCTTCATTTAGGGGTTAAAAAATATTATTTTCTTTAAAAAACAGAACTCTGAATAAAAAAAAAATCACTAATAAACAATTTATTAATTCTTTTCAACCCATAAAATATTTGTGGTATATTTTTTCATGCGCTATTCAGAGATAAATAAAGTTTTTTTTGTTCGATTTATATGCTACTGGGGTTCAAAAATGCAGATTTTTTGATCAATCCCAATATTGTGCAAAATGACTCTAGATCTTTTGATTATTGTTAAATTTTAACGAGTTTTTGTTTTATTTCCCTCCCAAAAAAATTTGAATAAATTCTTGAAATTAATATTGCTCATATGACGAAAAGAAGTGATGCCTTTGATAAAATGTTAAATTGATCTATTATTTCTACATATAGAGATAATATATATATGAGTGGGTTGTGTGTCTTGACCTCGGCCGAACCCCTGAGACTGACTCACCGAACCCCCGGGGTTCGATCGAACCCAGGTTAAGAGCCACTGTGTTAGCCACAATCAGCACCCTACGGTGTGGACTACGATATCGCATCGCACCTCCGACGAGAATGAGTGGGACGGATGATTTGTCAAGCGAGCGGGAACAACAGGAAAGGAGGCGTGAAATTAGAATAAAAGCTGGAAACCAGAGTGGAAGTCGGAGCTAAAGCGTCGACTCGGTTGGTGAGACGGATGAGGGGGAGAAGACGCGAAAGAAACAGGAAGTGCTGACAAGCGAAGTGAAGACAATACAAACAGGACAACAGCTGGTAAGGGGCGGGGTTTAACCTGGACCTGTCAATCACAGGGTCCACACATAGGCAAATAGACTTTACCGCGCAATGTAAAAAAAAAATCAACTCAGCTCGGTGTGGCTGAGCTGTTAGCCTAGCATCCATCCCCGCTTGATTGACATACACCGCGGCCAATCCGAGATCTCAATCCAAATACAGTTCCGCCATGACATTTGGAAGTGTGTTTTAGGCTACCTGTTAGCCTATTGAGTAAGCTAATAGCCAAAAATATGCAGAATTGTTCATGCTGTTATGCAAGGGAAACAATACATATTTTAAATATCATAATATAATCATATCAGATAATATGTATACATTTATCATTTTTATTGCTGGTAGATCATTTTGACTTTTTAAGAGTAGCTCGCTGTTCTAAACACGTTTTAAGTTTTTGGAACTGTGGAAGAAAGCGGGGAGAACCTGGGTGGAACCCAGGCAGGAGAACATGGGGAGGGAAAAAAAAAGCAAGAAAAGCCGGAGGAAAGTGGTGAGAACCCAGGTTGGCGAGCTTTGGACAGAACCCGGACGGGAGAGCTCGGGGAGAATCCAGGCTGGAGAACCTCAACCTGCCGGAAAAACCACCTTCCCGTCCGAGCCGCCCGTCCTGGAGCCGGGACAGCTGCGCCGCTACGAAAGAGGACAGAACGACGGGATTATTTTAGTTTGGAGGAAAACACGGCTGTTGCTGCGAGCCCCACCCACCAACCCAGCTTCCTCCCCTCCATCTTTTTGTGAGGAAGAAGTGACAGAAAGCCGCCAGGACAAAAAACAGGGCGTGTTTAACCAGGAATACCGCCTGAGTCATCGCCGAGATGCGGCTCCCGCTGGTGGCGCTGCTGCCGTCACTTGTCGAACTGGCTCGGCGACAGGACCAACTGTAAACCGGCATGGGATCCAGGTCCGAAAAGGGGTTGATGGATAGTCAGACGCGTAGTCAGAGGCGTAGAAGTGTGTGTGTGTGTGTGTGTGTGTGTGTGTGTGTGGGTGGACTTGCTGATGAAGTCTTTCCATGATGTGATGCTCATTCGCTGACGAGCTGGTCAGGAAATTATTCATCGAGGAACGTGTCGGTCATTCACACCTCACGTTGAGACAAACCGCTTATTCAGTCCGTTCATACTTGGACACGCCACCATTCACCCACTCATTCACGAGTCGTATCGAGACACAACCATTCGCTCGCATGGTTGGGGTTTAGGTTGATCTTCCCTGGAGCCAAACCTTCCTGGTTTGATTCCCGGCTCCTGCTAGCGTGTTGAAATGTTCTTGACATTGAACCACTGGTGAGCTGGCTGCCAACTGCCCCGTGGTTCATCTTCTTCTTTTCCCTTCAGGGGGGCTTCCACAGCCAATCCACCTTCTCCATCTGGATCCTCCTCTCTCACACCTACTACCTTCATATCCTCTCTCACTACGTCCATACATCTTCTCCTCGGTCTTCCTTTTGACCTCCACTTCCAGCATCCATCTACCAATATCTTCACTCTCTCTCCTCTGTCCATGACCCAACCATCTCTGAGCTTCTCTCCAAAACATCTAACATGTTTGTCCCTCTGATGGACTCATTCCTGATCCTCTCCATCCTGGTCACTCCCAAAGAGAACCTCAATATCTTCATCTCTGCCACCTCCAGCTCTGCCTCCTGTCTTTTCTCCAAACCATCCATCATCTCTGCTCGCTCCACTGTCTCCTCCACCTTTCCTTTCCTTCTGGCTGATGTTCTTCTATCACAAAGAACCCCTGACACTTTTCTCCACCCATTCCAACCTGCTTGACCCCGGTTCTTCACCTCTTCTCCACACTCTCCGATCCTCTGGACTGTTTCTCCTTAGTGCTTCCATGTGCATTTAACCCATCATGGATGTGCAGAGAGGAATTTCACGCAAGGGATTAAAAAAGCAACATAAAATTTAGAAAAAAAAAATTAAAATCAACCATTCACATATCACGAATAATTATGAATCAAATGTTGTTCAAACAATTGCTACGTAAGATACAAATAAGTAGTCCGAGAATGCTTTAAAGGGGCTTTTTAGCTTTAAAGGGAGCTTTAAAGGGTGTGCGGTCCGATCCCTGCTCAGGGTTGGTGAACCCAGACACGTATGTTTGCGAAGGTGAGTCTTTTTTAATGACAAAAATGACTTCCTTGTTTTGTTTGTTTTCTCTCTATTCGTCCCGTTAAAAACGAGCCGTGAAAGTTTTCAATCCGGTTTGCGCGTTCAACCCAAACGGCGCCTTCACCCCAAAGGCCGACTGAGGCGCGCCTGCGACCGACTCCCTGCGAATCAGCTGGCGGGATTTGAATGGAAATAAGATTTGCTCGGGCTTGTCATCGTGACAGGGAGGAGCGGGGATAAAAAAACAACAACAAAACAAACTGTAAAACTTCATTGCAGGTCACTCCCCCCGGTTGGATTGAAAGTTCTGCTCCGCTTGTCGTGTCATGTCCGCCGTTTCGTCAGACTCAGACTCCAAACGCCGATCTGGATCGGATTAAGGGAAACACGCAGCGTGGCGGAGGGACCCAGATGTTATTTGGGGGCCCGCCGGGTTCGGTCCGAAGAGAAGACCCCCGGAGCACCGGTCGATCGGAACCAGAGATGTGGTTTTCGTGTTGAAATAGCCGTCGGGGTGGGGGTGGGGGACGATATGCGAAGCGGCGCTAAAGCCTGATTCGACGAAAGGATTAACGTCACAAACACACACTCGCGTGCGCACGTTTGACCCGGAGGATGGCGCAACTCCACGCCGCTCGGCCCGCCCGCCACCTCCGCGGCGCCGGCACATTCCGGCATACGCTACGCCAAAGAAATCACAAGAGCCGAATAACCTTCTGGCAGAAAAATATTGAAGCTTGTAGTTTCACTTCTGCTTCCCGACTCTCAAAGGAAGAGCGTGCACTTGTGGTTTGTTTTTTTTTTGTTTTTTTTCTTATTTTCAACCTGTCACTCATAACATGTCGTCACACGAAGAGTTCAAAACTGTCGATCGGGCGTGGGGATTTGTGCAACGCCATCAAAACACCAAATGCCAAGTCAGCTTCGGCGTTAACTGCTCCGCCGGCCACAGGACAAGAAAAAAAAAGAATATATATCGCAACCGGTTTCGGCTGTTATCCGGATTTGAACTCGGTGACTAACGTTTCCTGGAGTGTTTTTTAGGAACTGGACTTTGTCAGCGGTTGAATCGCTCGCCGCTCGCTTCGACATCATTTGTTTACTTGCTTGAGGCTAAAGGAGGTCTGGTCCACTCGGCGCCAAACTGTTTGTGCGTGGTGTTTACTTTGCTTGTGTGCATTATTTGGCTACGGAGGTGACGTGGACGTGTGAGGGAGAACCCAACGAGTTAGCAGGCTAACGACTGGCTGACGGGCTGATCTTCAAAGCTGCAGAGGTTTAAACCTCAACTTGAGCTTTGTCGTGTTGATGAAGAAAATGACCGATGGCTCATTTACGCTCACGTTGCAAAGTAGGTAAATACTGCCCGCATACGACCCGTGCATGCTTTCCGTTGGCATGGTTGCTGAACAATGCGGCCACTAGGGGGCACTGCGGAGTTCTGTGCGGATATTGAATACATAGCGGCGTGTGGACGGAGAATTCCCCCTCTTGGTTCGACCAACGCCATGTTCTCTTCTTCTTCTTCTTCTTCTTCTTCTTCTTCCCTGTTCCTTTCCCTGGTAGCGCTTGAGCATACAACAATGGCCCTCCTCACGACTTCTGGCGGTACATTATGCTACGGCTGCATAATGCTACGTATGTGCCGAACTCCCCGCGGACCTGTAGAGCTGCAAGGAAAATTGAAGGCAGACGACGGACAGAAGGCCGTGTCCATGTGTTGATTTAACGCGGAGCTTTAATAAGCTAGCGCTAATCCTGTGTTCCCTTTTTCAAACGTCAAAGGCTTTTCCAAACGTCACCCAAGAAATACGACTTATTCTGTCGGGAGAGTTCAGCTTTTGTTTCGTGTTACGAAACCCGAGCGACGGGAGGAAAAAAAAACAAACCGCGAGGACTCGGATTCAAACCGCTGCCGATGACCCCTTTCTTACAAGTAGTTTTCAGAATTGACAGGCAGGCAACGTGACGTCGGTAGAACCAGGGAGGAGAACTCTACTGCGCTGCCTCTTTATTTCTTTCTGAAAATTCAGGCTACTATTGCATCATGTCGCCAGAACTATGTAACTGTTAGCGTTTCTGTTGTTAATAGTATGAAATCATTTTTGTGCGTCCCCTCCCAAGCGTCATACTCCTCAGATCTCTCCGGTCGGGGATGATGAGCTCGGATCTAGCCAAGGCTTCTGGACCGGTCAAAGGTTGTATTTCCCGTTGCTTGCTGGTGGTGGGATGTTGGGTTTCTGTAGATCATCTTCTTCCAGGACCCTCCTGGTCCTGGAAGGAGTCATCAGACTTTGGCGCCCTAAAAATAAAATCTGACCGGACCCGACATTTTTACGTCTCTTTCTGAGAATGTGTTTTTATCACCGGCTCCTCCACCGTCGCTGTATTTGTTATTGTCCGACACAAAATGCGGGAACTTGGAATTTGGAAGTGAACTCGGCACTCCCCTCTAGTGGGTGCGTAGCTTAACAACCACGGCAACGTAAAGCAAGCATCGGGAAATACTCGGGCCGTTGACGTTTGAAACGGAGGTATCTGTTTCGCCGTGAAACCTTAGCATAAATGAGGCTTTAGTCCCCCCCCCCCCAAAAATGTGAATGCCGTGAAAACGTTGCCGCTCGGCGCCCCTGACATTGGATTCTCCCGATCCGCATCGGTTCCTGGACGTACGCGGCAGGTGACGCTGAACGTTAATCCGCCGTGTTTCAAACACACGACTCGTTTTGACCAAAAACGAGTGGCGAGCGCGTGTTTGAAATTCCTCGCAAGCGTTCGAGTGTAGCCTCCTAAAAATAATGGTTACTCCGCGGCCTGAATCCTCGCGGGTTAAAAACACGGCTGAGCGGTCAAGCGTGGCTCAGAAGGAAGTTGGGAGTGACCAACGTTTCCGGTTGTATCACTATTTAGTTTAATGAGCTAAGCAGGATGTTTCTCCTCCATCCGCCCACATCCGCCATCCTGTAAAAAGAGAGCTGCAACCACCAGACTCTATCTTACCTTGTCGTTTTGCTTGTAACTCTCCCCCCCCCGAAAAAAGGGACGATTTTATACTATCAGACAGTCGAAGGTCCAAAAAAAAATAAGCGAACCCGAAGACGAAGCGGCGAAGGAGGGGGGAAAGAGCTTTTTCACAAAAAAAAAAAAAACCACAAAAACTCGGGGTAGAATTTAAATTATCGATGTTACTTCGATGAGCGGAAACACGACAAGAAAAATGCTGCGTCTTAAGCTTATCTGACCCGGCTGTCAGCTGGGGTTCAACCTGGATCCATCTCAGGACCATGAATGGATCCATACAACCATTGACACTCAATATAGACACAACCATTCACCCTCTCATCGACAAAAACATTCATTCTCTCATTCCCGCTACCTGGCTTGGCCTCTCTGTGCGCTCAGTAGTTGTGACGGTCGTGATGGTACATCGTGTGACTTGTTTCTTGATATTTGAATACTAGCTTTGTCTAACTATACTAACTAGCACCGGTAAAACTAAGGGAACGCTTCCTTAAGCTTCACAGAGATGGGAAATACAGGAACGCCACGCGCGCTGAATTCAAGGTGAAGAGAGCCAGAATCCATGAAAAGTTTTGAAAGAAAATAATATTTTTTGAACCTGTAAACGAAAAATCTGCATTCTTGGAGCCCCACCGTATGTATCTATGTTTTGAATTTGAAAAAAATCATATTTCATTTGTCCTCTCTAGGCAGGTTGGGTGAATGCGCGTACGAAACTGGTGGGGTTCAGGAAAAAAAAAAACCTCTGTCTGAATCCAACCAGGGACCTTCTCGGCGTGAGGCGGAAGCGCTAACCACAGCAACGTCTCTTCAGCTTCGGCCAAAGTGGAGAACACGCCTTTCAAAGCGACAAAAAAAAAAAAGGAACAGAGCTCCCAGAATGGTCGGCGTAACACATTGCGAGCCCGTCTTCACCACACCCGGCTCCTGACGCACAACATTTGTGCGTAACGTCTTTACCGGTGTGTGTGGGGGGGAGGGGTGCAGGTGCAGCAGCTCTTCTCGTCCTAGTGCCCGACTTCCTGGATGTCGGCGTCGCCGGGTTCTTGTGGCTTCCCGGCTGAGATGCCTGGCGGCACACCTGAACGTGTCGAGACCAGAACGGATGAGTTCCGCAGCTTCTGCTAGCGCCTTCGGTTCGACGCAGCATAATTGACAACGAACCTCTTCCATTGGTGTTTTTTTTTCGGGCTCTGCACATACTGACGGCTCCCATCTTCAGCCGCCATACTTTTGTTTTTCTTTTGCTTCCCTCCTGTGGTTTTGTCCTCGCCAGCTCAGGCTCCTTCCCCGTCCGCTCATCCTGTCTGCTCCAGACTTGCCCTCCCGTTGCTCAGCCCGACTCCCGTTGTGCTTCTTTGTGTTCGCCTGTATTCCCTGTCAGTGTGAGTCACGCTTGAACTCCGGGCTACCTTTCTTTTAACCTCGTAAACTCTGCATCGGCTTCCGGAAAGTCACAAACTTCAAGACACAGGACGACTCCGAAGATAAATAAAAGTGGCGCGTCCCCACACGAGACCCAGTGGGACGACTTGAGTGGCGTTGGCATGCCGGGACGTTCTTTTACTAGGCCTTTAAAAGAGTCTTAGATCTGATGGCTGCAACATAAAGCCTTTTATTAAAAGCCCTAGAATGCCAGCTCTTTCCGGAGCCTTCCGTCACAGGCATACCCGTTAAGCAGAATCAACCGGCAATTGGCCTTTTTGCATGACAGACGGGAGCTCGTAACGGCGGGCTAATCTGCAATGAATTAGGATAACACTTCGTGCCGATGGTACCCTCAGGGGGGAACAATGGCGTGCCGGCGTAGTACCCAAAAGAGGTCTGCGGAGGTGTCGTTCGGTCTCTGGAGTTCAGACACGCCGCTGGAATTTCACACTTTGGCTGTTGTTCTGCGAGTGAACCGGGGGCCAGATGTGCGTCGGGGGGCCGTCAGGGGTGAGGAGGCAGATTGGCAACAACAAAGGGTAGCTTTGTGATACGGGGTTGAGTCAAGGAAATGGCTTCTGCATAGCCGGGGGGGTTGTACCTGTGTCTAAGTGGAGTTATCTGGGAGCGGCGGCTCCCTCCGGGGGTTGGAATGTCCAACCCTGGAGATCGTCCGAGACCCCCGAAGAGCCTCCGTCCTTCATGACATCACCGCTCAGACATGAGCGGAGCCGAGCCAGATGGAACAAAAACACATGCGAGAAAAGGGTAAAGGCCGTCGGATCCTGGCTTTGCTAACCGTCGCCTATTTCGGTTACGTTCGCCAGTTCCTCGCCGACGAGAGTCGCACTTTTCGAGCAAGGGATAAAGATTCCAGTTCTTGGGGGAAAAAAAAAAAAAAAAGACTTTGGGCTGCGTACACAAATCATCTTTTCCTCCGCAGTCTGGACCCGCCGCTTTGATATATGATCTTATTTTCCCATCATCCGGGCTGCCGGGAGGGGAGGGGAGGGGGAAGGGGAAGGGGAGACCGTACGCACTGCAATCAATGGCCATCTTTGCAGTTTTGCCCCGGCCCCATAATTCCTGCAGTGTCCCCGGCGGTACAAGCTGCCAAGCCTTGGCATCGGGGAGTTCGTGAAGACGACGGTCGAGGGCGAGGAGGGGTTCTGTTATTCCCACGCTCCTACGTGGACTCGCACAGGGGGCTTGCGTTTCTCTTCGCAGGGCGGTTCTTCTGCAGAGATGCAGCAGCACAGGAATGTTTTTTTTTTTTTTTCTTCCTTCCCAGTGTCGTGGCGGAATTGGCAGCGGTGTCGGGGTGCAAAACGTCCAGACCAGATGTTGACAGCTGGAAAGTTGAGTCACGTGGAATCCAAGAGATAACGAAGTGTTTATGAGTTAGTCCTCCCGGACGGTCGGCGCTTCTGCATCTCCTCTCTCCGCTGAGATGCTAACCGAAGCGCGCCGGGCGAGGGGGAGTTCGTCGGCGGACAGCCGGGTTTTGTTTTCCTGCGTCGGGCGGTTGGTTTTGCTTTTCTAAATGAAAAACGCTTGATGAGTGTTTGGCGGCGGACAGTGAAGGTATGAGGGCGGGGGAGGAGGCCTTGTTTTTCCTCCCTTTAAAAGGTCTGCCGTTAACCTCCTGGAAATTGGCCACGGGGCAATCACGGATTCCGCCTTTTTCAGCCCCCTTTGTGACGCCCCCGGCGCAGCTGTCGGGGGAGGGGGGAGATAGCGAAGTCGTGCCGTTGCACGCCGGGAATTTGAAACCCGTGCCCGATTTCTGCAGGTCAGAAAACAAAGGGGAAAAAAAAAAAAAAAACACGCACGCTAATAGCAGCGGCTAACATCTGTTTTTTTGTTGTTGTTTTTTTTACCGCAGCGGTGGAACGCTGAAGCGGCCGACCGCTTCCACCTGTTAACTGGAAGCGGTGGAAACATGCTAATTGCAGGCCCTCGGTTTCCGGAGCCTCTTTTTTCCCCGTCAAAGGCGGAAACTTCTGAGGGTCTTTGCAAAAGCGGCGCTTAAATTGCACCTAAATGGGTAAATTTAGATGCAAAGGCACGTTTGATAAAGGTTTAGAAATAGCGGACGCTGAAATAACGGGGGCGGGGGGTTTACATTTTTGATTAAACCTGCGTTGCAGACAGACAACAGATGGACGCTTCGGAAAGTCACAGGAATGCAGCAAGAATAGGAGCGATCCGGAAAACAGAGGTCATGTAGATAATCGTAACAACAACTTCAATGGGCTTGTATTCATGTTCCCTGAGAGAACTGGAGCTGAAAAGTGTCCGAGCAGGTGAACGCAGGTGATATTCCTCCATTAAATGAACTCAAAGTCAACGTAATCAAGTAGAACCGTCGGAAATGCAGTAAAACAAGGGCTTTATGGACGTATTAAAAAGAGAACGAGCGAAGAGAAAAAAAAAAAAATCAACCCTCCGCTCTGCTCGGGGAGGAAAATCCAGGGTCCCGCCGTCACAACACCCAGCCCCCGATACCCCACGCCATCTGCTACGGGGGGCTGGGCTGTCTGTTTCCATGGAAACCCAGTACCCCTCCTCCCCTCCGGCGCGGGGGTCTCCTTTTGTACGTTCCACGTGCGGCCCGCGTGCAACCGTAACCTCGGCGCGACAACCCGAAGGCGACTCCCGGACGCACGCGCTGCGCCAGGCCGCGGCGCAGGCGGCGTTGCCCGATAAATAATCGCGAGGGCCGACTCGTAAATAACCGCACGGGTGGCGGAAACTTCCGCCGCGAGCCCTGCTCCCCCGAGAGTGACCTTGCGAAATGAAGCCCCCCCCTCCTGTCTCACCAAGTGCCTCATCACCCTGCATCCCCACCCCCACCCAACCCCCTCCCCGGGTCTGGGATTTGGCCCGGGGGTGCTGGTGTGTGTGTGTGTGTGTGTGGGGGGGTGATGGGCAGGAAAGACAGACGTGGTAAATCGGCTCGGCGTGGGGCTGTAAACCACACACACACACACACACACACACACAAAAAAAGGTCCTTCTGGACCGGACAAAAACAGGAGGACCTCCAGAGGTCCTCCGGGTTTTACAAGAGCTTGTAAAACAAAACACCAGCGTCACTTTCAGCACGCCGTTATTTTGTGTTTTTGTTTTTCCAGGGCACGAATCACCCCCGCTTTACTAGTGCACTAAAAAGTCTGGAGGTGGTTGTTTTGCAGCCGTAGTCATTCTAGTTTCCCCGGCGCTCTCACACCTCTGCCTATTGTTCAGCTATACTTAGCTCTGCAGGTGTGAGGCAGCAGGAAGCAGTTTAAGACTCGGTGCGGTTTTGGTTGTTTGTTGTTTTTTTTTTCGACGCTCTTCGGTTAAAACGACAGAATTCGTCCGTCGCTGCGACGCCTCGGCGTCGAAAATACTCGCGTCCGCGCATCAGCGGGCGTTCTGTGGGATTCCCTTTGCCGTGCGGGTTCGTAGGAATTCGCTAGCTGTCAGGAGACCCCACTTCCCCCCCCCGCCGCCTTGTTAATTACGCAGTTACACCTCCGGCTTGATCACTGCGAGTTCGGCCGGGTAATTGCCGAAAAACACCGCAGGCGGAGGGAGATTTACCGCCGAGGGGGGGGTCGCCTTTTTCCAATTTCCTGGCGCTGCACCGGAGGGCCGGGGGCCCCCACCGACGTCGGCCGATCTCGACTTCTTTACTTCGATAGAAGTCTTTTCCGCACGGCTTTAGGTGTGAATCAAACCCCCGTTGGTCCATCACGGAGGACTGAACTTTGCTTTGACCAGCTTTGACCACCTGAGAGACGGTCAGTTGTTACGGTCATTCTTAAAAACAAACAGATCATCTCATAAATCTTGGTCCGTGCAGAAAATCCCGGCCGGCTCGAAGATAAAACGAATTGTCACGGTGAGTCGGATTCAATGAAGACTCCGGGATGAAATCCTTCGGCCGTCGGGACGTCGTCGGTCGGGGGGTCCGGCGAGGGCTCCGGATCGGCGCCTGTTTTTTTTTTCCGCTTTTCAACCGTAAAATCTTGCCCGTGTCAGCTGTTGCAGGACAAAGGCTGGCGCTGGGGGCGGGGGCGGGGGCGGAGGGGCAGCGGATGAATAATTGAAGTGAGGGTGGAGGCCTTCTGGCCCACAGCAAAACCCAGACTTCTTTTTTTTTTTTTCTGTAGAGTCATGTCGGCCGGTCGCCAGGCTAACCTTGCGCTAATGCTATTTGATAAAATGAGTCGGGCTCCCGCGAGCTCGCTGTCCCTTCCCCCGCCCACCCACCCGGCTGCGTTGGCAGGGAGACGGCCTCATGAATGCGAGTTAAGAGATTAGATCCAGCAGCAGCGTGTGGGCATTCAACCCTGGCTCGCTCTCCAGACTGGATCTGCTTAGGTTTCAGAATCTGAGGAATTCCGGGAGCCGCTTTTTGTCAGTGCAGCAACGACCATGTGGGTTCGGCGGCGGCGGCGCGGTATCGGCGGGATGGCGCGAGCGGCCGCCTTCATGCCGCCCGATGACGGGGACGGCGGGAGTTGCAAAAGCGGGTCCCCCTTTTGCCGACCGTGCCCGAACGTCCGGAGCGCAGCCCTTTCACCTCCTCCGAAAAAAAAAGGTTGCGTCATCGAAACCGCGGCGAGGGGAAAATCTAAAACAGAAGGCGAAAGGGGAAGCGCGGTGGGAGGGGGAGCGGGGGTCGGAGTCGAAATGCGGCACGAACGAGCGCCGCTGCCTCCACGGTTGCGGTTAGAAAATAAAAAACGCCGGGGCGCCACATCAAAAAAGAGCGAGTGGAAGTCTACCGCTATTGACTAATTACAGGACTTTGAGAAGGTTGCTATTTCTCTCCGCAGGTTGCCGGCGAAAGACGAACAACAACCGCAGTCGGGAAAACTCAACGTACTTCCAGTGACAAATAAACAAACAGCGACGAGCTCCGTGGAAACCATCAAAGAAGCACAACTTGACTGACGGTCAAATGAAATGGATCGAACTGAGGCGGAAAAGACAGATGCTGTCTCACCGCCATCGGTATCGTCAACATCACGGCCCCTCTGAGGAGGCTAGTTCCTGGAACCAAATTTCGAGCTGGACACTTCGCGCAACTGTTTTCTTGGACCTTCTCTGTTCGTAAAGCGGCGAACCATTCCGTCTTTTCAAACGAATCAACCTTTTATTTGGAGGGATGCCCGTTCTCCCAAATGAGCCTCAGCTGCCCCCGAAAGCAGCATTCAAAGGATCTTTTCAATTGTTTCCCATGTTTTGTTTGCGTGACTCAAGGTTTTGAACACCGTTTGAACCCCCCGGGTCAGGAATGCAGGCCGATCCCAGGGCGAGCGTCTGCCAGGAGAATCAGATACCTCCGTTCTCCCTCGCGGCCGAAGCGCTCATCTGCCGGAAGGCATTCATGACCGCCGTCGGTATCTTTCCATCTCTGCAGCTGGTCGGTCAATAAGGAGAACGCTAGGCCGCGACGTTGCTGCGCGTGCAATTGGGGCTGCTGTCGCTTGCTAGCGTGGAGAGACTGCGGTTTGTTTGGTCGCTGATTTACTGCTGAAACTCAAAGGACTCTGGGGGGGGGGGGGGGGGGGGTGTCGGTGTTTAAGGGGGGCGG
>CAAKHD010035055.1:29249-40753 GCA_901007705.1 Fistularia tabacaria | reverse complement strand
GTGGAAAAAAAGCGGGGGGGGGGGGGGGGGCGTCCGGGGGGGCGTCCCACAATGCCGGTTTGTTTACTCGTATTTATGCTGAGGGCGTTAATCAATACTAATTTCCCCGAACGGTAAACGGAGATAAATTATGTGTTAACTCGTAAAGTCACCCTTCGACGACATACCCCCTCTTTGCGCTCTCAATACGGTCGCTCAGCTGCTTCGCCACCTGGTGGACCGGAGTCGCTTTGCTTCCCTTTGCAGGTTTACGGCCCCGTGCGACACCCGAGCCAAATCGTGTACGGAGAAGCGCAACGTGCGTCATTTGCATTACAAAAATACCAACTGGAACGGGCTTGTGTTTTTCCTCGCATTCATCAAGTGTCATTTTTCCCGTCGCGGCGTATTAATCAAGTTTGGTAGGAGATTCCTGGCCTTGTTCGTTCCCGCTATTCGCCGCTGTAAACACCAAACAATGCACGCAACAACTCCCTGTCTGGGCTGCGTCTCAGTGAAGCTATTCGGCTGTAAATGTTCTTCATTGTCCTGCGCCCCCCCCACCACCACCACCACCCAGAATATGCGTGACATGCGATGACAATTGTTCACGTGGTGCTGACCTGCCATTGCCGCTTTCCCAGAATCTCTTGGGAAAATCAAATCTGCTCCACATACTCCGTTCCAGTCCGACTGGCTTCGTGTTATCGCCGTCCGTCTTAGACGACAGTGTTGAACGCACGCTGCAGGGCGCGGGCGGTCGATCCGTTGCGCCCCGATACCTCAATCACACGCAGGACGTGTCAAAGATTGCTTTTTTTGCAGATTGCCCTTGAAAGACTTTTCCCGAGACATTAGAATGGCACGTAAAGCCATTTTGGTAACCTCCGACACTGACCCTCGTTACGAGTCATCTTTTGTTAAGTTCCATTGTGTTGAGCGACATACATGTTGGCGTTTCAGTGCTGTAACTGATACCGGGATGTACCTGATGTGAGGGACACTAGGTTTCCCAGGCATATCCTGTTCAAAGCGCAGAGCCAAAAACATCTTTGTTTGTGTTTGGATTCAAGCCACGTCTCCCCAGCGCCAAACACAGCTCGGGAATGCGTGAAGATCGCCCGCAATGTTCTCCGGGCCTTTTGGTTATCGAGGGATACTGTCATCTCGTCGCTGTGAGGGACCGTATACCCAGGAGCTGCCCGGCACCGACGCCTCCAATTCCAGGCCTCCGCTCCCCGGGGATCACCCTCACCCCAGAAGGCCTTCCAGCGGTTGTTTAATGCGAAGTTAATTTCACCGATACGCCGGATTAAAGAACACAAAAAAAAACAACCGCAAAGAATAATGCAACATCTCTACCACCGTTCAAGAGCTCACGGTGCTCACGGGACTGGCATTTTACACTGGAAGATAGATGGGGAGACGGATGGAAAGTTGCGGAAATTGAAACCAACAGATGAATATCGGCTGGAAGTGGATGAATATCTGCTGATAACATTTCGGATCAAATCATCGTGCCAGAGGCGGAGAATTCTTGGGTGGAATTCTGTGGCCGCCGCTTGTGTGCTATTTTCGTGTTTGACAATCAAGCCGATTAGTTGATTTATTTCGGCTTTGAAGGAAACCGCGGGACCTGGCAACGCCGTTTACAGTGGCCGCTAATTTATTCAGCAGAAGTGCCTGTGGTCGCTCGCAGATAGTGGACAACCGCAGGATTTCTTCATTCTGTGTAAAAGTGCCAGCGCTGTGTGTGTGTGTGTGTGTGTGTGTGTGTGTGACCTCGCGACAGCCTCGCGGAAGGGGGGAAAAAAAAAAAGCAAGGGTTTCCTTTCAGCATGGCCCGAAAAACAAAACAACACAATCACGATTATTTGTGTGTGGTCGGAAACTTCCATCACGGAGGGAGCGCTGCGTGCACGTGTTGTGCGCTTCTCATCGTAGCGTCGCAACCATCGTCAGTGACGCAACAGCGCCACCCAGTGGCCGGTACCGCTCCATCTCTGGGAACTTGTGTTTTTGTCACGGCGTCTCCCTTGAGGCCTCGCCTTCGTGTCGTGTGTCCTTGCGACGCCTCGCTGGGTCACATCTGGAACTGACTAACTCCAGCTACCCCCTTCTTTTTCCTTTCCCAGAGTTGACGGCTTTCTCCGAATACAAGAGGCAAGATGAGCTGGAGCTTCCTCACCCGCCTGCTGGATGAGATCTCCAACCACTCCACCTTCGTGGGCAAAATCTGGCTCACCCTCCTCATCGTGTTCCGCATCGTGCTGACTGCCGTCGGGGGCGAGTCCATCTACTACGATGAACAGAGTAAATTTGTCTGCAACACCAATCAGCCCGGATGCGAGAACGTGTGCTACGACGCGTTCGCGCCGCTGTCGCACATCCGCTTCTGGGTGTTCCAGGTGATCATGATCACCACCCCGACCATCATGTACCTTGGCTTCGCGATGCACAAGATCGCCCGCATGGACGACAGCGACTACCGTCCCCGGAGCAGGAAGCGCATGCCCATCGTGAGCCGCGGCGCGAACCGAGACTACGAGGAGGCCGAGGACAACGGGGAGGAAGACCCCATGATCCTGGAGGAGATCGAGCCGGAGAAGGAGAAGGACGTGGTGGAGAAGCCCAGCAAAAAGCACGACGGGCGCCGCCGCATCAAGAGGGACGGCCTCATGAAGGTGTACGTCTTCCAGCTGCTGTCGCGCGCCATCTTTGAGGTTTCCTTCCTCCTCGGCCAGTACATCCTCTACGGGCTGGAGGTGGCGCCGTCGTACGTGTGCACCCGCTCCCCCTGCCCGCACACCGTGGACTGCTTTGTCTCTCGCCCCACGGAGAAAACCATCTTCCTGCTCATCATGTACGCGGTCAGCGCCTTTTGCCTGCTCTTCACCCTGCTGGAGATCCTCCACCTGGGCATCAGCGGTATCCGCGACTGCTGCTGCGCGCCGCGGTCCCGGCCTCCCACCCCTCGCCACCCGGCGATGGCCAGCCAGAGGTCCTCCATCTGCCGCCAGCCGTCCGCGCCCCCGGGCTACCACACGGCTCTGAAGAAGCCCACGCCGGGGAAAATGGCCTTCAGGGATAACCTGGGGGACTCGGGCCGCGAGTCCTTCGGGGACGAGACCTCGTCGCGGGAGCTGGAGAGGCTGAGGCGGCACCTGAAGCTGGCCCAGCAGCATCTGGACCTGGCCTACCAGAACGAGGAGAGCAGCCCTTCCCGCAGCAGCAGCCCGGAGTCGAACGGCACGGCGGTGGAGCAGAACAGGCTGAACTTCGCCCAGGAGAAGCAGACTGGCACCTGTGAGAAAGGTGAGGCTTCTGTTTTCAAAAGAATCTTCTAAAAATCGCCCCTCATTCGGGGACAGCGTCTCCGGAACGAGGTTACGGGGAATAATCTGATTTAAAATTAGTCGCGCTCAAAGTGTGTTGGTACACAGCGTCTCTGTAAGGCTACGGCCCTCAGTACACTGACACGCTGCGTTCACTGACCTCTGAAGTACTGCGTTATCATCATTTAGCACCGGTTTGTGTTCAGCGGCACAATTCTTGTTAAGGGAGCCTTGCAATGTCATGCTGTGTCATAAGTCAGTGCTGCCATCTGCTGGCACAGGTAGACACTGCACCTCACACTCACAGTCTGCCCGTTTGTTTTGTTTCCCCGAAACATGCCTTTTTAAAAAAGCATCTGGACTGAATTGCGCCGTGAGTGGATAATGAAACGCACATTTCGTTGTTTTCACCACCAAACGGGCTTGTAGGTCGAGTGAAAATCTAATGCCGTTCTTTGTGCTCTGCCCTCAGGTATCCGTGCCTAGGTTGTCCCCCGGCCCTGCCGAAGCCGCGGACCAAAAAGTTCATATCAGAAGCGGCGAGCCGACATGGGGGGAGTGGGGGGGGGGGGGGTACTTTGCGTGCGATGTGTCGAGCGCGCTGGAAGCCGATGAAATAATAAATTCGTAGCCTGGCGACGATAGTGGCCGGCCGCGGAGCGACACCAAGTCAGGAGGAGGAGGGCCTATTTTGTCTCAGCCCAGCAGTACTTGAGACACCAGTTTGTCTGAAGATCCAAAGTGCTTACAAGTTACCGTTGTGCAAGAAGAACGGTGGTGATTAACAAGTGCTTCTCCCTCAGGGCAGCTACTCTTTTTCATGTTCTTTTATAACAAGACTTTCAAGACTTTTTTTGTGCCATTCGTCGTCGAAGGCTTTGAACCGTTGAATGTGCGTCGCAAGTCTGCCTTTGGCCTAAACTGGAAAACTCCCGTTTTTCTTGTCTCTTTTTTTCGTCTGTTCTGTTTTGAGGAAAAAAGGCCAAGCCAGTTATCGTTTCAAAAATAAGAAAAGTAAAAAAAAAAAACAAACCAAAACAGTTTAGCTGTAAGAGTCGAGTTTTGTGAGTCGATCGGTGAGTCGTGTTTGTAGATTGCAGAGGTGACCGGACAAGGCGCTACTCGCGAACAAGGTACTGGAGAGCCATGCTGGCAATTAATTTTTATTCTATTTTATTTTTTAAGAAACCTGTTCATCCAAAGGATTCCTCCAAGTGTGTTCACAGATTTTATGTTCTGACAATGTCGACGCTGCAACGTTCCAGCTTCCGTTTCCAGGTATGGAAACCGAAAACACACTTGTCGGGCCTTTGTCCAAAGGAATAAACAAACCTGGGTAATGCTTGAAGAAAAAAAAACAAAACATTTAATTCTTTTTATATTGTCTCGTTCAATTCCATATTTTATACAGTTCTACTGTTTAGTATTAGTTTTAAATATTGTGGTATCGAATAAGACGCTCTTTTGGTTTGACGTTCACTGCTGTCTTAGCTCCTGAAGCCCGGCTCATCCCGGGCGGACACATTCCTTCGGTACCCTGAGTTCAACTGTTTTGCTTGCTAGCTTGTTTTGAAAAAAAAAAAAAAGAAAAAAAAATTCCTCTTCTAAGTTACATCGATGTTGAGCAGCGTTCTGCAGAAACCAGATTCGGTGTGTGAGGTCCATCCGGCGCTCCCGATTTCTGACCCGAGGGTCGTAAAACGTAAATCATTTCAATGTGAATTCAATGCCTTTCCAAGAGCGCTCTGGAGACGCCGTCTTTTGTACCGTGCTTTCATACCCACAGTGCCATGAACGCCGACTCAAATACTGTCATCTCAAGTTATTTTTTTTCAATCAATGTTTTTTGTACTTTTTTATACCTTTTTTTGTATTGATAGTATTTTTGTGGTTAGTTTTTAAAATAAAAAACATTTTCAACAAACAAGTGCTTGCTTTGTTTTCTGCCTGGCTGTACATTTGGAAATCATAGCGTGACCAAAGGTAAAATCTTGTATAACAGCGTTTCCTTTGGTTGCTTTACAGAAAGTGAAGAAAAAGTCATTTTAGGCCGTTCAAAAAAAAAGAGGTGCATTTTTTTTCTTCATACACTCAAACATTAGACAAACTGGAAATGCCTGAAGATTTAGCTGTCCTCTGAACCACTGCACTAATATTTACTTGTATGACCACCGTTTCCAAGAACATCTGTGTTGCATGTGCTCGACCGGCTTCCTGTGAGCAGGAATTCTTACCTTGGCAGATCGGACTACATTCCACAATTCCTCTGCCTTTCTTGGTCGAGCCTTGGAACCCCCTTTTTTTTGTTGTCACCCCATTAGTTTTCCATTGGATCAAGGGTCCAGGGACTTGGCTGGCCACTCCAAAATGTTAATCTCGTCCGTCTGGAACCAAGATGCTCCTTGCTTGCTGTCAGACGTTGAGTTTTTCCGGCATGGCGCTGGATTGCAGGTGCAGGGGGATTTATTCTAGTGGGTAAATCCAAACGAACAAAAGCACACGGTGACTTTGACCAGTCATCTTTTGCAGAGTAAACTGATAGTTCTACTTATCAATGGTACAGCACGTTGCTCAAGCCAACCACGAGTCAGAGCCTATCAGATGTAAACTTCTTGGATGGGTCTTGGAAGTTTTTCAGTGTAGTCCATAACAGGTTGAGTCTTAGCAGCTTGCTAGCCCATGAAGTTGGGAGGAGCCTTAAGAAGTGGGGCTTCATAACCAGGAGAAGACAAGAAGCCCGGTGTTTGTTTCTGCACGGCAAAGAAGCAACTCCTGCAGAAGTGTGAAGAACATTAAAGTGCGGTATGCTTCGTTTCCCCCTTACCAAACATTGGTATGAATGCTTTCTCACACAACTACCTCGCTGGGAGTGACAGCATCTACAGGTACCACGGTGCAATATTAGGCCTTATACCAGAGGCTTTGGGGCATACAATCAAGATTTTCCCAAGGCATCACCGAACCTCTCTGTGCCACTGCTTCTGCCGCACCACCTATGGTGACTTGTTCATCTCAAAGACTCCCTTGTACCACCCAAAGCCTTCACCTGTCATCCCAAAGCCTCCCCTGTACCACCCAAAACCTCCATTGTACCACCCAAAGCCTTTGGACATCCCAAAACCTCTACTGTACCACCCAAATCTTCGACTGTACCACCCAAAACCTCCATTGTACTACCCAAAGCCTTCATTGGACTACCAAAAGCCTCCACTGTACCACCCAAAGCCTTCATTGGACTACCAAAAGCCTCCACTGTACCACCCAAAACCTATACTGGACCACTCAACACACCCACTGCCTCCCCCCGTACCGCTCTGGGACCCCCTCAACCTTGAAAAGCAGTCGGTTGGAGAAGTTGCTGGTCTTTGTTGACAACCCAAGAATAAAAAATTCGAACAGGACCACAGACTCATTCAATGACTCTGCTCTCTTAGAGGGGTTTAGAGCGGTTGTCCTTGGAACCAAACGTTCCTGTTTTGATTCCTCCTTGGTTCCTCCTCGCCTGTCGAAGAGTTGTTCAGCAAGACACTGAACCCCTAGCTGCTCCCCTGGTGCTGTTCCTTAGCAGCCTCCTGCTCATGGTTGCATCCATGATAGGTTCAATGCGGGAGTTCATTTATGCTGAAGTTGTGCTCTGTGTATAATTGCATATGACAAAAAAGGCATTTTTTCTAAAGACATCGAATAAATTATTTTATTTTTTGGAAGAAGCACTATAAGTTACAAAATTAAGTGTTTGCTGATATTAGTACGGAGTGAGTCATTCATTTATTTCATTTGTTTTTTTTTATAGCTTTTTTAGCTTAAGTTAGTACATTTTTTTCAAACAGGCCTTTCTACCAATTTTATACATTTTAGCCCGCCCTGTATTTGAGTTTGACCTGTGCCTGAAGCCTTGTGCATGTCATGGTTGCAGGACCTTTTGGGTTTCTGTTACTCTACCACTAGTACATCTCCTACTATAAGAAATGCAGTTTCAACCAAAAACAGGAGAGTGATGCGGTTACTGATGTTGGACCGCTATTATTTTGAACATAACCATTTCCCCGATCGTCCTCAGGCGTGTTCTTAAACTCGAGGGCATCGCGTTCCGCTTAGCGAACCTTTATTTTTCCGCCGATCGTTCACACTTCCGAGGGGATTGGATCGCATTCCGGGCGGCGCTGCGGCCTCCCAGCCAGCCGCCACTTTTTCAAACTCCTGAAATCGATTTTAAACAATCGCGATAAAAACATTAACGATGCACAGAGTGACTGTTGGAACATTTTCTCGATCCCGATAACGTGGCTGTTTGGAACAACCTGACTTCCTGTTTTAAGCGTGGAGATAAATTGCTACTAAAAGATACCATAAAATACACGGCAGAAAATTCCCAAATTGTGTTCCTGGTTGGGATATTGGGACTTAAAATACCCAGAATACATATATAAATGCAACGGGGATTGGAGTATTCATGAACAAATAGAAACAGGAACCTTCTTGCGGCGAGGCGGAAGCGCTAACCGCAGCGCCATCCTGAACTGCTTTATGTTTTCTGCAGGGCCAAACAAGTTTCCTGAAGGATTCAGCTTTTCTGCCAGATACCGCTGGATCCGCAGAGCCCTTATTTTAAGCGCAGAGGATTTTTTTTTTTCATTTACAAAAGTGAAACACTGCTTTATTTCATTCAAACTTTAATTT
Source organism: Fistularia tabacaria (assembly GCA_901007705.1). Taxonomy (NCBI): domain Eukaryota; kingdom Metazoa; phylum Chordata; class Actinopteri; order Syngnathiformes; family Fistulariidae; genus Fistularia; species Fistularia tabacaria. Next base: position 32,759 of record CAAKHD010035055.1, on the reverse strand, counting down.
TCTCACATTGAATAAGAGCCTCATTGAACGCACGATCGAGTAAAAAAATAAACAATTCTCTGCGGATGAAAATTAAAATAAAGGGAAAAAAAAAACGATCTAAACATGGTGAAAAAAGAGACCAAAATGTGCAAAAGAAGCTATGAAATAAAAAAGCCGTACGACGAGAAAAGCGACAAGACTGTGATTTCTTGTGTACGTTTCGGTTTCCGTGCATTTCAGTCAATCAACTCAGCTGGGAGAAAAACAAATCTTTTGAAGAATAAACTGAAAAACAGCAAAAAAATGCCGCACCGAGTCAAAGTTTGGCGGAATCCTAGGGGAGAATTTAAACGCCCACGCCGGTGAAACAATCAGCGCTTCGTCTCCACGTCTACGACCTCACTTTGAATGCTTTTTGGCCCTTCGGAAAAAAACAAAACACGACAAACCGACGACGCCGAGCACGGCCACCGCCAGGAGAGCCAGCGTGGCGTTCAGTCCGGTCTCGGCCTGGCCGGCGGACAAAGCCATACCCAGGAATCGGACGTTGCCGGCCGGGGGGCCGGACGTGTCCGGAGGATCCGTCCCCGCAGGGGGGGATGTTAGCGGGGTGTTTGTTCCTGGGGACGAAGAGGTGCTGGTCGTGCTTGTTCCTGCGGAAGGGGGATGCCAAAGACGTACAGGTTAGTAACTGAGGGGAGGGGAGAGGGGATCTTTATGTGAATTCACCTAAAAATGTCTGATCTGGATCAACCCAAAGCTCACAGTCCTCCGCGAGGAGTTTAAAATATCAAAATCCTAGGATGCCGATGGCCATCCTAGGTTCTCTAGACTCTGGTGTGTTTAGCTAAGGGAGCAAGAGGTTAAGCTAGTAGAGTGAACAGCTAACAGGACTAATTGGGTGTGTGAAATTCACAGCTTTACAGAAGTGCAGCTGACCTGTGTGTGTGTGTGTGTGTGTGTGTGTGTGTGTGTGTGTGTGTGTGCGTGTGTTGATGCTGGTCTTGTTTTTTTTTCTAAAGTGAGCTTTAAATGTGCCGTGTAAATCCACGGTTGCGGACAAACACGAGTATCTTTGGAAAAAGATGATGTTCTAGAACACGTGTCAAACTCAAGGCCCGCGGGCCAAATGTGGCCCGCAAGAACCTCTTAAAAGGTCTGATTGTCTGCAAGTAAATCAGTCACCGGGTTGACCATAAACTACATTTCCCACGATTCACGCCGATCATGCGACACGCGAAGTGACGGCAACCCGGCGTCAGATTGCAGTGGATCCGCAGCAACGCGATTTTCAACAAGTGGAATTGAGAAAGAGAAAAGTTGATGCAGATGGAAGGCTGTTTCAAGAAAGATGGGAAGGCGAACGCATGTTTGCGCCGGTAATTTTTTTTCCGTTATGAGGCGGCGTCGGTGGTCAAAGTGTACAATCTACGTCGGCATTTTGACACCGAACACAGAGCTAAGTATGCTAAAGTTAGCCTACCAGTAAAACAACAAATTGTTGTTCAAGAATTAAAAGCCACTGCGGCAGTGAAAGCGAGCTTTATTGTGGCTCAAGAAATCAGTCAAAAGGATTGATGTGGTCACAGAGCAACTCGTAAACATATTTTTTTTGACATCTATGCAAATGCATATGAATTGAATGATTTCATGAATTTAACATGAAGGAGTCGCTACATTTATTTTACATTACATTCGGTTACATTTATACTGTTACCGTTGCCTGTGGCCCTTTGAGGGCAGCCGTCGTGCTGATGTGGCCCTCGGTGAAAATGAGTTTGACGCCTCGGTTTTAGAACTCTTTGTTGCTAATCTTTGCGTGAAATCTTCCAAAATAAACAGACAATTAAAAAAATGGGGTGACGTTTGTTTGGATTCAATTTTTAAATTTCCCGCAGGCTGTTGAGTACAAGATTAGATTTTCACAAGATATCAGCCCGGATGTCCCTCAGATAGGGATTTAGGATCCCCCGCAGCTGTTTACCTTCTGGTTCTGGCTCCGGGCTCAGGCACTCGTGGGGCCCTGAGGCGGGGTCCGGAAATCCGTTGCAACCGACGATGGCGGAGTAGGAAGCGACGGAAGCCTTGGCCACCCGACGGAGTCCGGGGTCTGAGCGGTTGACGTAGAAAAGGCCGAATCGCTCCGAAAACCCGGTGGCCCACTCCAGGTTGTCCATCAGCGACCAGGCCGTGTAGCCGCGGATATCCACATGGTCCAGTAAGTAGGCTACAGCGAGGGATCAAAACAAACCTGATCATAGGGCGGCTCAGCTGAGCATCGTATACGCTCACAGTTGTGAAATCTAAACCCTGATTGGCTGAACTTATCAGGGTGTATCTCTTGATCCTGCGATCTGGCCAACTGAGCTGCTTCGCAAGCTCCTGAAACTCCAATACCGCCTTCAGTCAGCTGGCCAATCGGCTCTTACCGATGTGCTAACCTCAGTGGACCGGTGAACCCGCAACTCCGATCCGGCAAGCAGCAGGGTTGCCAGAGCGTATCTAAACCCTCATTGGCTGAACTTATCAGGGTGTATCTCCTGATCTTGCGATCTGGCCGACCGAGCCACCTCGCAAGCTCCTGAAACTCCAATACCGCCTTCAGTCAGCTGGCCAATCGGCTCTTTCCGATGTGCGAACCTCAGTGGAACGGTGAACCCGCAGCTCCGATCCAGCAAGCAGGGTAGCCAGATCGTGGAATTGTGGTGTCGTACCTTTCAGCGCTTGGTTGATGTATTCTTTGTAGTAGTAGCTCCGGTGGGTGTCGTTGAGGTCGACAGGACCGCGCTCGGAGACGCCGTTCTCCGTGATGATGATGGGCGGGTTGCCGTACTCCCGCTTGATGAAGTTCAAAATCCGCCGGAACCCGAACGGCGACATCTTGAGCCAGGAGGAACCCGAGTCCGGCCACGTCCGATCCGCGACAGTTCCGGCGCCCCTGCGGGGGGGAATCAGATCAGATGGCGTTTTATTTGTTGTTTTTTTTCCTGAAGATCTCGGCAACGGGCTTGGACTCTGAACGGGAGCCGACCTGTCAGCGTCGTAGTGCTGGAGGTTCTTGTAGTCCACGGGAAAGGCCAGGACGGTGGTGTAGTGGTTGAACCCGAAGTAATCGTGAGTGCCCTTGATCCTCCTGATCTCGGCGGGAGTGAACTCGGGAAGCCTCGGGGGAATTTCAAGTACGATTATCGAAATGACCCACGAAATGTGGAGGTTCACTTGAAAATGACTTTTAGAGACGTTGTTTATACATGACCTTCATTTCTCGCGCAAAACTAAAACATTTCCTGCAATTATTCGGTGAATTATAGAATATATCTAATTCTGGCTTTATTTTAATGACTACTTTTAGGGCCCTGTCTCACAAAATAGAATTTTAAAATGGTCAGTTTCCTGCAGATCTGTATGAAATGTTCTTCACCACTGCCAATCAGCCTTTTTCCGCCTTGCCATGGCCTCTGCATCCTCTTCTCTCACACCAGTTAACTTCCGGTTCTCATTCCTTCCATACCAGAAGATCGGAAGAGC
>CAAKHD010035055.1:6047-29229 GCA_901007705.1 Fistularia tabacaria | reverse complement strand
GCTCTTCCGATCTTAAAATGGTCAGTTTCTTGCAGATCTGTATGAAATGTTCTTCACCACTGCCAATCAGCCTTTTTCCGCCTTGCCATGGCCTCTGCATCCTCTTCTCTCACACCAGTTAACTTCCGGTTCTCATTCCTTCCATACCAGACAACATGGCCGTTCTCGCCTTCGTCTTCTACACCTTTCTAATACTCTTTTCTCTCCCAGCATTTCTCCACCTCTTCTCCACCCCCTCCATTGCTCTAGGCTGTTGACCCCTAGTGCTTAAAATCCTCCACCTTCTTTAGCTCCACTCCCTGTAGCCTCATTGTTCCACTTGGGTCCCTCTCATTCACACAAATGTATTCTGCTACAGCTAACCTTCATCCTTCAAACGTCATGGTCCATTGAAATTCCTGTCTAACCCCATCTGTCTGCCCGTCCATCACCACTGCAAACAAGAAGGGGCTCTCAGAGTCGATCACTAATGTGGTCCCAACTCCACCTTCATCTCGGTCACACCTAGAGCACACCTCACCACTGTTTCACAGCTGGCATACATGTCCTGCACCAGTCCAACATACTTCTCCAGACTTCCTCATAAAATACTATTGTTCCTCTCTCTGCACCCTGTTGTATGCGTTCTCTAAGTCTACAAAGGCCCAATGCAGTTCCCTCTGACCTTCTCTGTAATTCTCTACAAGCATTCCTAAAGCAAATATTGCACCTGGAGTCCACAGAGTTTCTTGTCTAACCTCATCTGTCCGTCGCCATTGCAAACAAGTATGGACTCAGAGCCAAGCCCTGAAGCCTCCACTTGGGAGTCCTGTGTCACACCTCACCGCTGTCACGCTACAGCCCTCATCCACATCCTGCACCGCTCTAAAATACTTCTCTGCCGCTCCAGAACTCCTCACACAGTCCCACAGTTCCTCTCGAGGCACCTAAGAGATTTGTTGATGTTTATAATCCATGACAACAATATCTGTTATGGATACGTTATGATTCCGCATGCTCTCTGTGACCCATGACACATGATGGTTTCCAGAGTCTTCTCTGGAAACCCCTGTTGGATTTAAGCAGTTCGTTTACTTGTGGGGTTTTTTTTTCTTTCGATATTTTTTTTACTTTATACTCACTGGTCCCCCTTTGTAATTCGCTCCTTTGTTTTTAGCGTTTTCCATTTAGTTTTATGTTGCGTTTAGTTTTAAAGCACAACTTCTTATTGAAGTCCAGAGAGAGAAATAAGCCGTGGAGGTTTTTCTGTCCGTGACGTCTTCGTACCGAGACTTGGGCAGGCCGGCGGCAAGACTTCGCTCCCGGACGATCGTCTTCATCAGGCTGTTGTAGTCGCCGTTGAATATGGGATGGGCAAACCAGCCGATGTAGAACTGCAAAGAGGGAAGGGAGTGTTCGCTTCACCGAACGGTGGGATCAAAAGTGGACGCTTTACATCAGACGTACCTGCACGACGCGCCTCGCCGCATCTACGTCCTCCTGCTTGTAGGGGTTTCTGGGTTCGGACCAGTCGGAGTTAATGGTGATGGAGATGAGCCCTTTCTGTTGGGCGCGGTACTTGTCGTCGTAGAGATGCCAGGCTTCGGCGTGAGCCTTGATCAGGTTGTGGCCCACGATGTAAGGCAGGGTTCCCGGACGGAAACTGATCCCTGGACAGACGGGGAACATGAGCGCTCAACACGCTGCCGTGAACAGACTCTTATTTGTTGAATCCCAACAGCAACACTGTTCAGCCTCATTTTCACAGCGCGCACAAACACACACACACACACACACACACACACACACACACACACACACACACACACACACACACACACACACTCCACAGGCGAGATTAATTTTCTTGCCCCAGAAAGGACAAAGTTCCCATTCATGCTTGGTGTTGCACCTGTGTCCGAATACATTATCCGAATAATAACATCCGATTCATAAACCTGCCCCGTCCTCTCTGGGTGTCGCGTTTTAATCTCCGCATCCTTTATCTCAGCCGGGGATCAGATAAAATGGCACATTCCAGGTCAGGACGGGAAAGAAGGACTGACATTCATCACCCGTTCCGGAACACTGGCAAGCTGCTGCGACTGCAACCCCTGTTTTTGCCTGGCTTAGGTAGAGCTGGCAAGCTAGCAGCCTCACGTGACCCTTCTTTTGGATCAAACTTGATAGTATTTGATCACAGGGTAATCTTTTTGTGACTTGGAACAGTCCCAGATATCCAAATATTCTCCAAAAGGAAGTAGAAAAACCCTGCGGACTTGGTTAGGAAAACAGTTGAGTTTAGCGTAAACAGCAAAACCTCAACCGCTATGTTGTGGCAACAAACTTCTCGGGTTCGATGTTTCAGCTGGATTACCTTCGGGCCATAAAAGCCATCGGAAGGCTCAGAAAAACATCACGATTTTGGGCGGAAAGCCCTGAATCGGAAAGCCCCATCTAAGAAGAGAAATACCTGGTGCCGCTGCTCCGTAGCCGTGACCTACATTGGCAACATTATAGGGCTCGTTGATGGTGATCCAAAATTTCACTTTGTGGCCAAGATGGCTGAAAATGAGATCGGCGTAATCTCGGAATTTGTCGACAATAGTTTCATTCTCCCATCCCCCGATATCCTGCAGAGCCTGTGGCAGGTCCCAGTGGTACAGAGTGACCTGGAGGCGGAGCAAGAGCCTTAGAGTCATGGCGAGATTTAGCATCGGTGCGGTATATTTCAGTCATGCTCACATGCGGTTGGATGTTTGCTGCCAGCAGTGCATCCACCAGCCTGTGGTAGTAGTTCAGCCCGGCTGCGTTGATGCGCTTGGTGGTGCCGTCAGGAAGGACCCGTGGCCAGGATATGGAAAAACGATAATGGGTCACTTTCAGCTGCCTCAGCATGGCAACATCCTCGTCTACCTTGTTGTAACTGTCGCAGGCAATGTCTCCGTTGTCGTTGTTGAAGACCCGGAGGGGAGTGTGAGCGAACTTGTCCCAGATGCTAAGGCCTTTTCCGTCCGCTCTCCACCCCCCTTCAATCTGGGGAAAAGAGAACAAGAGTGAGGAAAGGTATCTGGTACAGCTAAATTTCCAGACTTTTTAGAGTTACCTGGTACGATGCTGTTGCTGTACTCCAGATGAAGTTCTTGCGGAACTGTCCATAAAGTGGCTTCTCGTCTTCTGGCAGAGGAAAGCCGTTGTCCTTTATGACTTGGTGGTAGTAATGAGCCGAGTACTTTGGTGTTCTCGGACGGTTGGGGTTGGTGAAGTCAACATGGTGCAACCCAAATCCTACTTTGTACCCATTGAGCCACTCAAAAGAATCCATGAGAGACGTCGCTATGTATCCTTTCACCCTCACGCCATCAAGGTCAGAGGCTACAAATATATCACGTGTTAATAGTAGGAAGTTTAAAACTTATGTTTATGGATAATGAAATTTGCATACAAGTCCCCGTACCTTTGAGAGCCTCGTCGATGTATGTCTTGTAAAAAAATACCCTGGCAGAGTCATCCCAGGTAATCTTTGATGGTGTGGCCACCCCGTTCTCCGTGATGTAAATCTCTGGATCTCCATACTCCTCTTTGACCCAGTTGAGGAGTCGTCTCAAACCCCAAGCCACCGCTCTCTGGCCGCTGATGGCAGTTGTTGGAAAGTCGCCTTCCTCCTCTTCCGACATGTCGCGGTCGTGCTCGTACGAGTGAGGGCTAAGCTGAGCTGTGATGTGTCTCGCTACCTTTGTTGTGTAGTGGTTTAGACAGAACACGTCAGCCGTCCCTCTGATGAAGCTCTTTTCCTCTTCGGTGAAGGTCGGCAGTCTGGACTCCGATAGACCCTGGAGTTCACTCTTGTTTCCGACTTGCCATTTCATCGCATCGGGATAGTCGCCGTTCTTGAAGATGGGGTGCGCGAACCAGCCCAGCTGGAACTGCAGGGCGCGGTCGGCAGCCGCTACTTCACGATGGACATCGACATCTTTGGGTTCAAACCAGTCCGAGCCGAGGGCGATGGAGACCAGCCCTCCTTGGGATTTGCGGTATTTTTCGTCGTAGGTGCGATAGGCTTTGGCGTGCGCTTTTATCAGGTTGTGTGCGACTCTGTATGGCGCGACTCCCGGCTTCTTCACGTTCGGCGGGATCCGTCCAAGGCCGTATCCCGACCATGAGATCGTGTACGGCTGGTTGAAGGTCACCCAGAACTTCACCCTGTCTCCAAAGGTGGCGAAGCAGAAGTCACAGAAGTCGTTGAAGATGTCTGTCATCCTCACGCTGTCCCAGCCGCCGATGTCCTGCAAAGCCTGCGGGAGGTCCCAGTGGTAGAGGGTCACCATGGGCGTGATGTTGTTCGCCAGCAGCCCGTCAATCATCCTGTTGTAGAAGTCGACCCCGTGCCGGTTGAGGGAGGCCCGCTGACCGTCCGGAAAGATCCTGGACCAGGACAAAGAGAATCTGTACGACTTCACCCGCAGAGCTCGCAGCATGTAGAGGTCCTCTTCGGGTCTGTGGTAGCTGTCACAGGCCACGTCTCCGTCGGGGCTCCCCGAAATGCTATCAGGTTTGTGGGTGAATACGTCCCAGGTGCTGGGTCCTTTTCCATCCGCATTCCAGCCGCCTTCGATCTGGTAGGCCGAAGTCGAAACCCCCCAACTGAACCCGGGAGGGAAAGTACCATAGTGGTAGAGTTTGCTTTGGAATTTCGACTGCCGGGAAAATTTCTCCCAGACGACTTTGGACTTGGATGGAACCTCTGAGGGCGGTAACACTCTTGAACGCGAGTGACCTTGCATTTCTACACCTCTGACAGCATCAGCTTTGGGGGGGGCAAATCCATTGTTCTCGATCACATCCGAATAGAAATATGCAGATTGTTTGGGGGTCCTCGGCCTGTCGCCCTCTTCGAAGTCGACGTGATGGAGACCGAATCTCTGGCTGTAGCCTCGCTCTCCCTCGAATCCGTCCATCAGTGACTGAACCGTGAATCTCTGAACGTCCAATCCGTCTTGGCGTATCGCTGCAAAGACCAGAAGTACAACAGAGGAAGAAACTGGAAATGATTTCAACCGTGGATCTTCGATCTAAGTTGGTTTCCGTCCGATTCGGGCACAAACCTTTCAGGGCCTCGTTGATGTAGCTCCTCATGTACTCCACTCTGCCGGTGTCGTTGAGAGGGTCCCCACTGTCCTCGGTAGGAATACCGTTTCCTGTTATAAACACAGGCACTCTGGTGATACTTAAGTATTCAGTGGAAATGTAATTCAGAAGCCTCCTCAGTCCCCAGGGTGCAGAGTAGATCCAGTTGGATGCTGTTGTGGGCCAGGAAGGGTCCACGTGGGCCTGGAAGTCTCCCAACCCCTCAGGCCCCGGGACACAACCGCCAACGCTATCGTTGACCATCCGTGACGTGTAGTGGTTTAATCCAAAGAAGTCAGCCGTCCCGCGAATCCTCTGCTTCTCCTGTGCTGTGAAAACCGGAAGGACGGCCGGCGCCGAGTGGGGACACTCCCCACGTTTCTTTTCCACTTGGGATTTCAGCGACGCTGGATAATCTCCGTCCACAAATATGGGATGTGCAAACCAGCCGAGCATTAACTGCAGGTAGCGATCTGCAGCTGCGACGTCTTGGGACGAGGAGGCGTTCACAGGCTCTGCCCAGTCAGAGTTCAGCGCGATGCCCACCTTCCCTCCCTGAGCGCTCCTGTACTTGTCACCGTAGACGTGCCAGGCCTCGGCGTGGGCCTTGATGATGTTGTGAGTGACCTGCAGACGTGGGAAAAAACGAACGGCGGGTCAGTGTTTCAGATCAGCTTCTTCTATACTGACACTCTGCTCGGACGATCGCTCTCACCTGATAGGAGGCGGAAACGTAGTCCTTCAGCCCCGGCGGGTGTTGGCCGGTTCCATGCCCGGCGTGACTCACCACCCACGGGCTACTGAAGGTGTTCCACGTCTTGACCCTGTCGCCAAACCTGGAGAAGCAGAAGTCTGCGTAGTCCTTGAAGGCTCGCACGATAGAGGTGTTGGTCCATCCACCCTCGTCCTGGAGGGCCTGGGGTAGATCCCAGTGGTAGAGGGTGGCGACGGGCTGAACGCCCGACTCGAGGAGAGCATCGATCAGCCTGTCGTAGTAGAGAGCGCCCGCCTCCGATCGGCCGCTCCGACGGCCCGAGGGGAAAACACGCGCCCAGGAGATGGAAAACTGGTAGGTGTTGACTTGAAGGCCTCGCAGGAGGTAGACGTCGTAGTCCACCTTGTGGTAGCTGTCGCACGCAACATCCGCCGTCTGATTCCTAAAAACCTGGTTCTGGTGCCCGAAACGGTCCCAGATGGTCTCCCCCTTCCCGCCTTCAGACCAGCCTCCTTCCACCTTGAAGGACTCGCTGGACGCGGCCCACTGGAAGCCCGCCGGGAAGGACTCGTTCAGGAAGGCGTCCCGCTCGGATGCCAGTTGTCCCGCAAATTCACTCAACGCATTCGTCTTCCCGACACTCGTTTCGTCGTGGACTGAAAAATTGCCATCCCTGTTGCGGAGAAACGATTGTAAGTGCCGAAGAACAGGAAAATAATTAAAACGGAAATTAGTAAATTATTTCAAATGTAAACCGTTACCAAGTCAAGGAGTCCTGCAGGTCCAGGTTAGGCAGCATGTCCATCACGTCGCATCCTTCCATCGTAAGGTCGTTTTCCACGAGGACTGCGGCGGGCGAGAGATACGAATAAAGAGACAATAGCTCCTTTCTTACCGTAGGAACTTTTAGCAGTTCCAAGAATCTTTTCAGTCTGTTTCTCCGTGCATTCAAACGACAGGGGAACCAGGGACCACGGATCATATCTCCTAGAACCACTTTAGTTTCCATAGGAATCACATGACAAAGGCGCTTGGTGGAACTCATAAGCCGTTGCCGTTCCCAGATACTTATTGCGGACTGCCGAGCGCCATTTATACAGATTATTGCTGTCAATGGTCAGCTGTTAGGTACCCCTGGAGGAGGCTGGTTCCTGGTACAGAATCTGAGCTGGACACTTCCTTGAACTCATCTGTCCAAAAGCGAGATTTTGACCAAACAAGTCCCAAATAAAAATCCCCTTGACTCATCACAAAATAGTTTGAAAGCTCCCCAACTTAAGAGTTCAGTAAGGTAGCGATCAATATCCAAACGTGCTGTTTACCCACCCTCCTCTGTCCACGCGTGATGCCTTATAAGAAAAACAAGAGGGGTTTGTGCTTATCGTCGTCACCTGATAACACCCAGTTTTTATGGCACCCTTCATGATCATTGCACTGTCAACGTTTCTCAAATTAAAAGTGATACAGTGAACAGATATAAACCAATTCAAGCTGTAAACCGCTGATTGTGTCAGAAACAGGTCAATACCTGACTTGACTAGCATGGAAAACGCTTTTTTGGTTCAGGTTTAAATCTTGTCGCTAACTATGCGGCGCTAAGGGGACGCCGCGGCAGGATCCTTCGGGTGTAGTCGTGAATCCGAGTGTGTTACGCGACGTTTACCGCGTAGGAAATCCCCGAGGAGCCGGAGGCGATCGCCGGGGCAGTCTCGAACCGTCGCCTGGTATATCAGGATGGGCAGGCCTCCGCTCGCCTCCTGCAACGCAACGCAGGCCGTCGAGGTCCAATTTATCCGGCCAGATTAGATAAGATTACATTGGATATGCTCCAATAGTACATTGATAATGTAAGGAATAAACTGCACTAAGATAAAGTCCACAGTGCAGAACAGATCCAGAAAACAACATCACTGGTGAAAAAATGCGGAATGAAGAGATTTCCCCGTACCTGTAGTCTCCTCAGCTCTTCGGCCAGGTCGAAGGTGGAGGCGCAGCTGTGGTGGACGTGGACGGACAGGAAGTCTGTCTGCTCAGAGATATCGTATGAGCAATTTAGAGCAGCGGTCCCCAAAGAAAGTCTTTCTCGGCACAAATAACAGTTTTTTTCATTCGACCTTATTTTTTTGATAAACGACTGTTTCCGCCCTTCGCCTCGCTGCCGCACTTCACTCTGTTGCGCCATTTCACACATCAGCTAATAATAACAATAATGATGATAATTATACCTTTTATTTGTAATGCACTTTACTTTAAAATCTCAAAGTGCTTCAATACAAATGACAATTAACAATAATAAAACGCACAAAGTTTAGCATTAAAACGTGTAAAATATGTTTAAAAGGGAACAGAAAAGCCTTTAGCTACCACAAGCTAGTCCTTGAAAAAAAAAAACCAGACAGAAACAAAGCTTTTACGGGAGGAAATGAGCCAACGATGAGACGGCTGAAGCGTGGCAGAAAGTTAGCTGCGTTTAAAAGAAAATATCAAGATTCCTACCTAAGTTACCAGTTCAACGCAACCGGTGATACACAAGCTCCGCCCCCGCTATGCATTTTTTTGCGGCGAACGGCTAGCGAATGAAGCTATGAAATCCCTCAAAACTGCCTTCGAAAAGACCTTCGATTTATGTTTGAGTCAACTTCAGATCTCTTTGCATTCCGGGTTAAAGCCAAAGCAGAATATCCTGACGTTGCGGCAGAAGTCCCGAAAGCCCTTCTTCCGTTTCCAACCACATGTCTTCGTGAGGCGGGGTTTTCTGCGGTGACAGCCACCGAAACAAGACTACGGAGTAGACTGGATAAACTTAACACAATTCCAGTGTCTCCCATCAACCCCCAGTTGGGAGCGTCTGGTAGCGAGAAAAACAAGGGCTCTAACTGACTCTACATGATGGTGAATTGGTATTTTAGTGCAAAATTATTGTAATTGCCGAATATAAAGTGTCTGTGGAAAACCATTTCATGCATGAAACTGGTCCCTGGTAGAAAAAAGGTTGGGGACCAATGATTTAGAGGACCTCCATTGGTGGTTGGACCGTCAGGGAGATTGGCGTGGATCGCTGGCTTTTGGCCTTTGGAGCTTCAAGAAGCGTTTGAGGATTATCAAAGAAACGTATTGACGGATTTAAAATCGAGCTGAACAATTGATCAGGGGAGGTACGGCGGCGCAGCTGTTAGCATTCCTGCGTGGCAGCGAGAAGGTCCGTGGTCGGATTCCAAGTTTGCGTGTTTCTCCCCGTATCTGCGTGGGGTTCCTCCGGGTTCTTCGGCATGGAGCCACGCATTCAAGCATCGCTTGCTTAAAAATGTGAAAAGCGCCGGTGCCGCGAAAAGCGTGTTCTTACCCAAGCGGAGGATTTTATCTGCGAGAGAAGAGCGGCGTCAGCGGCTCTCAGCCCCACCGACACACGTCCACCTGCCAAGAACAGGGAGGGATGAAACTCGGGCCAATGGGTGGGTCGGTTTCCACCGGCAGGTCCAAGAGTCTCAATATTCCTGTACAATATTCATCATCATCATCAACTGAACTGGTGTTGACTCCTAGTTCTTTCACGCTGATCTGATATTTCTTTTCAAGTTCTCAAGCCTCTTTGTTTGTTTGTTTTTTCACGTAAAGTTGAACAACTTTATCTGATTTCTGGTTGTAGCCCAGTCGCGGCTTTGCTAATCACGTCTTCGAAAATAGTGTTGGGAATAGCAAATAATCATTGTCGTCGGTGATTTTCTCTCCAGCTGTCTGGCACCAGAAATCATAATTAGATATTAAAACTTTAAGCCGTCTTGAACTTGAATCAATTCTTGATTCGACGAAAACCCCTCAAATGGGGACGATGGGTTTATTTTACCTTGTGAAATGAGCAAAAAGAAAAAGGATCTTTGCTTTCATTGCCTTTGCTTCATGACATTTAATTCTGTCACCACTGGAGGGTGTAAGTCTCTCTGAGGGCTCATTCATACCCAGGCTATGAAAGAAAACAAGCTCATCCGTTTCAAATTTGTGCCAAACGTCATGGTTTCCATATTTCCCATGGCTGCTTTTTACATTGCCCTGATTTTTAAACAATGCGTCCACTAGGGGGCAGCGCAGAGTTCACTTCCAAATTCCGAGCACTGCACACGAAAAGAGGCGTTGTAGACAGCGGCACTATGGCTGCCCCTCGAGCATACAACTCTGCCCCCCCAAATGCAGTTACGCACCAGATGCATGAATGAGTGTAAAAGAGTCTCGAGTATGAGGACAACAAGTCGTACTCGAGGACCCTCATGTCATCAAATGAGGACTCAGGGTTGCACAAGGGGACTAAACATAAAAAATACAGTTTTTGCAATGTTTATAAACTACTTCTGGCTCACTTTGAGGTTCTCTCTGCCATTTCAAGGCAGTTTCCAACCCATCTGCCATCTTTCTTTTTTGTCTTTGCCTCACAGTTGACGACTTTCGAAGAATTCAAAAGGCCCTGGAGTCAGTGACCGAGCTTACTCACCCTCATCGGGGAAGAGCTGATGATAAAGCCGGGAGACGTTCACGTGGAGCTGCAGGACGTTCTGGAGGTAAGCAGGTTCACCCGCAGCCTGCTTGATGTCGTCCAGCTCGGTCAGCGTCACCCAGGACCGCGCCAGCGCCCCCAGCTCCCAGAAGGCGAACTCAGCGTACCCGACGAACATCTCCCGCACTTCCAGGTTCTCCCAACCCCCGAACCTGGACCTGAAGACCTCCGGCACCGCCGCCCCGTGGAGGCTGACCAGAGGCTGAAGGCCCGCCTCCACCAGCTGCCCCAGCAGGGTGCGGTAGCAAGTCAGCGCTGCCCGCTGGGGTCGATCGGGGAGGCCGGACGGCAGGAGTCCGGCCCAGGACAAGGGCACCTTGAAGTGGGTCACCCCTCTGCTCCGAAGGTACTGGAAGTACCTCCTGGACCCCGCGGGTAAGGGGCCGCCGCAGTCCAGTCCACTGCCGGGCTCCTGGCCTGCCAGGAGGATGAAGTCCTCCTGTCGGGCGCCATTTGGGGCCCCGTCGCCATGAAAACCAACGCAGAGAAAGATGAGCCACAGGTGCTTCATTACTGCGGCTTGCGGACGGACTGAGCCACGAGCTGCTCACGGCAACGAACCCTCCTCCATCAACGTTACGTAATAATTGATAGCGAACCCGCCGCGTCGGCCGCAAAGATTTATTGCAGCTGATAGGATCCCGGAGACTGTGGACTTCAGATTTCCCCCAATAACCTACGATCTCTGGCAGGCAAGGTGGGAGCGTGGCCAGTACAGGCCCTGGGCCGTCCCACGCACTCCTTTGTCCACAAATGAAAATATGGATATATAACAAGCTTAGCATCACTAATAAAATGGACTTGATTATGAAATCAATTAAAAAAAACTTGGTATCAATAGTTTAAGAAAATAATATATTAAATTAAGGTGTTATTATCATTATTGCTATTTATTATTATCATCTAATTATAACTGTATTATATATAGACATACTAGCTGTTGTTATATGTATGTATAGAAATACATGTATGTACACACACTTATATGTAATATATATGTTTATAGTAATAAATAATATAATAACAATTAAAAATGATGATTATATTGCTAATAATAATAATTATTCTTAAATATTTATTAATAAGTTAAAATTGTTATCATTACATACTAATTCTATTATACACACAAAAATATAATAACAACAATAATAATTATAATAATAATAACAAGAAGAAGAAGAATGATAATGTCCTTATTATTTAATAGTTTATTTTCTTCAACTAGTTATTTCAAGATTTTATCACATCAGTTATTTGATTTCATTAGGAGGATTGACGTTCTATTTCCATGTTTTTGGATATAAATCTTATTTACAATAACAAAATAATTTCTCCATTCCAACCTTTTCGAGAAACATATGAACACCGACAATATGTAGATTTTACACTACATTTTAATTAAAATGAGCCATGATTTGAGACACGTCTATTTAAATGTTGTAGTCAGACAGACGATTTCTGTGTGAAATCCGTGCGTATTGTTGACCTCCGCACACACACACACACACACACACACACACACACACACACACACACGTGTACATGTGTTTCCCACCGTTCCTCACCTCTACTTTTGTCAGCCCTATCAATTCTCAAGGCCTCTGAAGCAGCTCTTACCAAACACCTGGTAAACATCTGCAGCAGCAGCAGCAGCAGCAGCAGCAGCAGCAGCAGCAGCAGCAGCAGCAGCAGCGGGCGAAGGCCTTGCCCACCGCCGTTCTCACCGGACGAGGTGAGGCTCGTTTTGAGCTTCACTTTTCCCAAAGCGAAAGAACACGGAAGAAAAAAAAATGTAGTAGTAGACGATGATGATGTCATCAACATAATTCTTATCTATTATGGCTTAGCAACAAAATACGGCTACCGGCACTACTATGATGACTGACTCCACTACTACTGCGACTACTACTACTATGACTACTGATACCACTACTATGATAACTACTGCTACTACAACTACCACTACTTCTGTGACAACATTGATACCATGAACATCAGCGACAACTTCATATGGCTTCACAACGCAATATCACTACAGCACCCAGGACGACAACTACCATTACTACAATAAGAACAACTACTACTACGACTACTGTGAGGACTGCATGATATCAACATCATCCTCATCACCATACTAATTTATTATGAATTAACAACATCAAGCCACCTCTACCAATGTTACTAGGACTACTGCTACCACTACTACAATAACAACTACCACTGCTACTACTATGACGACAATATCCCAGTCATCACCAATACTACTATGACTACTGCTAGTAGTCAACATAAGTAATCAACATGATCCTAATTCATTATGACTAAACGAAATACCAGTAGCTACCAGTGCTGCTATGGTTTCTGCTACCGCTACTACGATAGGAACTACTACTACTACTACGACTACTACTACTGTAACGTCTATGATATCATCTTTATCATCAACTTATTTCTTATTTGTAATGGCTTTACAATAGACCAATACTACCAATACTACTGTGACTATTGATTCTGCTACTATGACTACTACAACTACTACTACTACAGTGACAATATCGATACCACTACCGCTACCACTACTATGAGTGGACCTACTACTTCTACTACTGCTACTACTACTACTGTGGCAAAGATGATATCATCATCATCATCAACTTAAGCCTTGCTTTATTTATTATTGCTTTCCAACAAAATACCACTATGGCTACCAATACTACTACGACTACTGCGACCACTACTACTGTAACGACTATGATATCATCGTTATCATCAACTTATTTCTGATTTGTCATGGCTTGACAATAGACCAATACTACCAATACTACTATGACTACTGATACCACTACTATGATGACTACTACTACTATTACTACTATGACTACTGATACCACTACGATGATGACTACTACTACTATTACTACTACTACTACTGTGACAATATCGATGCCGCTACCGCTACACTGCTACCACTACCATAATTGGAACTACTACTACTACTGCTACTACAACTACGACTACTATTACTGTGACAACATTGATCCCGCTACCGCTATACTGCGACTGCTATACTGCTACCACTACTATGATTGGAACTACTGTTACTACTACTACTACTACTGTAACGACTATGATATCATCGTTATCATCAACTTATTTCTTATTTGTCATGGCTTGACAATAGACCAATACTACCAATACTACCAATACTACTATGACTACTGATACCACTACTATGATGACTACTACTACTATTACTACTATTACTGTGACAACATTGATACCGCTACCGCTATACTGCTACTGCTACCACCACTATGATTGGAACTACTACTACTACTACTATTACTGTGACAACATTGATACCGCTACCGCTATACTGCTACTGCTACCACTACTATGATTGGAACTACTACTACTACTACTACTACTACTAGTACTACTATTACTGTGACAACATTGATACCGCTACCGCTATACTGCTACCACTACTATGATTGGAACTACTACTACGACTACTGATGCAACGATGACATCATCATCATCATCAACTTAAGCCTTATTTATTATAGCTTTCCAACAAAATGCCACTATGGCTACCAATACTACTACGACTACTGCTACCACTACTACAATAACAACAACTCATTTGCATTTCAGAAACACTTGGACTTCCCGTCTGTCAAAGTAAATCACCGATGCACGGCGGGGTGACAGCTGCGTGCCGAACTGCAGAGTATTATGGTATGTCACAGCAAATACGCAGAGTCTAGGAATATACAGTATATGTTGCAGATATATTTGTTATTGTCCGTGTTTGTTGTCCACTTTTCCCGCTGGGAGATGAAGCTGCCGGGCGAAGCTGTGCTCCTCTACGAGGTGGAGACGCCCGACTGCCCCCCCCCCCGTCTCAAGGTCCTGGAAGGTAATCTTCTACCTGTGTTTAATGAGCTCCGATGTATATTTCATGTAAAACTGTCAAGGACGCAAGGATTTGATATTCATGAATTCCGTCGTTGTTGTTCCACTGCGGCTCCGAGCGGAGAAGACAAACACGTTCTTGGGTTTGACGTCTCCGGCGCGTTGGGCCCGGCCGACCTGACCCCGGACGGGTACGACTGCTGAATAGAAAACATCTTTGGTTTTGGAAAAACATGATATAGATTTGTAGCTGCATGGCAGTGGCGGCACAGTGGTTAGCGATTGCTCTGCGGCGATAAGGTCCCTAGTTAGAGTCCAAACATGTTGTCTGCATGAGTTCCTGGGTCCAAAAACATGCAGGAGGTTCATTGGAGACTCTTAGATACTGAGACGTTGTATGTTTCTTTATTGCGGTTGGATGTCTCTATTTGATGAATGAAAGAGTTCACGAGCCTGGGATGAATCCGTGAAACCCGGCTCTCGCCCAATGGCAGCACAAGCAGAAGGACGTGGACGCGTCGGAGCGCCACCTGCATGTGAAACAGGCTCCGGTTGGCGTTTGCGCGAGGAAATTAGAGTCTGTTTCCACGATGGAGAGCAGCTTTTCCTCCGAGGCCATTTTTACGGCGGAATCTATCAACCTCCAGCGTCCGCAGCGGGTTAATAACCCTGCCTCTAACAACTGTTACCCATCTTCAACGGCGATTATCCTGATTTAATGAAAGCAATCATCTGAGAGAGGAGCTTCCCCGCAGGCCTGCCTCCTTCACGGTAGGTGGACGCTCAACTGCAGCTTGGCTTTACATACGTAGAATGAGATACGATAAGACAGTAGGAATAGACAAGTAAGAATATTATAATATTACTATCATTATTATCATCCGTGTTCCTCCTGTGTCTGGGTGTGTTCTCCTGTTTCCTCCGACAGTCCAAAAACATGCAGGAGGTTCATAAATTGCCCGTCCGTGTGAATGGAAGAGTTTTGTTGAAGTGTTGACAGTTGAATGAGAGTAGAATGGTTGCGTGCCTCCATACCAGTGTTTCCCAGTCTTTTTTCAGCCACGGCTCTTACTTTACATTCGAAAAATCCCACGGCGCTCCACCAAATAAATATATCATCGCATCCTGTTTATTTTTGTCATTGTTGCTGTTGTTCTGTTTCTATTCTTGATCTTGTTGTTGTCGTTTTTGGTTGTTTACTCTCACCCTTGCTGTTTTTTTTTCTTTTTCATTCTATTTTGTCCTTGTTGTTTTTCAACTTGCTGCCTATTTTTTTGACAGATGAGGTCAGACAGGAATCTTCACGGACCATGATGTTTGCAGATGACATTGTGATCTGTAGTGAGAGCAGGGAACAGGTTGAGGAACATCTGGAGAGGTGGAGGTTTGCTCTGGAAAGGAGAGGAATGAATGTTAGTCACAGCAAGACAGAATATATGTGTGTGACTGAGAGGAACCCGGGTGGAACGGTGAGGCTACAGGGAGTGGAGATCAAGAAGGTGGAGGATTTTAAGTACTTAGGGTCAACAGTCCAGAGCAAGGGTGTGAGAGTGTGGAGAAGAGGTTAAGAAACGGGTTCAAGCAGGTTGGAATGGGTGGAGAAAAGTGTCAGGGGTTCTTTGTGATAGAAGAACATCAGCCAGAATGAAAGGAAAGGTGGAGGAGACAGTGGAGCGAGCAGAGATGATGGATGGTTTGGAGAAAAGACAGGAGACAGAGCTGGAGGTGGCAGAGATGAAGATGTTGAGGTTCTCTTTGGGAGTGACCAGGATGGAGAGGATCAGGAATGAGTCCATCAGAGGGACGGCGCATGTTAGATGTTTTGGAGAGAAGGTCAGAGAAGCCATACTGAGATGGTTGGGTCATGAACAGAGGAGCTTACCTGCAGCAGCTCTATTTCCTTGTTTGACAGCCAGGTTGATCGCCTTGAACTCAAAAGCTGCGTCATATGCATTTCTTTGTGCGTTTTCCACGACGGTGGTGTGTGAATAAAGCGCAATTTCATTGGTCCACCGGTAGGATGAGGCTACATGTTTTCACGACATGAAGCTTGGCAGCCCAAAGAAATCCATAAATTAGCGGCATTGCTGTTTAAGCTGCAGTGTTCAAAGCGTGGGAAAAAAGTAGCAGCTTAGCGTGGGGAAAATACCGTACTTTTTCTCTTCAAATATTTATCCATCACGTATCGCTGCCGCTGTCTCATTCGTAGAGTGTATCGCTGATGACTCTGCTGTTGGAGCAGCAGCAGGAGGTCGATCCACAGCTTCATCCACTACCTGTTGCCATCTAGTGGAAGAGCGTTTCATTGGTCTTCCTGTCCCTGCATTGCTGCCCGCATAGACAGACGTACCAAGACACATTATTTAGGTTGGAGCCTCACAACCCTGACCGCAAGATAAGCAGTATAGATAATAAATGAATGAATACTATCATCATTGTTATCATTATGATCTTACAAATACTTGCTTCACCGTTTTAATGGTTCTTGACATGCAGCCAAAGTCTCCGCACAAAACTTTCATTGAGGATCCAACACTGGTGGTGTTTCCATGAATTTTCTGCATATATATATTTAATATCCATATCTACAGTCTATAATTCATTGGAAATCTCGAAGGATCATTTGAAATGTTTTGATAAGCAGGGGTGAAAAAGGAGATGATGACTATGGCGGTGCGCAAATTCATTTAAAAAATTAGTTTGCAAAGAAAAGCAGCACAATACAAAAGCAAACCATTTCAGTCAGATTGAAATCGAGGTTGAAGGTTAATAGAGCATTGCTGCTACTTTATCTTCTTTGTTTTTTTCGTATTTTCCATGTTTACAGACGCTTTTATTTATTATTTTATCTTGAATTGTGAATCCACTTAATCGCTGCAGTTCTTCTACTGCCCACTAGGGGGCCACAGTCCACACAACCACTGAATTCAAGGTTTCCCTGCAGTTATGTAAATGACAACTTACAGCTTTTGAAGGGTCATTTAAAATGTGTCTATTAAATCTATGTTTTTATTTTATTTTAATGAGTAATGAATCCCCCCCCCCCGGTGTACGTCACAGAGAGCAGGATCTCAAAGTGAGGAGCCGTGGACTTGAATGACGTCCAAAGGATGCACGACCACGAGCAGTCCATCAACCAGGCCCTGAAACATACCGCAGAGACCCGGCCCGAAAAATACACTATTTATGTCTTTTGGCAAGAATAGGGAGTTAAATTTCAGGTTCTTTTTCTATCATTTATATCTTTGAAGCCTACAGACAAGCAGGAGAGTAATCATTTGATGCAAGTGATTGTGACCAAGAAAGAATCCAGCAATTCCAGGTTTGGCTTTCCTTGGGCCTGGGTCACAAGGCAACGTGTAGGCACTGAGGATTTGGATAATGATTAAATATTTAAAATATTTATAATTTAGATTTATTATTAAAATATGAGAATGCTTGAGGCAACAGGGTATCAGAAGAAAATATAAAAATAAAATAAAAACATTTTACAAAAACAATCTACAAGTCTGCCAAAATAAGAAAATAAACTGAAACAATAGAAAATGAAATAAATATTACACGTTAATCGTAAATACATAGAAATCCATTAATATCGAAACATGTTGATGCTTTTTTTTAATATTAGCTTCTATTCAAAATCCAAACTGAAATAATTAAAAATCGGCAAAACATGCAAAATTCAGCAAGAAAACAAACAGAAAATAAAATGAAAATTGATACAAAAAAAAGCTGATTAAAAAATAAACAAACTATAATTAAGTGCAAAAATTTGTTTATAAAAACTAAAACACTGTTTTCTGTTGGTTTATTACATGAGTTCAGGAAGCGTCAATTCCAACGAGTCCTTGAACGTCACTCTGCTCGTCAGCAAATCAGCAGTTACTTTCTTTGAACATTACGCGCTGTGATTGGTGGAGAGCGTGTGCGGCTCTTCGCTGTATCCCGCCTCAATCGCTGGCCGGCGGATTAGCGGAAGCGAAAGCTACAAGCTAGTTCAAGGCTACAAGCCGACAGCAAAGGCGACATTATTTTTTTATTGTCACGGCCGAAAAGAAACCTCGGAAGCAAGACTTATGCCAAGAGTTGGTTTACAGCAGTAAATTTAGTTAGCTGATGGAGGACGAGCTGGGCTTAACACGCATCTGCTGTTCGTTGCTAACCGTAAACTGTTAGCACAGTCATTTGCGGTTAATGTTTAAGAGGAAGCTAAGTCTTGGAGGCCGCCCTGGACAGCCGTCTCTGAAGTTTATAAAGTTTCTTTTCATCCAAAAAGATTTAAAACTAAATTTTTTGCTTGAAAGTAAGTCGTTTTATCATGCACATAGTGTTTCATACGTCATCTTTGTAACTCCGCCTCTTCACAGGTGGAGAGGTTCTACTTCCTGTTTCACTTGATGAAACACACTCCTGCTGGTCAATGCTAACTGGAAGCTATTGATAATTATAATTATTTATAATATTTTAGGCGCCTTGCGTGACATTTAAAGACACCTGATAGTAATAATAATAAGTTTCAGCTTGTGTTTAAGAGGAGGATAATTCTGGAAGGCTGACCTGGACATTGGAGAGTGTCGTTTATGTTGTGTTGTTATAATCAATAAGAAGATGTAAAACAAAATTTGTCCTTGATAGTGAGTCATATTATTATGTACATAATCTTTCATACATCGTAATTAGCTCCCCGTGAGAAAAGTTCTACATTCCTGTGTGACCTCCAGCTGTGGTCCTGGATGGCGTGGATCTCAGTGGCTACACTGCTTGGTCCTTGATGGACAACTTGGAGTGGGCCGCAGGATACTCGGAGAGGTTTGGGCTTTTCTACGTCAGCTGCTCGGACCCCCGCTTTTCCTCGCGTCGCCAAAGGCTCCGCTTCCCGCCACGCCTCCATCGTCACATGCAACGGGTTCCCGGACGACTGTTCGAAACTTGAAGCACAAGGTGAATTTACTGAGATCATAACTCTGAAGGTCAGGATTATTATGCTCTCAGTAATTCAGATTATTTCATTACTTGTGTGCTTTGAATGCATAACAGGAGTAAAGAATTTAATTACAATTATACCTTGATTTACAAGTTGAGTTTTTTTTGTGACCGAGCCCGTGACTTGGATATCAAATTGAATTTCCCCATTGGAATTCTATTAATCGGTTCCAGACCTTCAGTTCTGTAACGTGTTTTCCAAATAAGAAAAATGTGCGCAAATAAAGCGTAATGGATAAAAATGAGAATACATAATAAGAGAGATGGTAAAGAAATAAAGAGGTTGGTGGCGGCAGTGGAGGTTTTCATTTTGTGCTCTATCTTTTAACTTACTGGCTACACACTCATCGCTGTCATGTGTTGCTAAATGCGACGCAGGGGCTGTCAGTCCTCTTTTTAAAACAATCAAATCGTCCCCGACCTGCTTTGAAAGACTCTTCCGAGGCCTCATCTGTTGACGTTCCCGACGTCTGGTGCACCAAATCCCTGTAAATGTGTCGTGCCTTTTCACAGATGATGCTCTCGCTCACGGAATCTCAATAACAACAACTTCTCCATCTCTTCATGGACAAGTTGACCACGCGTTTCCATGTTTTTTTCCATGAGTTTTGCTCGGCTACCCAGTGGTGGACGGCGGGTTGAACTGCTTTTTTCAAGGACAGCAGCGGCCACGTCAGTTTCAAAAGCTCATCCCGCTCGCTCCTAACTCAGATCTTGGCTTACCATGAAGCAAAAAAAAGTTTCTCAGAAAAGTAAGTTGACGCACACACGTAAGTCAAGTTTCCACTGTTCTCTCCTCCATATCTGGTACCACCGTGACCCCCACGGCTGCCCCCATCCTGCCCCGGTGGACTTCCCGGGCCTGGCACTCTCTGTTGACGACGCAGGAGTGGCCCTTCACGTCCTCTTCGCCTTCCTCCTCGGAGGTGGCGTCGTCATCGTATCCAACCCCTGGAAAGCACGGAGGTAAAGACCTACAGTGATTCTGAGGATGGAGAGGACGAGAAGCTCTTTCTGTACGCGTGGAAAAGCCACCGATTTTTTTGTGTGTTGCACAAAAACACCGTAAAGGCAAGTGAAAATGTGTTTCATCTTGTTTTTTTCCCCCCTTTTTGGGAGTAAGAAGAGTGTTAAGCAGCTTGTTGCTGCTTATCTCTATCCAGAATTTTGACACCAACACTGCCTGTAAAGGATTAAACCAAAAAACGTAAAATGAAACAAGCTGCTTGAAGCAGTCACATTTTTTCAGAGGTTTTGTCCAAATTTGACCAATTCTTCTGATTTCCTAATCTTACCACAGTTTCTGAATATTTTTTTTGTATTTCCTGTTCATAGATATCCAAAATTTAATTTGTATTTTTTTTTGTTTATCTCTCTTGCTCTCATTTTTGCTCGACATTATTTCCTTCTTCAATTTTTTTCCTATTTTTACATTATTTTGGCTAATCTTATGCTATATATACCGGTTATATTTTACTTGGATGATTCTCGTGGTGTTTTAAATTTTATTTTTTGATTATTTGAAGGTACTTCTTGACACACAGTCACTGAGACATCCCTCTATCCACGCATACAATAATCATTTGAAATAAATAATTGAATTGCATCAATTATTTGTGAAAAAAATGTAAAATATTTAAAAGGTCTAGACACTGTCTTGGATGTGCTCACCAGAAGACGTTCAGACCTGATGTACAAATCACAGTAACATTGAGATGAATAGGATTTGTCAGTGAATGTCCAATATTTCCATTTTGACTAGCTTTCCAACAGGATTGTAATCATTACCCCATAAACTGAATCTTCACTTGAGGGTATTGCCCGTCCAACATTTGGATCATCTGCTGCTTCACCAGTGTTTTTATTATTACGAGAAATGAAGCGCCTCCACTTGACACTCGTTCCACCGCCAATGACTGGCCTCTTGGTGGCACCCTTTTCCATGTGTACTCCGGCTCCTCAGGAGGAGACAGCGGTGACTTTGTTTGAATTGCCAGGTTCAAAAAGTAGACGCTGAATGGAAATGAAGAAAGCAAATGTGGGAAAAGCAAGTACCCTGTCTTTATACTGTTTTAGAAATTAGTATAAATATGTAATTTGTACTGATTTCTTTTTAAGTTCTGACCACCATCTACTGGTGGTTAACTGCACAAACTAATAAATATGTCCTGGCCCAGAAAAATACGACAAATCGATGATTTTTTGAAGCCTGAATGACCTGTTGTTGACTCTGAGGCTCAGGGATGTGCCGTGAAACGGAGCAAAAAACGAAATTACTTGATATTGTTTTGTGCTGGCAAGCAGCACAGGTGTAAACATGTGCCTTCATGAATGCCTGCAGGAAGCTCTTAGGAGGAAAATGACTTTCAAGCTGATCTTAGTTTCTGCCCGCAGAGATACATTCGACCAGTAAGGTCCTATGGTCACTGAAATCACAGCTTCACATCACGGCTAGCGGATTGTTAGCCGACCGCTAGCTGTTATCCGTGAAGAGGGCAAGGAAATGATACCACAATGACAAATACTTGCAGATTTAGAGGGAGCGGAGATAGCATTAGCATTTGCATCAACTTTACGTTTACTTTCTGCTGACCTTTTTGTACAGTCTTCGCATTTTGCAGCTAATGTTAGCCTGGTATACAGCTGTAAGGCTAACTTACACTTTGAATAGGTGTTGTGTGGCTAAGGGTAGCCTGGTATGGGGTCAAAATACTTGTGGCGATTGCTAGCTTTCAATACAGTCATAGTGTGAGTTGCTATTTTTAGCCTTGGATACCGTCATTGTTTTTGTGGTTAATGTTAGCCTGGTATACAGTCAAAGTGCTTGTGGCTAACACTAGCCAGATACACAGACAAAGTGCTTGTGGCTAAAGCGAGCCAGGGATACAGTCAAAGTGCTTGAGGCTAACGGTAGCCAGGTGTACGGTAATTGTGTTTGTGGCTATTATAAGCCTGGTATTATGTCATAGTGTTAGTGGCTAACGCTGGCAGGTTACTCAGGCGAACACCTGGAACAGGATGCTACTGATGATTTACACCTAACCTGGTGTGTGCAGTTGTCATCGAGCTAATTCAGATTTTATGCAGTTTTGTAAACCAAAATCCGGTCGGGATGAGGCTTGTTTTGTGTGTTCGGTGTCTGCTCATCCTTATTCAGGTCAGCTCCTCCAAGTCAAGTCCACATTCTGCTGTGCTGCTTTGAGGATATGTGGTTTCAGCCTTTTAAGGACGAATGATATCAACTATTATGGGAGGAAAGTTGTGAGAAACTGCTAGAAAAATATCAATTAATCAAATTGAGTCTCATAATGTCACCTTCTGAGTGTACTTTCCTCGGAAAATATCAACAAACAAATGAATCTCTTAGTATTGCAACATTTTTCACCTATTATAACTCATACATACAACTCATTCATACGACCATCATTTTATTATTTTTATTTGTCTGTAATGGTTTGATAATTTTGGCGCAAATGCCAGTTTTCCTGCAGAGAATTTGTCTTTTTCAATCCTAGTACACAAACTTCAACTCCAATCTTGGCTATTTCACATATTGACATTTTTTTTTCAACTTTCTAATCTCATTTTTCAATGTATGATAACTGTTATCATAATATCATGAACTTTATTCTTTTATATTTCTTGGTCATGGTTTGTTATGTTTTGTGATGTGCAACTGTAAGTTAATGTGCAGGGAAAATTGCTTTTCCACTACTTGCTAACAAACATCAACCCCAATCTTGGTTACTTCACATATTTACATTTTTTTTCTTCAGAATAAGATGACAGCCTTCTGGTCATGCAATCCAAGTTATTAAAAAACAAAAATGTCATAAATGTCACACCTGGCCCAAGTAGCCCCCAAAACATCTAACTCTCAATTAAAAAAAAAGGACAAATTTAAATTGGTAAGA
>CAAKHD010034939.1:1095-32681 GCA_901007705.1 Fistularia tabacaria | reverse complement strand
GAGTGTATCTATCAGTGACTCTTATTCTGAGAGAGTGACAGACACTCACACACACACACACACACACACACACACACACACACAAAGACACACACACACACACACACTTAACACTGTAAAGCAGGATTTGGAGACTTCAGGGCAACTCTCATCTGAGGAGCTTAGCGACAATTGAGACATGTGCGCGCACACGCACGCACACACGCACGCACAAACACACACACGCACACACACTCACACACAGGCTTGTTACATCACTTCAAAGGACGCTACATAGACTTACATTCATTTCCTGGAGACGCACCCTAACTAACCATAACCACTACTTGCTCGCTTAACCCAAACCCAACCTTCTCCTAATTTTAAAACCCGCACGGAGTGTTACTTGAGCTCCTTTGGAACACTGCTATCAGAAATAGATTGGTTATCAGTTTCTGATCTTGTTTTTTTTCCTCCTCAAAATCTACCAGGTCTTGAGTGCCTCGTTGCCCCCGAAGAACTTGATAATTCTATCAAACTCGACAGCGCGGCTAATTTGCTGCCTGTTTTTAAAAATTAAATTTTTGGGCTTTTGCTCACACAAAAGCACATTTTTGCTAAATTGTAAAAGCAGTTGAATAATGCGGTCGTATGTGATTTGCTTCCAAAATGGCCCCCTCCCCTCTACAGACGTGTCCATTAGAGTGGATTAGCTCTTGATGGTGCCAAGCCAAATCATTCACACCTCTGGCTCAGTGGAGGAGTACGGCGCCACGTTTTGCCCCCGAGCTTTAGGTCAATATCAATCTTAATCTTTGTATTGATGTGGAAAAAAAAAACCCACTCGGCACGATGCGGATTTCTGCAGGAATTATAGAACGACAGCGGGGCACGTGGAATCACAACACATGAAAGCATTCACACCTCGGAAACATTTTCACACCTCTTTTCCCCCCTTGGAAGATAAATATACAAGATCTCTGAGGAAAGTGGCAGCGGTGTTCAGATATCCTCCAGCTTTTGTGAAGCGGTTGGTGGCAGCCAGGGATTGTGGGAGAGAAGATAATCCCTTCACGATGGAGAAATGCCATGTGATAACTACTATCTTTAATGCCATTGTACCTTTGACAATATGTGTAACCTCGCAAGAGGTGGCGGCGAAGTTTCGCGGAAATTACCTTGGCACTTTGTTAGTGGCTGATTTTGTACAGCACATGCTTGCTTCTTATGGGATAATGTGTTTTTTAATGGTCTGGTGTTTCTTTTTAGGTAACCTTCTTTACAGCAGCCGGCATGACACATTCAAAGGTCAGATATCCTTAACAATGGTATCTGACGTGTGTGACACGGTTGTGAATCTGCAACATGATTCTCCATACCTTAGCAACTCTCTTGATAGTGACAATGAACCAAGAGTTACCGCATACCATAATATTCCCCTTGCCCCCTCTGACACCATGTCGAAATTGCACACACTGTGTACTTTGTTCATTTTGATCGCTCTGTCCAAGAGGTTCTGATCCAGATGAATAAAGGACCCTACTATGAAGGAGAAGAGCCTTCTTCATACATTCATCTCTCTCAGATGAATCAAATTGAGGCTGAACTTGCTCGTCCACGTCCTCGAAATAGTTCTGACCTGGATTTTAAAATGCAGCCAAGATGAGCAACCTGTGACCACCTGACTATATTTGGCTCTGGTTGCGTTTTCTCCTTCCAAACAGTTATGAAAGTCTTACAGTGGAGACGGTGGCTGAAGCCGGGTTAGATCTTGAACAGCCATCAGTCCGAGTATCTGCTGTGGTTACCGGCCTGATTGGGAATAAGACAGATGTCCACACATACACCCACTCACACACGTTGCTCCCACACATTCAGCCACATAAAGCCCATCCCTCATTGAGTGTGAAAGCTGTTTCAGTGCAAAGCCATGAATCCAGAGGGGTCGGCCTGTGTGTGTGTCCCTCCGGAGCAAAGCCTGGAGTTTTCTCTATTAAAGCCATTCATCCTCTGTGCCAACTATCAGCGCTAGCACCTTTTCAGCGAAGCTTTTTCCCAAACCCAGTCAATAGTGCAGTGTGTGTACGTGTTTGCCGCCTTACATCTTCTGATCCCGCACAGACCTTCACATAGAAACGCACAAAATCAATCCCTGCATATTCTCTTAACCATTTCTTGTTTACCACACATTTGCTCTTCCACAAACACACAGGAAACTAACAAAAACAAGGAAGTGTCGAGAGTTTTGTCGCCTGGCTGTTCAGTTGCTGTCCGTCACAGACGTGGGAGAAAGTGGCTAGGAGGAGCAGGAGTCGATCAGGAGTGACGTAGGGCAGAAGAGGTTGGTGAGCGGGAAGCAGCAACTTTCCAAACCATTTAATCAAATGTGATTCTGGGTATTTCATTTATAAAAGTGAAAAGGGCCACAAATCCTGGAATAACCTGCACCCACAGCAGGAAATGATAATGACAATAATAATCACTCATTTCGTGGCTAACAGTAACTCAGGTGGAAGAGGAGGCTGGAAATTAATTAAACAGCTCGCAAGCAGGTTCAAAAACAAAAAAACTGAAGGAGGCAGATAAAGATCATCCCGTCTATGCTGGATAATACTTAATTTGCTAATGTTCGATTTGGGCTCGCAGCTGAAGATTACACGAACAGGTTAAAATAACAATTAGACAAAAAGTATTTTTCAAAAACAAAATAAACAAAGAAAATATTTTAGGAAATGATAAAAGGACAATTAATTATAATCATAACAATAATAAGTGATAAAGTAGGATGATGTACATGATCAACTAACAGGTCAATATACAACGACAAAGTTTGATATAACTACGTAACTATGTTTGCATGTTGCTTTATAGTATATGAATTACTAATATGTTACTTTTCAACAATAAATTACTTGATAATCCCGGTTACAGTGTTTTATATTATAAGTATATTATAAATATTATATATATATATATATATATATATATATATATATATATATATATATGTTGCAATGTTATTGTTAGAATAGGACATGATGTCATTTATAAACAAGTTTCACAACTTAAATTGTAGATCCTACACAGAAAAAGCTGACACCGACATTGGTTCTATGAGTTCAAATTATCATGTTTTCTGTACAATGTGCACTTCTAAAATGTGACTTTGTGAGCGTTACATTGATAATTTACATGTCAAAAAGCGAAAAAAAAGGCTACCTTAGATCAGACTTCTGGACAGGCAGCAAAGGAGAGCTTTAACTTAAACAACACAGACATAATTGTGACAGTATGAGATAAAGATTAACCTGCTACTCGCTGCAGAGAGCAGATAAATCGACATTGTCCCCAATCAGCCCCGTTGAGAGATTCAGTTTGATTGGTCCAACGTGCTTTACCTAAATTAATTTCACATTTGTGCCAAAGGAGAAGTAGGTTTTTTTACTCATCTTAAAATTGAGAGTCTATTTAAATCTGGTGGTTTATTTAGTCACCTGAGAGGATCTTCTTACACATAAAAGACTTTTGACCTATTAAAACATAATGTTTTGGGCCTACCACTGCATCTCCACTCCCGCTGCACGGCGTCCGGGACATGCGCCTTGAGACGTGCTCACGTCTAAATGTGGGAGTTTTCAAATGTATGCATGTTCTTTTCACTCCGCCAACACTTTTGGGCAAATTTCTATTTTTTAAATGTGTGCAGGGTGAGCAGAGGAGCAGCTCATTACTTTAAAAGCACTGGCCCGGCAGCGCCACCTCCCCTAAGCTGACTCACTGCACAGACCCCAACGTGCACGTGTAATGTAGCTCATAAAAATTGTTTCCGAAAACCACTAATCTGGAATGATTTTCAGGGACCTCTTGTTTGTGTTTGTGTGTGTGTGTGTGTGTGTGTGTGTGTGTATGTGCATTACTCATTGCTCCCGAGAGAATTTAGGGTAACAGTTAAAAATAAAGACATGAACTAACTGTACACTCACCCCGGGGTTTGCACTAACCTAGATGTTCCCTTCCCAACTTTAGCTCAATCTATATTAGCTTGGCTTGTGGCTGTGTGTCAGTGAGTACAGTGAGTCTGCTGTGTTACCTTGAGTCTGTGTGTATTTGAAAATGACACGCATTTGGATTTTAAAGTGGAATAGACCTAACCGATATATACCTTGACACTTTGGCTCGTGTGTCCCCAATGTCTCTATTTTCTGCAAAGTTTTGGAAAAGTTGTTTTACAACAAACAAGCCTTTATTTAAGTACAACTGACAGAACCCCCCAGGAGGCAGAGAAATTATGAAGAGGTGGGGGCTGTCCTATCTGTCCTATGATATCTGACTTTCAAGTAGCAGAATTGTGTAATTTAATATGCAGTCTTTCATATTTGCCCTTGTATCAGTAGATCCCCATCCAGAAAAGAGGCTTAAAACCTCAGGGAAGAGATATAGGAAGGATGTGTGTAGACTGCTAACAGTACAAATTGTATTGTGACACACACATACACACACACACACACACACACACACACTGGGAATGACATTTAAAAATTAAAAAGAAATCACGAAAATTGTAAGAACTGAATTTGTCAGCTACCTAAATTTGCAACACACTACCTTAAAAGATATTCAAAACATTGACTCGGAATCAGCGAAACATTTCCTCAAAATGATCAAAGTAGAAGAATATAAAATGACTTAAATAATCTACAAGAAATAATGTAAAAGACAACAAATATCATAAAACTGGGATCACCAAAGCTCCTTAAATTGTATCTGAGAGTTGAAGATATTTGTAGAGGTTTATTTACCTCCTTTTCTGTCCATACCGAAAGGCGTAAATCTGTGTGACATGCGTAACATGCCGGCGTGATTGTGGATCGACCGATGGGGGCTGTTGGAGCAGGAGGAGTGAATGACACACTGCGGTGATTCATATGGAAATGAGTTCATTAGCGGTGTGTGAGCCTTGGTTTACGTCTGTTTGCGTGAGTGGATGTTTGACACCTACACAGTCATAGATTTAGAAAACAACCACACACTGCCGTGACTTTGTAAATCTGACCGGGACTCGGTGTCGTTGTGGGTAGAAACACTACTTAGTCATGAATCTAAAAGTTCTCCGCATCTGAATTCTGGGTGTAAAAGACAAGCAGCTTCTCTGTCCACTCAGAGCAGAAACTGAAATTTCAACAGACTCTTAAACACATCAGAGAGGCAGAAAATCAAAGGTCTGAGGTTAAGCGCTCCAATCCCTCCCTCGGCGAGCTCAGGTGGCAGTCCGGCTGGCTAATGAGCTCATATCAGGAGTTAATGACGGTGTCGGGTGAGTGAAGAACAGTCAGTTAGAGGGTTAAAAGGCGGTAATCTGTAAACCGTTGGCCTGAACACAAGACAAATTTAATCCATAAATCTGACCTCGTGTCATGGGGTTTAACAGGAAATCTGTCAGACCCTGTCTACACTATCTGGGCTTTATCACCCCCACCACCAGCAAAATGGAGCGGGTTCTTAGGGCTCTCAGCTGATGAGAAATGATTTAGGATACTTGTCATAGTATCAAGCTATTTGCACACACTCATCCGCAACTACTGTACTTGAAAATCGATTTTATGAGAGCGAAGCAGGTTCAGAGCCGATTTTGGCTTCCTATCTTGCACGGTGACATCATAATCAAAACAGCACAACGGAATAAGACGTGGTCATGGGAACTTTTTAATGTCCGTCGAGCAAACAATGAACATGACAAACCTAGTATTGTGTGAACGGTTAAGTGAGGGAGCAGTCACTGACAGGAGGAAAACACGTCGGGCTTTGCCTGATTCAAAACAGACTGTTTTCTTTTATAGCGCAAAAGACATCATTCTGTGCAAACAAAGTCGGATGATTAACTTGGACTCGGAAAGCGATGTCTGTCACATCCACCTGACTGAGAAGTATTTGTTTACAGACCTCTATTTCATTTGGAATCTGTAGTGACATCCAGAACTGGGCAACACTTCTGTGTAAAGCAACACTGTTTTGTTTTGTTTTTTTCCAATGAATGGATGAGCCGCATTTTAGTTTTCGAAAAATCACAAACAATTAAGCGTTTTTTTCTTTATTTTTTGCAATAATGAATCAAGAATTACTGGACCATCGCCTGAGATGGTCTTCAGAGGGGCAAGAAATTATAGTAGGATGAGATTTGATTCAAATCTGGAAAGTGGGCTTCAGAAAATGTTTACATTTGTCGCTCCGAAATCTCCGAGCCCAAGCGATGACAGCTCCGTCCACCCTGTTGTTCACACAAAGAACTTGAGATTGGTACATGGCCTACTCAGGGGAAAATGTTAGAGAGAGGCGTGTGACGTCTGTGCCTTCGGGGAAAACACCTCTCGCTGACACCGGCTGATATCAGACGGTCGCTATTTGTGTTAAACTGGTTTCAATGCCAAAGATGGGCCATTCAATAAGTGCTGGTATTTTAATCAATGGGTGTAACACTCACAGCTTTTGGCCACATTTAGCCCGGGCTCAGCTGGAACCGTCATCTGACGACGAGATGGGCTACATCGACCGGGCGATGACCCCGGGTCTGTTTATGACACTATCAATTCCAAGCTGTATTGATTTTCACTGTGGCTGCAAAAATACTCCTGAGCTCCACACCCAAACATGCCGGGGCTAAGGGGTCACAGATATGAGGACACGTTCCTAGAAAATAGGGGGAGCCGAGGATTGAAGATCTAGGTTTTGTGGCGCAGTGATCAAATGTTCACATGCACTCACACTGGCACAAATGATCGTCAGCCAGGCAGTGTTGCACAGAAGGCAGTAAGTCTGATGCCTTTTTGACATCAAGGCCACATGGCAGGGAGTACAGATAGATATGATTTATACCCACAGTGTCATGGCAGAGGGTTTTGCTCTCGTGTTATCTATCCTTGCTCTCCAAAGGGCGGGATGCTCCGTGTCTGAGAGGAGACTAGCTGAGTGTCCTCGCCATGTCCCTGACACCACAGTAACAGTCACTGGTGGTCAAATGCCTAAACTGGTTGTGAGAGTCATCCTGCCAAGCTGCTGTAGCCCCAGATCTGCTTTAACACAAAGCCATGCATGACAGCATCGGGCGGTGCGAGTGTGTGAATACATATAAGCCTTGGACATGTACACGGCCCCTCGCATACATCGCAAGCTCATGTAATCAGTACATGCTATAGTCATTTAATCAGCATCGTGCGCAGACAGAAGGGCCGCAGCCACTCGCGGAACTACACAACAGCTGATCTCGTTTCGGCTCCAAGTGTGTGTGTCTGTTCATGTATTTACAAGGGGGAGATCTCAGCAGAGAGTGAAGTGCTACTCTAAAACCCAAAAGGATTTTCCAATCAAGAGCAGCACAAAGATTAATTCGGGCCTATTGAATGGGCTGTAGAGAGAGCAGTGTGTACGACAGTGAGGACATGCAGCCACTACTTAGTTGTTTTTCCCTCTCTAAATCAAAATGAAATATGAAAAGAGACGAAAACTATCAGACAAGTTGAGCTGAGTAAAGGTCAAGTGCAGCAGAAAACAGAAACAGCACAGCTACACGTGTCCACACACCCTTAAAATTTAGAGCTGAATGGGCGGATCAGGTTTCCCCTCATTGTGTTAAAGCGAGGATGAAGATGGGCGCGTTTCCCTAGGAAGTATCTTAATCTTTTCATTGACCTTCTTTTCTTAATCTACCTCGCAAGGTTGGCCAAACTCTGACCGGCCCCCCGGACAGAGCAACGAACGCATGGGACCATTTGAAATCAGTAAACGGATAACGAGTAAGACAGAAATGCTGGACTGATGACACAACCGTTGTGAATTTCTTGACGAGCCAATGCTCATTGAGGGAAAAGCGATGATGTAATGCAGTCGTGAGCCAGCGCCTCACAGGGTGGTAGTGGATGTTCTGACTGTGTTATATCGTCGTGACAAGGAGCCCAAGAGACGTCGGCATCACGACGAATTGAAAACAAATGGACCGCAACCTGGACTCAGAACTAATCTTTTTTTTTTCCCTCAAAAGCAGCATGTCGTTTTTACTTGAATGCAAAGAAAAAAAAATGAATAAATAAATAAATATAAATGGGGTGGGAGGAGTCATGTGTCAGACTCTTCAAGTGCTTCCAAAAACATCTCTCGCTGTTGCTCAGCGAGAAGTTGAATCAGAGTGCCACCATTGTTCTCCATGTATCACTGCTGTGTAACAGCCAGCATAGAAATAGCTCATTGATCATCACCCGCATGGTGTTTGCCTGCATAATCCTCCACTTACTCTAAAATGATGTGTATCTATGAGTGGGTTTTGGGATCGGAGGAACTGCTGAGCGGATCCGGTCATAACACTTTGCACACAATGACATTGCGACAGTAAAGCGATTCATGGTCTAAAATGTGCACGCGCTAGGGAAAGCATGTTGACCCAAAGTGCGATTATTTCTTTCCTCACTGCAGCCCGTCAATCACACACCTGCTGGCATGATTTCAAGTAGATTTGAAAAAAGTCAGAGCACTGGGCCAGACTCGTCTGACGAGCGAAACTCAGACTGTACTGACTGGACAGTCTGCATTTTTGTATGTGTACTTAAGGTAGACTGACCGTAATTCATCACTGCTCTCATAGTGCCTTTTAAACTGCTTTCACGCCCCTGGGTCTGCTGGCGTGGACTTTAAGCTACATGTAGCCGTGCATTGGAACTTAGAGAGAGAGAGAGAACGGAAGATCATTTGAATGTCTGGCGTGTGACGTGTGAATGGATGCAACAGGGGAGGAGAAGCAAACACACTGCTCCTCTCCTGTGCCTTTTATAATTTGAAAAAAAAGGATGCTCAGCTTAAACGAAGGACAGAAAGAGGGGGTAACTAAAGTAGGGGAAACCCCAAAGAGGAAACATGCATCTAGGCCACTGAGTCATTCCCCTTGAGTTTTGCCTATTCCTACTTTTCAAATATACACTGACAGTATAAATTATGTACATCATCACAGGGTTTACACAGAGAGGGCCCATGGGTTTTAGGCCCTAGGATTTCAGCTTTTTATCCCCTGTAAAGTCTCCCCGTAATTAGTTTAGGAATTAATTCAGGCTCAGAACTTAGCCTTCCATTTCCTCTTTTAGATCAGTACTGATTCATCCAAGCCTCTTTCTCACACACACACACACACACACACACAGGGGAGTAAAAGATTTAAAAAAATAAAAAAAATCTGTACCGTAGTAGAAAGATTATGCCCACTTTAAGGTAAAAACCACATAGTATTACAAATGCGGTTTAGCAGAAGTTTGTTAGCATCACTCCTGAGTGTGTGTGTGTGCGTTTGTATGACAGAGATTTGGCTGAAAGATTAGAAGCCAGTTCCATCAACAGAATCAATGTCTAACATTATGCCAACTGTAGTTAAAACGCTGGGTCTTTAAAAGCAGAGGCACTTAAATATTGATGGCTTTGTTAAATGACTGTTTGCAAAGACATGAATGGCATGGTTTGGTCGGGCTCGGACAGGAGACATAAAATGAAAACATCCCTCTTGATAATTTTTCCCCAAACAAGCCACCGTCACAACTTCTCTCTTCATTTCAATGGCTCCCATTGATAACCTCCTGGTCGGTGTGTGTTGGTATGGCCACAAACCCTATTCCCCCATGAAATATATCATTCAACTGCATTTTTCATCGCGTGTTACGGCCAAAGTTGTGAAATCATCAGACTGTCTTCTTCATCTTAAGTAAAATATACAAATATATTTGCATAGTTGGTCAGTCAAAACAGTTCAAGGATTGTGGCTTTTCAGATGGCGACAGAGCATGGACAGAAATAAAATATGTAAATTGGCAGAAACCCTGTAAAATAAATAAGTATATATATATATATATATATATATATATATATATATATAATAATCACAAACTCTGAGGAATAGGATATAGAGAATATCACCTGTTTAATTGATTTTGTCTGTTGCATATTAGCTTTCTTTCTCACATTTTCCTCCCCAGATAAAAAAAATATATATACAAGGAGAGATAAAAGACTGATTTTAGAAACCCTTTTCCATTTCCAAGAAAATGCACAATAAAACTTCACTTGACTTGCAATGATATGTTGGCCAGCTATTGACTGAAAATTCTGCTTCCTTACTGACCGCTTCTCGGCGAGAGTGAAAAATTATTTCAATTTTATTTTCAATTTTCAAAATGAAGCCTGAATTTTTTTTTTAAATATTACCACGTTAAATTTGGAATTACTGAAAATACTGACAAGCCCACAGTGGTTTTGTACAGTTCCTTATGTAGCGTTGGAAATACTGGTGTAGAACAGTACAGATGAATAAACAATCTGTATAAACTACATATTGCACTGTGTAGACAGAAACAACAACCGAACAAATGGACTGTTTGAAGAGCCTATCAACAAATCGGAGTTTGTTTAAAGGTTTTGAACGCCAGACTGTGTAATTTTGTATGGCATTTATCCTTCTGTGTTCACACCTGCAAACCTCAGCAAAGTCTTTACCTCCGTTCTCTTTGTGGAGGAGCAGCCACAACAGATTACACAGGACTAATGGAGTCTACAAAACCCCTTTTGTCCTTTGTGCACCGCCACTCAATAATTGATCAGGTAAATCTTTATATTGCAAATATTTGCTGGAAAAAAAGGAGAGGTCATAAATTAATAACAGGGTCCTATTTTTTGTATCATAGCGCTGAGTAAATCAGAGTAGGACAGAAAATGTGTGAGCGTGCTCCCTGACATCTAGTCTGAAAGCTTTTGTCTATTTATTCATGCCTCCCATTCCTCTAGTGGCTCAAGTGTTGCTTGCTGTCCATTAAGAGCCTCTCTGGTGTTTATTATCTTGAATCACAATAGATGTGTGAGTAGGGGGGGGCACAATATTCAATATCACAACAGATACAAATGAATGGATTTTTTTCTTCTTAAAAATCGACCACAAGCAGAAAAATCCCATTGACTTACGGGATTCCCAATCGCTGCAATAGACTGAAAATAATGCATGTGAAATAATCATTGATAAGACTCAATCATCTTTTGCTGCAAAGCCCTTACAGTAAAAATGTAAAAGTCCTGAGTGTGATTGAGGTCCGAGAGGTTTCCCTCTGTAATAACCCTGGCCTGCTTCCTGCTGCTTCCCCGCAGTTAACAAAGTATGGAGAAAGTAACAGGTCACACCAGGAAACAATACTCGGATCGCGGGAAGTCCAGGAAGACGGCGCACGTGTATCTGCTTCCTCGATACCCCTCGCAGCCTGGTAATTGAACCATTTCCTCATTTGTCCTCCGGGACAATATCATCCTTGCAATTATTCTTGGGTTCGTGACCGACCGGCTTCACAGCGCTGCACATCTGGTTCATTTGCGTCTGTTCGTAATGAAAGACTGCGTATGCAAGAGCGAGGCAGAGGAACAGCGTGAATAAGAGAGGGAGAGAGCAAAGTGTGATACTGAGACACTGAATTACTCAAAGTTCCCATTTAATTTGACAACAACTCTGTTCAACTTTGGGTTCTCCGGGTTCGGTCGTATTTACTCCCACTATGTTGAACAATTAGCCATGGGCTGGCTCTTACTTCACTCTTTTGCCAACAGGAAAAAAATTCCTAAATTCTCTCGTGCATTATTACACAACATGTGTACCTCGTCTGATGAGTCAGCGCTACAGCTTAGCTGGAGAGATACTGGCTGGAGGAGTGGCACCCGGTGACCCCCAAATACCTTGTTACGAATCAAGGGAATGGTTGTAATGCCCAGTTGGTCAACTGGAATTGTGCAACTTTCCATGTTTGTTAGCCTTGATGTTGTCTTGGACTCCATGTTATCGGTCAGGAAATCCTGCGGTTAATATTTTCAGGCGCAGTCTTAAATACAAAATGAATAAATACAAATCACTGCTGACTGGCGAGAGTGAAGCACAATCTCCCCAGATTCATCAGATGCAAATCTCCACTTGACCCAATGGAGGCTGTCCAGTCACAGCATTAGGGTTGTAGAGCTTGGGCAGAGGCCTACTTTCTCTTGGGACTAGGGGGATGGGGTAGGTTTGGCATTCATTCAGAAGCTGACAGATGAGGAGTTATTAAGCATTTACCTCAGGTAGGGCAATAGATATAGATCAGGTAAGCTGGCAGCCAGACCCTGGGGTTCACTGCGACCTTGTGAGGTGACACCCCCCATGAAAGCCCCGCAATAATTTGATA
Organism: Fistularia tabacaria; assembly: GCA_901007705.1. Taxonomy (NCBI): domain Eukaryota; kingdom Metazoa; phylum Chordata; class Actinopteri; order Syngnathiformes; family Fistulariidae; genus Fistularia; species Fistularia tabacaria. The sequence continues at coordinate 20,484 of CAAKHD010034939.1, read as the reverse complement.
AGCCTATGGAAAGACAACACCTCAGCACTCCGCCGCAAACGTTTGCCACAATTGTCACTGACGTGCTCGACAAACACACCGGTGAAATACGCCCTGCAAAAACACTACCAAGAAATGCTCTGCAGGCCCTGTTGTTAAAAACAAAACTAACAATTTGTGATGTATAACTGTGAGACACAAAAGCGCTTTGGGCAGGGGGAAGGAAGCTCCCAAAATAGATCAGTGTGGTGCAGTGTATTACCTCACCCCCCCCACTCTCATCAGCAAACGTGTCCATCATGATCATGCACCCTAAGCCTTGCTGACATGCCCCACTCTGCTAAGCGAGCAGTGACTTCTGGAGTTCTCTCAGCTGGCTGCATGTGGAGGGGAGTCAGCAGAAACATGCAAATTGTAGACCTATGACATGACACTTTCAATTTTTTAAAGACCTCTGATACAGTGAACCGCGTGGTTCTAAAAATACACTCGCCTAAGCCCTTTCCTTCATACTGCCGAGCTAAATTAAGCCCTCTACCCAGGAGGGGTGGTGGTGGGCAGAGATAAGACAAGTCAGCTGTGAGAAATGGTGATGTCTCTTTGGGTGACGATCATAATGTCCCAGCACTTTGACTTGGCCTAGTCATGGAAGAGCAGAGAGATGTTAGCAGATTTCACTGGGAGGCTGTAGACAGATGTAGCCGGACATAATGTGGGTTGGAGGGGAAAGGGGGAGGGGGGCTAGAAGCTGACGGCTACAGCTGCAACCTCGCCAGAGGATTGGAGGCGCACGTCTAATGAAGGGCTATAATCAAGTTGCTCATGCTAACCTCCCACACCCAGCGAAGCTTACTTGCCAAAATGCCTCTCTTATGACAGAGCTTCTAGTGTGCCTGAGGAAACAATGGGGGGAAGAAAGGTCCTTGTAATGCACAAGTACGAATGATGTATTTAATGACCAATCTGTTCCACATTTAGGTATATAACATATCAATATCGCGTGCAATAAACAACATCAAACCAGATGTGCTGTGCTCTCAGGAGATGTGTTAAAAGAAATAATAATTTGACCTGCCAGGTGAATAAAGGCGGACATGTACACTAAACACATGTATACATTTAAATAATCACTCTCACTACTTTCGGTGTCAAGATGCCAACGGGCAAAAGCTGGTTCGAACCCAAATCACTTTACAATCGAGCCACCTTATTTGTGGAAGACTAATTTTTGCGGCGCAAGGTGGCAGGAGAAGTGGCACATTCACTGGGGAGACGGATGTTGATGAGACATCTGTCGGGCAGTAACTTCCTCCCTTCTGAGACAGCTTTCAGGAGACCAAGGCCGTGACTCAGGTCCGCACCAGCTGCTGGGCCATGACGAGATCCATCGCACATCATTCCCTGTGAGTCCTATCACAGTCAGCGGCGTGAATGCACAGTTAGCATCGAATGGCAAAGTAAATGTAGATGTGAAAGAGTTTCTGATGATGCCTTGGCCTTTCGGGGCCGGATTAAAAATGCCTTTTGCTCACCATCTTAAAAAAAACCTACACTTTTTTCGAAATACTTGAAATGAAATTCAAAATGATAAAAGTCGGCGTGTGTCTTGGGAACAAACATTGCCTGGATGCCCAATGGAGGAAGACTTAAAGACGATGCACCTGCTGAGAACATGGTTTTGTGTGTTTTTGAGTAATTAAACAAGTTCTACTGCTGCTTCTAAAAACGGAAGATTAATCATTTTACAAAATATCTTTTCTCTCTGACTGGCTTCACAACACCACAATCTTGTCGCAGCACATAGTTTTACTGTCTTTTGAAATCATCATTAAAAGCAGTCTGTTTGGGAAGGGGCGGAGGGGGGGGGGTTGGGAGGGCATAATTCTCCTTGTCATCTGAGACAGCATTCCTATATTAGACATGCTAAACCAGATCACTGCATAACGTTAAGCCTGACAGCAGTGCTTTAATATTTGATGCACTCTGCTACTGCGGCATAACCCACCAAACTGCTGGAGCACCGGCGAAAATGGCAATTCTCTGATTTAATTTTTAAAAGTCAGCCGTCCGTCATGTGAAAGTGGAGAAAAGTTCTTTAGTTTCAGAAAGAGTCATCGGAGACCCAGAGTTTCATTCGACGGAAAGGAATGCTACTCTATTGAACTTAACTTCCTGAAAAAAGTACCTTTTACCGATGGTCAAGGTATTTATTCACCTCTAGGTTGGTGGTGACAAAAACATAATATCCTATCTGGCTCTACCAGTGAGCCCATCCTGGTTTTGTTCAGCTGAATGGGAACGGGAATGGTAGTCCCGTTGGTTCCCAATAGTGAGAATGGTTCTGCTAAACACAGCAGTCATGCTAATGGTTGCGTCAGGGACCGTCGAACTTTGGCGCTCAAATCAAAAGTACTTTGTTTCATCCCAACCTGGTTGAGAATAACAAAATTAAGCTTGTTTATCAAACAATGACCGAAATGTGAACTTTGTAATAGATAGTGCCGAAGAGTGTTTTCCACTTCATCTCAGCACTGGAGGTGGGGGGGACAACAGTTCACGATCCCTCAGCTGGAGAGCTAGCTAGTAGCAAACATATGTGACATTGTATCTAATGATTGTCACCTGTACGCTGTGTTACTAGCTCAAACCCCCCAGTATTTCCGCATAAATTGAGTTACAGACTATCAAATAGATTACATTTGAATTGCAAGAAGCATAAAAACATAAATAAATTATCATCATTCTACTTCCTTAACAAGGGAGGATGTTGTAAGTGATGGTGGGTCCATCAACATTGGACTGCTCTTTGAGGGCAGCATAAAGAAGCAAAGTGTGACTTGCTTTCCTTGTTAATTCAATAGTTCAGAAGTGATTCAGATGTTCCCCTGGCCTCCAGATACACAAGGCACCATTTGCAACACAGCCCATCAGAAGGTCTTTGAAAAAACATGAAGCAGGGACAAAAATGGTGTCATCAGTAACAGCTGCAGTCTGACTTACAAGGTAATGGTGACAAATCGGGGATTCCTCTCACTCTTAAAATCAAATATTAGTATTAGGATAGACCACAAAAAAAATTCAGCATGGGTCGGTGGAGGAGTGGAAACAGATGTTTTGAGTATTTAGACTAAATGGAAAAATATAAAGCTTCCTTAAAGAGAAAAGTGTCTTGGTTTGATCGGAGGTTAGCTTGGCCACAGAACAACAGGACTTGAACGTCAAAGTGTACTCGTGGGTTGGAGAACATCCGTCTTTGAACTTTCATTTTTAACTATTAAGTTGGGTGGCTTAAAATACATGTGGGTCAGGGTGTAACGAGGGGCTGCAGTGGTATCTTCTAGTCTCTCTTACTTCTAAGAAGTGCCGGCGTCCTTTCATGGATCACAAGCATTTTCAGAATTCTAATTTTGATCTAGACTTCACGCCTATAAAAGCTGCTGAGTGTATCTTTCAAAGTTGCTATGGTGCCACAGTGAAAAACTCTGTCAGAGTTGGAGAGGAGCTTTACTGAATGCTTTAGAATGTCCTCAAACTCCCCGGTTCCACTACCCCTTTTGAGGGCAGACTTGGTTTCAGGGCGGCTGCCAAGGTTTAAATCTCCACCCTTTCCCTGTCACGTCTGCTAGTAACGGCAGGACGTATCCACGCGTAGCCGACTGCTTCTTTTCCATTTTATCCTTACGTCGACGCCGATCCATCAGGGATTTATCTTAAATGCTTCCCAGATGGGAACCTTTAAAAATGTCTCGTCTTGAGTTGGAGTGCCAATAGGAAAGACAAAAAAAAATACCTCAATCGATATACAAGCCCCCTATGTAAAGACATGGTGGTAAATTTTGCAATATTGCATCCAGACAATAAATGATTCATAGAGAGTTTAATCATCAGCCCTTGACGGGGGTGGCTTGATAGGAGTGTCATGACTCTCTGTCAATGACAGCAACATCAGCCAATTGTCAAGAGCAGCTGATCTGTCCTTTCCAGTCATTCACCACATCTTTCTCCCTCTCTCCCTCCTCGCTCTCAAAATATATAAAAGATAAACACTAAATTGAACTTAAATTCTATGATTGGAGCACCCCAAAAAACACTATGACAAAACTCACCATAGAATATGTGATTTACTCAAGCAAACTTCCAAACAAATATCAGGAAATCAAACTGAATATTCGCATAAGTGTCTAGCTGTTGGTATAAACTATTAAAAGGCCAGATCTGTGATAGTGCTTCAGATTTCTTGATACTCGTGAATCCAAAATAATCTGTTATTCATTATGTTGAAACGACACATTATTTGAGTTGTGAATCTGATAGTTCATACCTGAGCAAATATTGTGATATTGATTGATATGAACTGTGGATAGTCGTTCAGTCATTATCAAGGACAAAACTGATCCTGCATGCAACGTCACAGGGACTGGAGCCAGTTTTACCTTGCGCCATGTCATATTTGTTATTCCCCGTATCAGACACACCTAATAACAATAAATATCACCAGTAAGTCCTCTAATAACTAACAGTGTGTAAAAATAGAGAAAGTCAGCTTGTTACTACATGATGATTAATTCAGTTTTATAACTAGGCCTGTCAAAACAAACTGAGAACATGATTCATCCATTGCCGAGATAATAAAAAAATGAAACCCCTTGACTTTTGATTGCAAATGTCTCATGCTACACATCCTGACCCCCTTTGAAAACTTTTACCTCACCAAATATGGCTCGCATCCCCTGGGTCCAAATGTTCAACCATCAATTGCATCACAGCCTGTGTATAATATCTGCGTAATCCTCTTCCAACAACACACACCCTGAATGAGTGAATAATTTTCCTGAAGACAAAAAAGGTGCAGTTGCAAAACTGATCGGGCCCACATGCCGGCACAAACAGGGAAGTGGGACACTTTCTGTTCCCGCTCATTTACATTGTCAAAGGACAGTGACCTTACATGTAAATGATCTTAACTTATATAGGATTTCACACCTCACAGTTTCAAAGCGCTTTGCTGGGAAGCATTCACACACGGACACACCGATGACAGCAGAGCTGCCATGCAAAGTGCTATGGAGGCCACTGAGAGCAACTTGGGGTTCAGTGCCTTGCCCAAAGACACTTCGGTATGCAGACGGACGGCCAGGGATCGAACCGCAAACCTCTCGATTGGGAACGAACGGACGGTTGTAAGGTCTACACAAATAGAGGTCTTGCATTACGTGGAAAAGGAGGTCACGTCTGCTTTAGGAGTAAAAGACAACGAAATGCTCAAATACAACAAATATGAAGGCAAGTTTATCTGTAAGGATGAAAGCCCGCCTTTCCAAGAAATAAAGATAGACATTTAACTCCACATTGTCTGCCCAAGCTCTCCCGGCGTCGGTCAGCCGGATCGCGCAGGTGCGATGCCGTGATTAAAACGTGGACGAGCCGCGCACGTATTCCGTGGCCACGAGTAAAACCTCTCCAAACGCGTATCTCACTCATGCGCTCTCCGCACAGGGGGATGACATCATGTTGGGTCAGTTCGGGGTCTAGCGCCGGGCTCCTTCGCCTCACTGCCATTTCGGCTTTTTCTTCACGTCTACTCCCGCGGGTTGGTCGTCTCCCCAGCTTGCAAGCGATTACCCCCCCCCCCCACCTTCCCTCCTTTGCAAAGGGGCATATCTACAAATCGACGAGCTGTTACGACACGACTTGGAACAGAAATCTCGAAAAGATGGAATCATAACGTGCAAAAAGAGAAAAGGGAATGTCTGGGTTTTTTTTTGGGGGGGGGGGGGGGGGTTAACGGCGGGGGCGGAGGAAGAGCGCAGCACACGTTGCATCCCCGTCCTCCTCCTCACCCGGAGCCATTGTGACTCTCCGTTGATAGTAACGATTAGAAAAATGTCACTCACAACCGATGCAATGGAAGGTACCACAGCGGCCGGGAGACGGTGACACGTTCACGCACGCTGACCCCGCACAGCTTGACATTGCCAGACACGCACAAAAAAAAAAAAAAAACAACAGAAAAAGGATATCACCTCGGGTGAGTTTCAAGATCAATCAGCCATGCCAGGGTTGTTTTTTTTTTAAAAAAACACACCACGCATGTCGTGGCGAGCTGTCATCCGTTTCCGACCCCCCTCCGGAGGAACGAACCAAAGTGTCTTCCTCGTCCGCTTCCTCGCGCCGATTATTAAGTGTCGTTTGTGAGCAGGTGCACCGAGAGGACGCGTAGCACCGTGTCAAAACCAACGCACACTTTTAAGAAAATAAATATTTAAAAAAGAAAAAAAAAAAAAAAGGGAGAGAACCTACGCACTTTCGTTGACGGCGTACTCACCGCCTTTTAAAAACAAGCCGAACCCGCGTCGAGAGCAGACGGCGTCCGCACTTCGAAAAAAAATGAACTATAAATTACAAAAAATAAAAAAATAAAAAACTTCCCCGCGGCGTAGCCTCGCTTGCTAGCGTTTATGCTAACGGTCGCCCGCCCGGAGCGGCTCGGCCGCGGAGCCGAGGGGGAAGTGTCATGTCTATTTGACAGCGCGGGACTGGGAGCGAGCGAGCGGCGGCCGTTGAGAGGCGGAGGGAAGGAGCGAGAGGGGGGTGTGTGTGTGAAAGATAAGACACACGGACAGAAGCGCTCACCTTTTGGGGCTCAACTCGTCGTCGTCGTCGTCGGCGGCGGCGGCGAGGAGCGTCAACGCAAAAAAACTCGGGTCCGTCCCGAGACCGTCGCCGTCGGTGCGACTCGGCGGAGCGGAGTGCTTGTCAGTCGGGTCTCGGGACTTCCTGAATGACGGAGCAGCCGGAGCACAACCTCCCCCCTCCTCCTCCTCTTCCTCCTCCTCCTCCACCACCTCCTCACCACACTCGGCGTCTTTGACAGTCGGGTAGGAAATAAAAAAATTTAAAAAAACGAAAAAGTTGACGCTCGTTCGTTCTAAGAAATGAAAAATAAAAACATGAATAAAAAAAAAACTAAACGCTTCAGATGAATAAAAAAGGGGGACGTGACCCCCGCGCCTTTTGCGGCTCGTGTTGAGATCGACCGCAGTTTGACAAGTGTTTCGTGCTCGAGTTGTTCACCCGGAAATAAAGGCGCAAAAAAAAACAGCTGTCCGGCTGAGCCTAACTGTAAAAGTTCACCAGAGAGAAAGAAAAAAAAAACCCTCCCTCTGCACTTCCTCTCGAAATCCGTTAAAACGTATCGGGCCGAGTCACCGCGTGTCTCTCGCAAACTTAAAAGAGGTGGCACTTCGACGCGTCTGTTTGCCGCGGTCCCGTACCGCCATCTGCCGCTGGTGATTGGAACCGCCGCGGCGAGCGGGCAGCCCTCCCTGCTCCTCCGGCACCGATGGATGCGCCGCGGTGACCCGACGTGACCCCTCCCCGATGTGTTCACCGAACTTTCATTTACGAAGTGACATTGGACTGCTCAAAAGTGTTTCAAAGTGTTTGCAAAAGGCTTCTGAATGCAGCTGTTTAGCCTTTTTTTAATTGTCAGGGGGTATTGTTCCCTTTTTTCAGTGATTTATCAAGAATCTTTGATTGTCCTTTGTGACACGCATGATGGAAATTGTAGCTTTTGGCTTGAGAAGGCGCACTCCTTCGAATAAGCCACGACACTTAAGATAACAGACGAAGCACTGCAACATCCTTCCATAGGAAATAGGCAAAATTGTAAACAGACATCAACAATGGCAGCTCGGTGAAAGTCTTAAATCCTCTGTCTCTTGCCTATGAAAAAGCACAGTGCAGGTTTGTGTGCCAGGCATGTTGTGCTGTATTTTACAGGTACTGATATTTTGCATCTTAGCATTTTTTGCATTCCTCCTCGAAAGGACACTGGCACCACTGTTCTACAAAATGTAGGTTAATATGAATCAGTGCTGAAATGAATGAGATAAATACAACCAATTAAAGACTTCTCCTTCTGTTTCTTCAAGCTCTGTGTTTGTTTGTTTTTTGTTGGTTAGTGTGGTACCTTCTCATTCATAGGCACTGGAATCCCAGATTGGTCCTCCCCAATTTGTGATCTTCAGAATAAAACATGCTCTTTCACACCATAACACAATCATGATAAAAATAATTAATACAATTTAGACCACACTCAACAAAACAATAAACAAAGTGCCTGGCAATCACACTTTGTTGTGCTATTGCTGTGTCAACAGTACAATAGCCATTGGATACAATGCCAAAAAAAAGGGTTAAAAAGAACATAGGAATAAGTAAAATGGCAAAAACCACAAATGGGGAATTAAAATTAAAATGGGAAATTAAAATTAAATTAAAATTAAAAGTTAAATAAGACGAGCTGGCAATAATACTGTGTGCTATAATTGATATAAAGGCTTTTTAAAAAAAATTTGAGGAGAGGCCATTTAAAAGATGCCAACATCAATGAAAGGAAGATCTCTCCCAAAGCAACGCATATTTGAAAAGGCTCATTGGTTCAGGGTCTTATTGCAAAAAGCATTAGCTTTTTAACAAGGCCAGGGAATAATGAACAAAGTACCTGGATAAACGAGGGCTTTGCTTTTGGGATACAATATTTCAATGACACTGAACCACAAAAACAGCAAGGTGTCATCTTTATAATGAGAGGCCCTGAGTGCACAAACACAATCTGATTTCGCAGTTAGAACTGAACATCTGTACACTCTTGATGAAGTTTATAGGGTGTTTCCCCTCCTGGTCAAGTTATGGAGATTATAAAAAAACAATATGTGATTCTCATGTGCGCAGGCATTTTCACTTGGCTACCACAACATAAAATGGGCAACTGGCATTTGCCTAAAGAAAGTCAAAATAACCGCCTATTGTTGTCTTTTGTCAGATTACTATTACTGTGAGTAGGAGAGTAGGGGGGGACAGTCCATTTCTACCAACACAATGCGGCATTCTTTCAACAAGATAAAAAGGTAAATCCTTGATTAAGGTTGATACCGTAGCACAACATCTCACCGTGGACAGAAAAATTATATATATTTTCGGGAAACTATCATAGGTTGATCGAAGCATTTAAAGAACATTTTCAGATTTTTGTTTCTTTGTTTTTTTATGTATGTTAAGGAGGTTGGTCCGCTACCATTCTTTCAAGCCAGTTTGAACGGTGCGGGAGCCAAAACATCAGGACACCATCGCCTACGGTGTTCGAAAATATGCCATAATTTAATGTTCCAATTCAAAACTTGATTCAAATTAAGGAAAAAGGGAAATCGGTTAGTCAATTTTTTTTCTACAGTTAAATTTTGAATAGCTTCGCACAAGTGTGTTTATTTTAATTGCAAAATTTACAAGTGCTCTGATTGTAGACAGGCATAAGGTTAGACACCTCAATTCTTGGGGTCCTTTCGGTTGTAGGCGCTGATCCAAGCCGCAAAACACTAATCGATTGTTTATTTTGTGTTTATTTACATTTTGAAGAGGGGCAAATGGCTTCAACTTTGCTATCGCCCATGGTGGACTATTACAACGACGAAGAAGAGCTTGATAGCGTTGATGACGACGACGATCGCAGTTTCAGAGGAAGAGACTCGGAAGAAGGTAGCAATTAAAAAAAAAATGACCAAAAGCTCCCCGACCGTCGGGCTCTGTCTACTTGTTGGAAATGGAACGGAAACGCGCGTTTTTTCCATAGTTGTTTTTCATACGTGTTAAAGTTTGTATTTGGGTTGGACTTTATTGGAGACGTTAGATGTTAGACGTGTGACTCTGGTATTTTTAACATTCTCCTAATTTGATTTAACCGCGTGGCCACAAGGCTACAAAGCTCTCACAAAGTCCATTGCAACTGAGGTTCTACCACACGGAGTTAGCTTATTAGCTAACTGTCTACGCTAAGATCCCCCCGATGGCATTAATGAATTCAACAGTTCGTTTGAACTCGATATCCGTGTCGCGCGGCATGTTACGGCGAAGCGTATAGTTTTTCGGCATTATCTCACGTCCCATTTGTTTACATGCTAACTGGCTAGCGGTTTTACGCCACGATGACGTTACGTGTGTTTGCCATCCATCGGCATTAACCACAACTATTGGTCGGATTCGGCAAACGCTATTGCGCAATTGTCAACATCCCTACGCCTTTCCCCCCCAAAAGTTACCGGTGTTAAAAGAAAGTTAAAAAAAAAGGGGGTTTGTGCGGCTGGTATTTTCTGCAAATGATGCATGGGGCGCGTCTAACGTTATTAATTAGCGAAGGAGCTACGTATGGTTAGCTCATTGACAGATCACCGGCACGCGAAAACCTGCGTGTCCACTGCGCTGCCCTTTTCACACCATTCAGTGAGACGCGACGGGATTACGGTCAGAGAAAGGCGAGAGGGAAGCGAGGCGATGACGGCACTCCAAGGTTAACTAGTTTCCTGACGTTAGTTATCCGTTCGAACAACCCGGTTCGCGTGTCGTCCTGTCCGGTGTTGTTCGACGTACGCGTTAACTTCGCCGAACGAGCTAGAATTGAGCTAACTCGCCGTAAGTGGCAGTCGGACTATGCTAACTTAGCATATTAATGCTAGCGGAAAATGAAAGCTGCTGTGTCAGTTCCCCCGCAGCGGGCCTGCCCCGGCGGCGGGGTCCGCGGAGGGTAATCCCGAATGACAGATGCTAGCGAGGTGCTTCGAAACTTGGCTGCCGAGTTCGCTCCAACACGGGCTCGGTGCCGCGCTGACATGCTAGCGTGTCGTGGCTGCCGGCCGGCTTGACAGCGCGGCCAAGTTAGCCGGCGACTGTTTCCGACCGTGAACCCCCACCATGCGGCAAATGCTTGTTATTCTAAGTAACCGCTGCGTACCGAGGTCGCTAATCCCCCCCCCCCTTCTCTCCCACGGAGGGACACTTGCGTGCCCGATCGCTAGCTTGAAGTTCAACGGGAGGAGTTCAAACCCTTTGGCCGTGGACACCTTGGATTTCCCCGTGTGGTCCGACACGATCGAGCCCGGGGGAGGTTATTCCCGGGCCAGGGAGTTCACGATTACCACCACCCCCTCCCCCGGTGCCGCACACGTCGCGATCGCAGCCGTCGCTTCGCGGACTCAAGTTACTCGAGTTAATTCCCCCCCCTTGTGTGTTTTCGCATCGGGGAAAAGGTCGCAGAAGCGCACCGTGCGTCACTTCACGTCACGTCATGTCGCGGTTTGTTACAGTGTTTGCCATTTCCCCACGTCCTGAGCAAAATCGCCTGTTGTCGCCGCAGACACCGAGGATGCCAGCGAAACAGACCTTGCCAAGCACGACGAGGACGACTACGTGGAGATCAAGGAGCGGTAAGTCTTCACGCAAGACTCGCCCTCGGACACTGGAGGCTATCACGGAGTGATCTCGGGGAGAAAAGCGGGTGTCTGGCCTCGGCGAGAGAGAGAGAGAGAGAGAGAGAATGCAGATTTAACTCCTCCTCTGCTCCATTGCAGAATGTACCAAGAAAAACTGGCCTCCCTGAAAAAACAGTTGCAGCAATTACAAGAAGGTAAAGACCTCGATGTGTTTCTCTTGTTTTCAGGACTGCTGAGCAGTAATTGTGAGGTGAGAACACGCCAGCACAGTTAAAATATGTCGAGTCAAAGTCGGCGTTATTGTCAGTTATACAGGGGGACCGAAAGACGTTTCTCACTGTCCCAGGGTGACAGCACAAAGACATGATATTACCTAACACCAAAGTAAACAATTAATGGATAAGAACAAGAAATTACTCCGGGGGAAAAAGCAGCAGGGGTTTCTGTGTAAGTTACGTATTGCCACAAACAGTCATAATTAGCAGCATGATGTAGTTATACTGTAATAGTGCAAAGAGTACTATATGCACTCGGTGTCTTAAACTAATGGCATATCAGGCTTGTTTGTTTATTGTTTCCATAATGGAAAATGGTTTGTTCTCAAAACAGCCTGCTGCCTCAGGACTTTATTCCTATTTAGGCTCATTTTCAATGTAAAAAAATTGGGTTGTGACGTTGTTGGCTTTTGCTAAAAATATAAATGGTCCCGGCCTGTCTCATGTGCAGCAGGCCTTAAATGCAAAACTGTTACGGTTAACTGTCTAAAAATAAAGCCTTTGAGGAAATAGTTGAGAGACTTGCTCTTACTCAATGAAAATATATAAACCACAGGTACGCAACGTCGTAAATCTGCCCGATAGACATGACCATGACAAACTGTTGCTCGTCCCTTAACTGCAGGTACGCTGCAGGAGTACCAGAAGAGGATGAAGAAGTTAGACCAGCAATATAAGGAGAGGCTCCGGAATGCAGGCGAGTTGAATCACTAATCAGCTTCGTTAAATTGCGTCCTGCTTCATGGAAACACTGGTACGGTTGTGTAAAAACCTCAGTCCTGGTATGTCTGGACATCCGCAATATGTTCACCTGCTCTTCACATTCACCGTCCTGCCCTGCTTTCACTGCCGTTCGCCTCAGCTATTATATGATGGACATGCAATCCAAAGACTTCATTCTTTATTTTTTTTTCCTTTGCAGAGCTTTTTCTCCAGCTTGAGGTGAGTACACTTGATATTGCAGTAATGGACAAAAATCAACCAATGGTTATACTTTAGTTAGTAACAGTTCATTAGTTTGTAGTGTCTCCATAATCCGTGAGATTTCATTCATTCTCATGAGCACTTTTAGGTTCCGTCATTTCATGTGTCATGTAGCAATTCTACTTTCAACATCATGCACTAAATTATCTTTTACATCATCATGTGCTATGTTATTCTCAGTACCACGGGCTATATTGAGCTCAATATCATGTGCAATATATATCTCTATTATATCATGTTTTTATATAACGTGCAATATTGTCACAGTCCTGTACTCTTCACTTTTCAATTTTGGAGCCATCTAAGGCAAGAATTTCCTTCGGGATTTATAGTTTTACCTTATTTATATTGTTATGTCATATAATGTAATAGTGTGTAGATTAGAGCCAGCAAAACCGTAGAACACATTAATGTATGTTAACATTTGTGTGTGGTTTGAAAATAATGTTGTGACGTCAACGTTTACATCGCGACAGGACATAAGCTCGCAGAGCAGCACACTACCTTTGCCTGTACGTCAGACATTGTAATTCCACGGGAGTCAAACATTTGACAAGCCAAAGGAAAGTTGTTGTTTTTTTTTTGCATCCCTAACATAGCATAGAGTGTTTTATCAGAAACCAGCAGGTAAAAAAAACAAAAAACAACATGACCTGAGCACCACCGTAGTTGCCGATCGATCATGATATTGACTTCACCCTTGTAGTCATCAGCCCTCTCTGTCCGTGTATGATCTGCAGACAGATCAGGTGGAGAGGAACTACATCAAGGAGAAGAAGGCAGCGGTGAAGGAGTTCGACGACAAAAAGGTTGAGCTGAAGGAGAACCTGATTGCGGAGCTGGAGGAGAAGAAAAAGATGATAGAGAATGAGAAGTTGACGATGGAGCTGACAGGAGGTAGGACAATCCGAGCTGGGCTGTGCTTTTATAAAGTGTGGTGGCAGTTCTTTGAAAATCCAACATTCCATGGATCTTCTAATGATTTTGGAGCACATCCCCCTTTGTGATTGATATTTTGTCATTATTTCTTTGATTGGCAGACTCCATGGAGGTAAAACCCATCATGACCCGGAAGCTGAGGAGACGGCCCAACGATCCGGTCCCGATACCAGACAAACGAAGGAAACCGGCACCTGATATCCTTCCCACCATCGTGTAGCGCGTGTAGCCTATGTCCTGCTCCGCTTCCATCCCCAATGCGCTGAATTTGAATTTTCACATCACCTCGGGTCTGCAGACAGTCCGACGATTTTGATTGGACGACAACAGCCTCTCACAGCTTTATCTACCTGTAGGTTGGTGGACATGAAGATCTTACAGGTCCATAATTTGCAAGTATCTACATTCTCTTTAGATGTTGGTATTCAGTGTAATGTAGTTTGTGAGTTCAGTCTCGCGACATCCAGTGCAACCGTTTGGTTTCCATACGAAGGACAACTGACATTTTTATTGTTACCTAATCAGGTCACTTTAAAAAGATGTTAACATCTACAGGTCAACACTAATATTTATTTTCCTAAATTTTCATCAATTTTAGATTTTATTCACTTTTCGACCTGGTGTGGCATGCAGCTGGACTCCACCGCTTATTATTCAGCAGCACCGTGTTGAAAAAACGCGACTTTGGCATTTAAATGCTGGTCAAATATCAGTTAGTTAAGAAGTAAATTTGTAAACTGTAACGGGGACATGTTGTGTTATCCGTAATTTGTCTTTACATTCTGTTGACGAAACTGAATGTGCCAAATAATCAGGCGGTTCGCAGATACATCAGATTTTTTTTTTTTTTCATATTCTAAATCTCAGAATCGGCTCCAATTTTCGATGAGTTCAAAGTGATGTTTTTTTTTTTTTTATTCATTCAGTTGAATGCAAACTATGAGGGGGGGAAACAGCGTCCTTAACTCTTCACACCTCAGCTAAATTATTTACTCACAGATGATCAGATCATGGAAGATCTGAGAACACTAAATAAGGTAATTTCAAGAAACGGCTTAAAAACGCTGCATGTGTGAACCAACTTTTGTGTCGTACTTCATCTCATATGGTATTATCGTGTTGCAGCTCAAATCGCCAAAACGACCAGGTAAGCCATTATTCTCTTTTTGCACCTTATTTTCACTCGTCACAATGAATGGGCTTCATTCATGTCCAATCCCTTAAATCGCACGGTGTCATCCAAGTGTCACCAATCTGTCCTCTTGTCTTTAGTGTCCCCCTCGTCCCCAGAGCACGTCCCCTCTGTTCCCATGGAGAGCCCGTCCCAGCGCTACGAGGCCCGGATTGAAGAGGGGAAACTTTACTACGATAAAAGATGGTGTGTTTACCTACCCCTTTTTATGGAAGCCCCCCTCCCCGGGTCACCTCAGCTCTTAGCACCACTAGATGGCCACATTGCTACGCCAACAGTGTATTTGAGAGCGGGCCATCGATTTGAGGACCGTGGCGATGGCTAGCCTTCCGGCAGACATTTGACCATCCACTCCAGCCGCTTCCTCTTATAGTCCAGGCTGCAGAGAGAGGAGTTTAAAAGCGGGGGCGGTTTTGTTAACATGGCGTGAAATTCTGCAGCCGGAGGAAAAAAAAAAAATCTTTGACCCGTAAGTGCTTTCATGTCCCGCTGTATCAGTGCACAAGTTCAATAAAGTCATAAAAGTAATGGAGGAATGTTTTATTAGCTGCTGATCTAGACAGAAGAAGTGGGGAGAAAGAACGGCGAGGTTTGCAGTTTCCTTTCGAGGCGGAATCTCATTTATTCATTGTTCAAGAGGACGCCGGCAGTGTCTGCAGCCTCCTCAAAGAGCTGCGGGGAGACACACGCGTCATTATTCTTCAGCGGGTCTTTAATGATCAAATGCTTTGGAAGTCAGTCTCTTCCCCGGATTCGGTTCTGTTTTCCGACAGTCTGAAGTCCCCCCCAAAAAATCCAACTTTTCCACCTGGTGTTGAAAATGTGATGAGTATCCAGACACATTATCCTTGGAAGGATGGAGCCTCCCAAAATGCGTCTGCAGTCTTGTTGTATCTGAGTTGCGGCTAAACCTTGTACCCGTGCAATCCAAAGATCTCCCCCATATCACGATATAGATTTTAATTAAAAGGCTGTTGATTGATAATCTCTACTCCGTCAACTAATCCATCTAAAAATGAAACAAAATGTGCCTAAAAGTTAACTAGGAGATGATAATATCAATCTGAATGAAGTTGCTGTTAAAAAAAAAAAACAATAACAATTGATTCAAAATTAAGATGTCAAACAAAAGGAATTTCAATTGACAAAAAGGGTCAAAAGAAATTTGATAAAAGTGACCAGTAAAGCTTCTCAATGGAGACAAACAATTGTTACTGTAGGGACAGTGGTTACCACTTTCATCTCACAGCTAGAAGGTCCCTGGTTGGACTCCTGAAGGGGGGGCCTTTCTGTGTGAGGACTCCAGGTCTCCAACGGTCACATCCCAATACCACCCACAATAGTTGGCCAATCCAAACTCCTGATCATCAGTGTGTTGCGTTTCTGTTCCTGACAGGTACCACAAGAGCCAGGCCATCTACCTGGAGTCTAAGGACAACACCAAGATCAGCTGTGTCATCAGCTCCGTCGGGACCAATGAGGTGGGTTCTGTTGTCAACACAAGACCCAAACCCAGCCGCCTTTTGGGAGGTGTGTCCGGTATATCTGGAGTTGTCCTCACTCGCCTGAGCAACAAGCGTTGAAATAATCCTGGACGACCCCAGGTCCCTTTAGGTTGAGGCTGGTGTCTGCGTAGGAGTTTCTTTTACGGCTGTGGAGTGGAGGGTCCCAGCATTTACTCGGTCTCTTTAGAAATCTCAGTATAACCAATTGGAATAATTGGAATTCCGGTCCATAATAGCTGTAATAATAATTGACATTTTCAGCCTCCTCCCTGAAATCATTCCAAAGAGTGTAGTTGATCAAGTGGTTGCTGGAGTAATTACCTTTGGGCAGGGCAGCGCAGAGGAAAATGAATCTAGAAATGATTACAAAAAAAGATGTGCAATAGTTGCGAGTTAAGAAAATGACCAGGAAAGGCTTCGGTAATTTGAGATCTGCCATGGAAGATGGGCTCCTGAATATCGGCCTTTCCGGGTCTTAAATTCTCAGAGAGCTGCAAAATTGTTTTTCTTTAAGCTACATCGGCGATTCCGGGTGGAATCATCGGTACCCTGTGGCGCAGCTGTAATCAGTCGTCCCAGGAGATCGTTTTCCGCTCTTTTCATGAATTTTGAAAATTTGTGAGCGATAAATAATTTGGATTAATTTGAGGAACACAGTCTCCAAATCCTTGAGGTGGATGCTCTCTGGGTTCCTCAACCCTCCGTGGCAGTGAACTGGCATTAGGTCGCCGACTCAACGCCACAGGAAATAAAAAAAAAAAAACTGGTTTTATTTGGGCAGCTGGAAACAGTGGCTGACCCAAATTTACTCAGTTTATCAGAACAACTCATGGATTGTGTGAACAATCGCTGTGAACCAGCGGTCCCAACCCAAAAGAGAATTATCCTCCGTCTTTCAGATTGTATGATTGAATTCAGTTGTACTCTGCATCTGTCCTCACACAGTGCTCCGACCTGTGCCACATCTGCCAAAATAAGAGGAAGCATTCAAGATGTTTCTTTTATACCGTTCCATAAAGTGCGAACACAAAACTAAAAACAAGTCGCATTTGCTCCTCTTAGATCTTCCAGTCATAAATAATAATGCTAATAATTTATATTTTATTCATCCCTCGTGGAGTAATGTCTTCATCATGGATAAACTATGAGCAGTTGGCTGCCATCGAGCAGCGGCAGCAGTCAGTGTCTTGCTCAGCAACACTTCAACACGCTCGGAGGAGCCGGGAATTAAACCAGGAATGTTTGGTTCCAACGATGTCGACCTCCTGCGCCACGCCGCCCCCGGGTGACTGGGGTGGTGATGGTGACTCCAATAGTTGGAGGGAATGACGCGATTGTTTTGTAACCGTTGTATGACTCCTAAGATGAGAACGGGAATGTGCTTTTGCAAAAATTCTAGACTGTCATGTTACAGTAAAAAGATTGATATTAGCAGCCGTCTCCCGGTGCAGGTTCTGTCTGACTTGAAGGACCCGGGAGGGGATGATATTCTAATGTCTGCTGCTGAGCGCGGGTGTTCTTCTGAATGCATGCACGCTGAGTCTTCCTCCGTGTCCCCGTCCTGTAGATTTGGGTGAGGAAGACGAGCGACAGTACCAAGATGCGAATCTACCTGGGGCAGCTGCAGAGGGGGGCGTTTGTCATCCGTCGGCGGTCGGCCGCGTGAACCGCAGCCGCCGCCGTCCCCCAGCCGCCTAGCCATTCCCGGACGGACCCCCGTCCCTTCACTCATCGTCCACACGTCCGCCGCCACGTTTGACACAGCGCCCGGTGGTCCGCCATAGACCCCATCCCCTGGCTGCATGGACGCCGGCTTCTTTCGCCAAGGATATCTCATCGATTTTAACAAGTAATAAACCGGAATACCTTTGTGAAGAACTGCTTTCCCCGACATTATTTGTCACCGTGTGGCACCTCCCACCCCCAGCCCATCAACACTTTTCCCACACCCGCCCCGCCGTGTTTACTTTTATTATTAAGTTATTTGTCTCGCGGATGTCTGATGCCGCCCCGCAGAGTCTCCAGGCCTTTTTTTTTTTTTTTTTTTTTTAAACGGTCTCGCTGTAACCGAGGCTGGCCGCGCTTGTGGTGACGTTTCCACAAAACCTCCTTCCATTAACGGCCAGAGCGAAGAGATCTGGAAGAATTTGTGAGGCCCGATGAGCCTCACCGGCCCCTCGCTCGCACCTTGGACCATTTCAGAGGAAAAGCCTTCTGCGCGGTCATCGGCTTTTGGTGGCCGCCTCCCGCGCGAGTGCTTTCTCAGTGACGCCAGATACATTTTATCCTGTTACTTCGATTTTGGGGAAGAGGGGAGTATTTTGGTTGTTAGTATTTCCGTCTGAAAATGCCAATTTCTCCATATGTGAAGACTCTGGATTAGATTTACTGTATTTGCATGTGGAGCAAGAAGTGGTATTGATTTGTAACATGTTACTTTTATTAAAGTGTTTTCTGCATTTTACTCGCTTTTGAGGTGGTGATTTATTTTTTGTATTTATATATTTATTTTTAGTTCTTTCTTTCAAGTCAAACCGGCTCAAACCTGCTTGGATGGTCGGTACAAAACATGACGTCTGGTTGTTTTACCAAACAACATTTTCCTCTGTGCGGCCTTTTCACGAGAACACAATGGGCTTCAAAAACCATCTTCACATCGACGCGCAAAAAAGATTTTACACTGTGAGTGAGAAAATGGGGAAAAAGGAAGTCACCTGAATATGGGCTCCATCCAAGGGTGCTCAGAAATTAAAAAAAAATAGATATACAATCGAAGAACTGCAATGAAAGTATGAGAGGTCAGAATTGCTTAGAAAATAGCTGCATTGCGAATGATCGTGTTTTCTTTTTCAAATTCAGCGATGAGCTTCAGATTGATGAATGCAAATTTAAAAAATTGCGCCCATGGTAAATCAAACATTAAATCGGAATTCCAATCATCCTGATATTGATGCATTTCGGATTTCTTTCCAGCGAGATAGTGGGCGCGCAGAGAGCCTGCGCCGTGTCCTTGATTGACAGCAGACCTTGCCACCGGAGATGACGTAAGTATTTCAAATTGCTGTGTATTTTTCAAGACTCCGGAGTCGTCTTGTAAATCACCCGGCATTGATTTACAAGTATCTCCCCACCATCAGGCTCTCTGCCACACATTGCGCCCCCCCCCCCCCCCCCCCCCCCCCCCCCCCCCCCCCTCCCCCCCCCCCCCCCCCCCCCCCCCCCTCACCCCCCTCATTATTTTTATCTCTCTC
>CAAKHD010034931.1:7450-27611 GCA_901007705.1 Fistularia tabacaria | reverse complement strand
TTGTCCTCTGCTCTGCCTTTGTCCTCTTGATCTTCCTTGTCACCAGAGTCATCCTACAAACCACCATCCTACGCTGTCTGGCTACACTCTCACCTACCACTACTTTGCAGTCACTGATCTCTTTCAGATGACCTCGTCTATACAAGATTTGGTCGACCTGCGTGCTTCTACTTCCGCTCGTATAAGTTCCCTTATGTTCCTGTCTTTTCTGGAAAAAAGTATTCATGACAGCCATTTCCATCCTTTTTGCAAACTCTACCTGCATCTGTCCCTCTACATTCCTAGCCTGTGTACCAATCCTGCCCATCACTTCTTCATCTCTATTGTCTGCACCAACGTGTCCATTGAAGTCTTCCCCAATTTCCTCTCTCTCATCTCTGGGGATATTCTGCATCAATTCATCTTTCCACCTGGTCTCCTGGACACACAGTATATCCACCTTCCTTCTCTGCATCATGTCAACCAACTCTCTCCCTTTTCCTGTCACCGTCCCAATATTCAAAGTCTCTACTCTCAGTTCCAGACTCTTGCCTTTCCTCTTCTCTCTCTGCTTCCGAACACGCCTTCCTCCTCTCCTTCTTCGACCCACAGTAGCCCAATTTCCACCGGTTACCCTGTAGGTTATCGGCACCAATGGCGGTTATTGTTAACCCGGGCCTCGACCGATGCGGTATGAAGTTTTTAGGTTTGATTCGCATATTTGGTTTTGGCAAAAGTTTTACAGCGGATGCCCTTCCTGACACAACCCTCTGCATTTATCCGGGCTTGGGCCCGGCTCAGGGAGACACTGGCCTATGCCCCCCCCCACCGAGGCTGGCTCCGGGAGACACTGGCCTGTGCTGACCCGAGGCTGCATTAATAATAATAATAATAATAATAATAATAGTAGTAATAATAATAATAATAATAAATATTATTATTATTATTATTATTATTATTATTATTATTATTATTATTATTATTATTATTATTATTATTGCTGGCAGTCATAAAATCCCATGACCCATAAATTTACCTTAATTTGACTTTTTTTCCCCTGATAAATCTAGAACTGCTGCAATATAAATACTATTTTATCGCCTCTCAAGTGGCCCGGGACTAGACCGGATGTCAGCGGTGGGAGTTTTTAAGTGCACAGGCACTGTCGGCCCACAACCGGGAAAACCAAACACACAAGTCAAGTGATATTTGCATCACCGTTTTTCTGAGATGTTCATGCAGGTCCCGTCTCAGACACTGGATCAAGTTCTATGACACACGAATGCCATTATTCCCCGCTCACATCAGTTTCTACACATTCCCTTAGTAATGAGGTATGTTTTTTTTAGGGATGGATGTAGATTAGATTTTAGGAACGGTTTACCTCATTAATCTCCTGGGCTTCTGCAGTATTTACAGTATTTATTTTGTTTTTGCACATGGCTTGAGCTATCCCTCTTAATTCAAATTAATGTGATCATAGTTTTGGGAATACAATTATGTACCAATTGATTGCATTTTTTTTTTTTGTGTAAATCTTGCACTTTGTTTGTGTTGTTTTGTGTTAACAAAATCTTTGGTACGTCAAGGATATACATTATAGTGTGTAGAAATTGTAACAATGCACGTGTAGCCCACTTTACAAAACATCGAGGCATAGATATCGGACAAGTCACTATCTAGCAAAGATACATTTCTAATCACTGACAAAAGTTTTCATCTCTGTAAGGCAAAATCAGGTGCGCTGCAACAACTCAATGTTGAAGACTGACCCTACTGATGTTCACTAATTTGTTTGTTTTTTGTTCCCCCATTTTACCCCCAGTATGAACTCCAGCATGTCTATGTATCATGTGACAAGTTGTTGCAAAAATCTATTACTTTAAATTTGCTGGAGTAGACAATACACTGCTGTTGATGACAGTACTGTGTGTAGACACTTTGAAATATTAGGTAACTTGAGATACATCTTGTGTGCTGGAACTGCTCTGCTCCTCAATAACTATTTTATGAACAGCAGGTTGCCATTGGCAAAAACAAGCTCTTTTTTTACTCAGACATGGACCAGTCATTTTGCTGTTGTCTGTCATCATTTACACTGAATAGTGGACCGGTTCCATTAATTGTTTGCCCTATTAAACATTTGGACCCAGACAAGGGAAAATCAGACACTAGTCTGAAATAATGGAGTTCCCCATAAGGATTTTATGAATACAATAAATTGAAGCCAATTGTCAATTGATTTGGGCTTTTGAGATCCAGTCCAAGGGTCTGTAGTCATCAGCTTTAACTTTCATCGCAATCCAGACTTGTCTTATATTGTCTGTCGTCTTAACACATACTCCTCTAATCTGTGTATATTTGATTCAAAATTGAAATATTCCTCCCATATGTGCGTAACTTTGTGAGATGCAGTTTTTGGATGTCAACCCGGGTTCAAATGTGTTTCACAATGGTCTCTTCTCTGGCTGTTCTAACTGCAAATTTATCTTTTCACAGCAGCATTCATGGGATATTTCATTGCCAAGGCGCAAGGACATGGATACATGAAAGGTATGGCAGTAATATCTTCAGTATTGTCTATTTTACATTTGCCCTTTTTTATTGTACGCTTTTATTAGATTACAAAAAAGAACGTAAAGAACTACCTCTTTGCAAAGTTTTACATGATCTACCGATTTGTGTTATTAGGATTGCGGGAAGTATCATTGGTTTTTGGGGTTATTGGTCGATGCATGCATGCAAAGAGTGGACCCACCCATATGAGGCTGGCTTCATAGAATAGGTTGGACTGCAGATGAATCATTGATCAGTCAAATTTTGGCTGGTGTGATGAGTGCTGGTCGGAGAATTATTAATTCCAGCTTTGACTGTTTCGATCCTTACAAGTGGATTTGTCTGAACTATTGCGAACATGCAGGAGTGCTGGAAGTTGACTAAAATGGGAGAGTACAGTAGAATTTGTGGTTTTCTAACAATAATTTGGAGGCAGTTATAATGCAATAAAATTCAAAGGGACAGTTCGGTTATTGTCTGTTTTCAAATCAACACGTTGTGCTTGTAAACGTACTAGAGAAAACAGACTTTATCAGCCTAAGATTGCCGCTCACATTTGAATTGTTGTCCCAGGATTTGATTATCCATTTATTTATTTATTTATTCATTTACTTTTATTTTCCATTGAGAATGGCCAAAGATTGTCCAATATATTTCATAGCCCGGATGATTAGTTTTTCTCTGAACAAACTTTTATTTTAATTTGTTTTTTTACAACTTTACCAATAGTCCGCATGTGTCTCGTATAAAACCGATATGAAATATCTACTGTAAATAAGACCACAACTTCCCTGCTTTCAGTTTAAGAGAGCCAAGAAATGCGGAATATACAAAAAATCCTCAAGTGCTGTCTGACCTTGTGTGTTTAGGTGGTTGGGCGGCCCAAAGGTGCGAGAGACTACCACAGTTTCTTATCTCATCCCAATGGCATTCAATAAGAGAAAGCAGAGTAGCAGTGTGTGCCGGGAGGCATGAATGGCCTATGCCCTCTTGGGGAGCAATGAGGATTCAGCAATTCAGCATTAGGCCCACTTAAAACATGAAAACATCCATGTAGGGGTTGAATGGAGTCAAAATTTGAGTTCTGATCAATTGAGGAGGCAAAATATTGATGTACTAACAGTATAAAATACTTTACGATAGAAACACAGTTAAAGCTTGCATGTATTTGCTGTGGACAAAACCAGTACATATGGCATTAAATATATAAAAGTATTCATACATGAGAAATTGCTTTCGCTCATCATAGCTCTTATTTAACAGTTTGTGACATCCAGACCTGATTTCAGTCCGCTATTTTGTTTTTAGGAGATAATTAATGTGTTTTGGCAAATGCTACCAAATGTAATCTGCGTTGGTACAATCTTGTCATCACGAAACTCTCCGAGTTAATATATCTGTTTATACCTAAACCCGTCCACTCACGGAAAACTGAGTATGCCGAGATACAGACGGATGCCTGGTTTTGGAACTCCATCCCGGTGTCTTTCTATTCATATGTCCAATTGTCCTTGAGCAACACAAAGAGCAGTTGCGCGGCGCCTAGTGGGCTGATAAACTGCCGCATGTGTCCGTCTCGCCACTATCGCTTTTTCATTGAGAGATTGAAAGGATACATTTGTTGATATAATGTAAAGTATCTGGGCATTCATAAGGTTGATAAGTGCTTTAATTGTATAGACATTTTATCTTTTGACTACCAGGAGTGATGTCTGGACTTTCGCTCATGTTCAAATAAAGCTTCACAGGCAAGACCAATTCAAGAATCTCTCTTAATACTTTTTTAACCTGCAATTGAGAAGAAAATCTTCTTAAACTCGAATTTTTGTGTGTATATTTTTAATTGTGTAAAGAATCTGACTACTTCTATTACCACAATGATATTCCTTTATTTTAAAACACCTCAGCTTATAGAGGAAATTCTGAATATCACTTTGTGATGCAATGTAATTACGGGCGAAAAAAAAAGATGACTGGAATGTAATATTCTAGAAGATACAGGTAGTTGCTTGGATTTTCAAAAAGAATAAAGAAAATCAATAGCTTTTATTGGCTACCATACCAACCTAGCAAGATTCATGAAAAACATCTAAGATCGAATCAGGAATGTGTTTAGTTCATTGTGGTGATACAAAAAAGATTCTGTAGCACAAACTTCTCGTCTCGTCTGTGGTCCTTTCATTCCTTCTTTCGGAAATTTCCTGAATATTTTGCAGATAAAGGTAGAAACTTTATATGTCAGTTTCAACTTTCCGCCATAGTTTGACATGTAAACTTTGTTAATACTGTTAATCTGGCATGAAAACAAAGTGAGCAGCATTGCAGCAACCCAAACCACCAGCTTAGAACGCAGTTTGTCTGGAATGCAGGCAGATGTAGTGGGAATCTGTGTAGAATCTGTGTGGAATAGAAAAGATATAACCCCTCCATGATCATAACAGAACTGTGTTTTGAAAAGAAAAAAAAAAACAAAACGGAACCACTTTGGTTGTACACCATATCTTACGACAATAAAGAAAACATTCATAGGATTTAACTAATTGCAGCATTTTGAAGTGCTGTTTGGGGTAGTCATGCCAAAGACAACATACAACAAAACACAAGTAACGTTCGGATTTACTAATGTAATTTGCATTAAAAGGAGTAGAACAACCCGCTAGACAGAATGGTTTAATCGAATCTTATAATTTCAGATGTTTTGTGCAGTCGGAATTGTTGCAGACGATTTGTTATTTGATAGGAAGCCAAGGATGCAGTGTTACCTTCACTAGCGTGGTTTGGCAGCAGGCCTGCTGGCTGGTCTTTCTTCTCTATATGAGACCACTTAGGAGACAGCCGTACCAACTTTCCTTTTCATGTCACGTAACAAGAAAAAGAAAAAAACAGTCTGGACATATTCTTATTAAAACCCTTCTACCGCCTCAGCGTCTTCAGACACGCATAGACTTTGATTAGAGTCTTATGAAAAGTCCTTTTTCTCATTTTATCTGAATAATTCCCAAACTGTATACTTTTCATCAATTTCATTTTGACCTCTGCTATCAATCATTTGACAGCCAATTGTTCGCAGTTGAACTGTGTCTCCAGCCAAGTTTTGTCACCATGGAAGAGTTGTTCAAGTGTTTCATTTGAATTTGAATTTCTCATAACTACACACATGTTAATGCTTAGATTTTATAACACGTTTGTAGAAATGTTTAATTTTATGATGAAATCATAAAGTTATCCAAAATGCAGTGTTTCTTTCAGTCGGCCTCATACGGACTGATACGATAGTCAAGAAATATTTAAAAACAAGGCAGTGGCTCATCAGTTCGAATAATGCAGGGAGTGACGCGGCAGAGGGAGCAGGCACAGTGAGTTGTTCGATAAAAAGCAGCAGGGCTACAGGCTGCGACGTAAACTTGTTAGCAAAGTAACCAGCTTGGATTACATTATGGACCCATGCACACACTTGTGCCATGTGCAATTTAAAATTGAATGACAGTTGCTCACAGAATGATAGGAAAAGGGTCAGTTGTGGTGCAACAGTCGTCTTTTCTGACGTTCGCAGACGGCTGTATTATGTTTGCCTCCTTGACTTGATGGGAGCAGCCAACCCAAGCTTTTTGCAATTTTTAACTTTAAAGAGATTGGTAACGCACGTGTTGTTGTTTTTTTTTTCCTCTGTCCATCTTTACCCCCTACTCCTTACTCATCTTCGTCGGCTCGGTAATATCACATAGCAAAATCATTCACGGTAGGGGGAAATACGCAGTCATGTAAAGTTACCTTGAAAATTAACCAAGTCTGTTAATTATTTTTAAAAAGAGTAGTTGCCAACACCCTTTGTGCAAAAAAACTACATTGATTAAAGAATGTAATTTCCCTCAAATAGATAATGCTCTCCAGCCTATTAATATGTATGTTCAAAAATATCAAATCTAGTCATGAGTATAACTGAAATTCTGAAGAAAAGTTAAATGCCTTCTCTACCCTGTTGATGTGTGTGTGTGTGTGTGTGTGTGTGTGTGTGTGTGTGTGTGTGTGTGTGTGTGTGTGTGTGTGAGAGTGAGAGTGAGAGTGAGTGTACGTCTACCCACTCCAGCCCTCTGCCCTGCCTTATTTAATCGATTTTCCCTTGGCCAGTGTTCCAGTCCTCCACCAGGTTTCATGAAAATGAGCCTGGTGGTTTGGGGTAATACTGTTGACAGACAAATGGCATCTAAAACACGGCCTCCTTGGCAAGGTAGTAATTCTTTAAAATTTACTACAAATGGCTATTAACCTTTTGCGAAAAAGCACATCATCTAGTCAGCACTGTCCACTTTGAAAATTATAGTTGTGATCCAGCTTTATTGACTTCATGCTTGTGCATAGTACAATTGATTACTGTTTGTCTGTGAGATCGGAAGGACTCATTTCATCATTTCTTGTATTCAGTTAAATTGATGTGTCTGCCCACTACTCTGCCGACAACTATAATTTCTGTGGAGATAGAGTCCCTAAACTGAGGACAGTTTGAGTGCAGATATTGGCAGCGGCGAGGCCTCATTTTACAGCTTGTTTACCCGATGAGATTGCGAAAAAAAAAAAAAAAAATGGCTGGGCTGTAAAAAGAAAATGGTCAAATTTCATTTAATCAAATGTCCATATCTAAAAATATTATGTTCTTCAATACTTAGAATAGCTTATTGTGGTTTGATAGCATTTCAAAAGACTCTCACAGTTGCAAGAACTAAATGAAAGAATGTTGAAACAAACATACACACATGCAAGCAGTTACCCACATGAACACCATGGAAGACTGTACATAAAACAAATGAATTTAAAAATTGCAAAGTTGTTAACAGCTAATAAGACAAATGCAGGAAGTAAACAACAATCTCAATATATTTTACACTGCCAGCTATTTTCAAAAACAGTGAAAATATTTGTGTTAGTGTTGAGGACTATGATTTCGATGAATAACATGTTTTCAATCTGACATCAACCAACTTCACCAGTGTTGTCGTAAATTATTGGATAGG
This sequence comes from Fistularia tabacaria, assembly GCA_901007705.1. NCBI lineage: Eukaryota > Metazoa > Chordata > Actinopteri > Syngnathiformes > Fistulariidae > Fistularia > Fistularia tabacaria. Next base: position 20,067 of record CAAKHD010034931.1, on the reverse strand, counting down.
GAGTTGAAAATTTGCTGACATGAGTTCAAAAAAAATAGCATGTAGTCAGCACAAAATCTCATCCCAGAATCCACAAGCTGAAACAATTGCTGACACAAAGTTACAACTGAACAAACTAGAAGTAGCAGTAAATTAATTTTTAGCAAAGATGAACTGATGTCACTTGAAAGAAAATAGTCATGCAAACATTTGTCCCAAACGACGCCAAAGTACAGCAAACTACATTGCACACACTCGTGTAAATGCAAACTCGCGCACACTCATCACTCAAGGACCAAAAGTTGTGTAGTTCACTATAAATGTGTTGCCCCATCAGGAACCTCATGATTAATCCCCAAACATGGTTGACTTCAACAAAACACGAAAGATCACTAATACATACATGTTCATATGGTGACATCTTTGCCTCCTCAAATTGAAACTCGTTCTATCACTGATTAAGTTCTTCACAGTCCTTTCACACCTCAGGTCACAAATATATAAACAGCTGCTTTTAGCTGACTAACCTAAACCCAACAGTCTTAATTTAGTGAGTTACAAAGCATGAGTAAACTTCAAATGAGAAATTTGTGATGAATCCCATGACAGGTGATTTTGTCCATGCCCGAGATGGTACAACAAACTAAATGAAACTGAGTTTCGATAGAACTGATGCAACACATCCTAGTTAGGGTACTTTTGATTTGAAAAATTGTTCAATCAAAAAAATTGTCATCTTTAACTGACCCATGTGTATTAAAACCCGTTTGTGGGCTGCAACACAGAGTGAAGAGTGAAAGCAGAGTTTGCAAAAATACGGTTTTATTTTTCCAAATAATTATCCTCTGAAGGCTTTGGGTGATCACAGGCAGAGCCTGGGACTTGGTAAGCTCTCTGGCAGCAATAGTGTGTTGACTTCCTGCCAGCCCTGCCTTTAACCACCGCTCCTCGGGTGTAGGCATCAGGTAATTGGCCGATGCAACCTCAGAGATACTAACAAAGCCCCTGAAAGGCCAAGGAGAATGCAGAGGAAAGCAACAGAACCATTTTACCATGTGGAGTTCCAGCACATCCAATATTTAATCTCTGCTATAAGGCATTACTGTTATCAGGCTTAAACAAGACATACAATGGGGTATTATCCGCATAATAGCGAAAACCTATTTGCGTCTACGCATAATTTTACTAAGCTGCCAAATGTTCACACCAAACCTGAGGAGACCAAGAAAAGACCTACTGGAGACCTTGTGTATCAAAAAAAAATGTCAGCTGTTGCTTTTTTTTTTTTTTTTTTTTACATTCTTTTTTAATGTTTCATGTGAAGTTATATTACCATATGTTTTTATTTTTACTACCTGGTCCAAACATCATTGAGAAATTTCTCCACTGTGGGATGATTAAAGGAATACTTTATTCTATTCTGTTCTTGCCAAGTCGGTTTTCTATGTGGAAATAAATCACCTGAATTACTTAACATAACAGTTTGCTGGACTGACCAAAATGAAGGTAATCAATTTTTGATGTAGTTAGTAAAGTGTCATTGCATGCCCTGAAGCGATGTACAGCATATTTATTTTTTCATTATAATTATCATTTTAATGCACGTGTCACAATATGCTTACCGGTTTCCCTATTGCACTGGGGTCTTGCATTAAAATTCTGGCTTGGGAGTGACTTTATTGGAGGGAGCTGATCGTTTCCGTCAAAACACTTTTAATTTTTATCTATTTGTTGATTATCTTGTTTATTTATTTTGTTAAGGTTAACTCCGATACACTGTTTTAAATGCTCATATTTCCAACCTCCCTATACCTACTCACAAACTTACTAAATACTGGACTCATCTCTTTTGAAGCAGACCTAACCATTTTCCATTGGAAAAAAATTATTCTTTTTATAATTTCAAAATCCTCCTTTGTCTTGACAAAGTTAATTTAACTTCCAGATCTGTGCTATTGTCTTATTAAACGCGTATTTTCATTGAGGCAGAACTGTTATAACATATCAGTTAAAATCAAGGTATCGAGACATTTATTAAAAGCTTTTTTTTGTTCTGTTTTTTATAATAGGAAGTTACTTCCAGGAACCTTTTAGCATGAAGATATTCAAATGTTTCTGCCAATCACAAGACACTCCTGCTGCCATTAGACTGTTTTGGACGGTTCCTCTTCTCAGTGCTTACCCCCTCCAATACTCCAGTCTTCAATTTCCCTCCAACTAGTCGCTCAGTCCCATACTATTTCCCTGCTGTGCCACTTTCACACTTTGCCCTCTTGTCTGCCCCCTCTCTATTTAGTCCTCTGTTCCAGTCAAATCAAAAGACACCGCTATCTTCCCTTCTCTTTAGCTTCCTGTATTTCATCTTCTGTAATTAATCCAGCCCCCCCGCTCTGCCTGCACTTGGAGCCACTACTGAACCATCTTCTAAATCTCCTGGCATGTCGTTCACTGTGCCAAGCATCCTCTGTCTGGCTGTCTCCAATCAGAAACCAGCAGCATAAATTACATTTTGTCCTCACACAACCCATGCACATTGTAATCTAAGGCTTTCACTTTGTGCTTTGGCACTCTATTATGCTGGTACAACACTAGAATATAATCAGACTGATTCTGGATCCAATTCTCACCTCGTAATTTGAGGGGCTTTCCTGAGTCACTTTTACTGAACCAATTCCTGAATAGCCATGTTGACCAAAGTGATCCTGTCATGCAGGCTTCACACAAAAGGTGAGGGATTTACAGTGTAATTACCAATCTATTTTTGTAAATAAACGTTTACGTCATAAAGTTCCCAAGTCAACCTCTAAATTATTCTTATTTTGTGGTTCACAAAGAGGCGAACCAAAAAAAAGCAAAATATTAAATGAATTATGAAAAAAAAACAGGTCGAATGTAGTTTTGGCAGCATTTTCCCCCGGTGAACATTGGCAGCATGGAAAGTTGCACCTACATTGGCTGAAACACGTGTACAGCATCAAAATACCAGACCGCCCTTCTCCTCTCCCAAAAAAACAAAGGAATAAGAATACACAAATAGTTTCCAACTCACCAGTTTCAACTGCTGAACACGAGACTGTGTTTGCCTCAGAGGCTTCCCGTTTCCTTTAATGGTTGTGTCTGATAAATGTTCTTTCTGGCTCTGTTTCAAAATCTTTGTAATTTCACATGTCATTCTTGTAGGCGCACCTCTTAAAATCAGTGAGCGTGAAAGCAACCTTCTAGCGTCAGACTGTACTGTATCTACAACCTTCGGATATTATTTTAAACAGTTGAGTACATTCATTTGACAGTAGGCACGGAATGAAAGAAAAAAAAATAATCGGAAAACTTTAAAATATGGCTCATAATATTACTGTCACCAAGTGGATCAAAATTTCTTTGGTTTAAACCATGAGCATAAACCGTCATAACATTAACCGCAGAAGTGTATGATATTTATCATTTATCACGAGTCCTCAACTGTGAAAGGAATACTGACGACATATTGACCAAGACCCTAAACAAATGAGTGAGACCTCAAAGGGATTTGCAGTTGGCTTGTAACTGAAGCCTACGCTGATCTGTGGAGCCTGAAAACACGACTTCTAACACACATCTAACTCTTCCATGACTTCCACTTTCCAATTTTTTTTTTCTTTTTTTTTTTTCTGCGTAACATATCGGGCACAAGTGCAGTCGTCTGTTGACAGCACATTGATTTCAGAAGCCCCGTGAAACCGCGCCCCCTCCACGTTGGCACTCTGAAATTGTTTAGTATAAAGTGTGTGGTCTTGTTTCCTGAGTGAATCCAATAGTCTTTGCCACCATACAATTGAATTTCCAAAAAAAAAAAAAAATGGTGAATCTGCCATGACTGTGGTCTCCAAACTTTGCAAAGACATGAATCTATTCCCAGTCTTTCTGTATCCCCGTCACACTGAAACAAACACGTTGGTTCATCACAGTGCTTTTTTAGTATGTTTTTCCACGTTTATTTAATTGTCTATGGGTCTTTTTGTAAAAATTTCCAGAAAGCGATGCAGACCAAATAGATATGTTGCCAACTGTCGTGCCTCAGGGACTTCCCCAACTGATTGCCATCTAGAAGTTGGGAAAATCAGGATTTCAAATGCGACCATTTTCGCCATGTAAGTCTGACATTTATAATCTTTGCTAATTGCAATTTTTTTTTTTCTTCCCCAATCCAGCCATCTTCTAGCGATCCATACCCGCATGGCGCATGGTTTCATTTAATTCTTAGAAGAGCAAGAACATGTGAAGATCATTACCAAATCGCCATCCATGTGTTATTTATTTATTTATCTAATTTGTTGTGTTTTTTTTTTTTTGTCCCTCCCCGGTCTTTTGTTTTGTATGGCTAAAGCCACCCCTTTCGCAGTAATCTCCGAATCTTGCTGTAGCCTCCGAGCTCATCCTCTGGCCCTCTGCCATTCAGCTCTGCATGGAGGGCTTCCTGGCAAGACTTAAGTCGACGATCTCTTATTGAGTTGTATCACAGTTTGATTAAAGCAGACCCGATTTGGACCAAAGGAGCCATTTGAAGAGGCTGAACTTAATTTGTGGGTGTTTCCAATTAATAATGTGTCATTAAGACTGAAATAGTCATTTAACAGCATGGTCCTCACCCGGAGAGATTTTTGTTATAATGCCAGAATTTTTTTTCTTTGCTGCCAAAATCCTGTGGTTGGCTTTGCTTTATGATGCAGCTTGTCTTTTTTTTACAGCTTGCTTTCTTCTCTTGGAAATCCAATATTACTTTCCTGGAGATGAATTTTTCTTCTGAAACTCGATCATCCTGCAGGTGATCAATGTCAAATTCAGATTCAGTGTCTGACTCCTTGGAATTTCTGTCAACACATTTGTCGCCCAAATGTTGCATTATAGTTTCTGATGAAAGCCACTGCCACTGTTGTTCTTCCCCGGGCTCTCTGCTGGTATTATCAATCACACGCTCAGCAGTAACATCTCAGCAGGCTCTCCAGCTCATTTTCGATACGGGCGGTGTCTTTTGGACTAAACGGACCTTGACTTAAAACATAATGTACAGCTAAGGCAGCATTTTTCTCACATGTATTCATCCCGCAACACCGCAGCGGCAGCAGCCAGACGGTGTCTGACAAATGCATGATGGGTATTGGTGTGGCAGCCGCAAAGTTGGGCAGGGTGGCAGGCGGGAGTGGCAGAAAAATCGACTGGCAGAAACAAATGGCAGCCAGCCAGGATGTCAGCTCACAGCGGCCGTCCTTCATGGGGGACTGATGAGTGGAATAACCTGAAGACAGAGTAGTTGAGAGAAAAGTTCTCCTAATCCTGCTGATGTCCAAAACATTTTAAAAGAGGGACTTCGTAGGGACGAAACAGCAATTTTTGCCACCTCGTCAATTTGTTTCTGAAAGGGTCAATGTTGTCAGTAAAAAGATGGTATTCAAATTCAAGTTCAAAGGTTCTAGCAAAATCATGTTTTTTCATTCATCCATCCATCCATCTTCAACCGCTTTGTCCTTGGTCGGGTCGCGGGGGACCGGAGCAACCGGAGCAGGAAGGCTCAGACTTCCCTCTCCCCAGCCACATGGTCCAGCTCTTCTGGGGGGACCCCTAGGCGTTCCCAGGCCAGCCTAGAGACATAGTCTCTCCAGCGTGTCCTGGGTCTTCCCCGTGGTCTCTTCCCAGATGGACATGCCCGGAATACCTCCCCCGGGAGGCGTCCAGGAGGCATCCTGACCAGATGCCCGAGCCATTTCATATGACTCCTCTCTATGCGGAGGAGCAGCGGCTCTACTTCCGCTGTTCTCACCCGATCTCTAAGGGAGAGTCCGGCCACCCTCCGGAGAAAACTCATTTCGGCCGCTTGTACTCGCAATCTCGTTCTTTCGGTCACTACCCATAATTCGTGACCACAGGTGAGGGTAGGAACGTAGATCGACTTGTAAATTGAGAGCTTCGCCTTACGGCTCAGCTCCCTCTTCACCACGACAGACCGGTACAGAGTCCGCATCACTGCAGACGCTGCACCGATCCATCATGTTTTTTAAGTGTGCCTATTCAGTTGATTTTTACCCATGACTGGTGGACCCTGTCTTCTCAGGAGATATCTGTTCTGTATTTAGTTTGACTGTCAAGGAAAACCTTGTTTGGTTTTCAACTTTCACCTTTACCTCTGGGAAATAAATTTTCAATTGATTCCTGTGGCGTCAGATAATCTCCGCGTTGTGCTTCAACCTCGATCCCCCCTCCCTTTTTTCTGTTCAGTATTGCAAAGTAAAGCCATGTCAAAAAATCTAAATCACCCATAATGCAAAAAAGATTAATATGCCAAATAAGCATCGCCCCACTTATGTTATTTTTTTCTTACACTTCTTCTTATTGTTGTTGTTATCATTTTCCCTTTTCATCAGCATTATCATTATTATTATTATTATTATTATTGTTGTTATTATTATTATTATTATTATTATTATTATTATTATTATTATTATTATTATTATTATTGTCATTATTATTATTATTATTATTATTATTATTATTACTATTGTTATTATTATTATTATTTTCTATTATTATTGGCATTGTTTTATTATTGTAATTATTATTATTATTATTATTATTATTATTTCATCCATAATGTTAAATATCACCAATTTGTAGATCCTAAACTGAATTTCCCCAAGCAAGTTGAAAATTTAAAATAACATCATGCACACATGCATGCCGCGATATTGAATAAATTAATACAACTGTTGACATATTGTTGCCTCAAACAGAAATTACTCATTTACTTTTTTTTTTTTTTAATTAGGATGCTGTATTTCTTTTCATTCTAACGGGAGCTTTGCATCAAGTGCAGCACACAGAACCATTTTACTGAATTAGCAATCAAGATGCTTTGAAAAGACTAATTAAACAAACTGTGTTGGCCCACATGGGATTTAATTGGTAAAAACATGTTGATTGCTTCCGCCTTCAGATGCCTCTGATAATGAAAATTACATACTTGTGGCAGTCGGACTCACAGCAGAAGCACCTCACTATATGTTCAGTAACAGAAGTCCAGCCATCAGCAATCAGACGGCTCGAAGGTTGGAGACACCAGCATGAATGTTGATTGAAGAACGTGACATGTAGACCTTCAGACACACAAAGAACCGAAGAGCTTTTCTTTTCCCGGAAAAGGGTTGCAGCAGAATTGGGCTAAATTAGGGGGACAGGGTTGCAGCATAATATCAAAGAACATTTCTAGATAAACATAAGGGCTGAGAATTTGGTTATCAGAATAAATAAACAGGGGTTAATATGGGTGAACAGGAGAGATGTAGATTTTATTTAAAATGAGCACATGTGCTCTTCTGATCGGGGTCTAGATTAAGGGGTATCGCGCGGATTGAGTGTTGTCGTGCAATTGTTGCCTTTTGTTGGCGATGGTCAGTTGTGGACTAAATCATTAATATCTGGATCATGTCCATGTAAACATGTATCATGTTCGAAAGCGATTTTTTTCTTTTTCGATATCAGAAATATTTAGCATTTTCAAAGTTTGTGGGCAAGTCATGAAGCATGTTATTAAACACAGTTTGGAGGACTTTCTTCATGAATAGAAATCTCTCTTATGTTTTGTTTGCAAGTCAAGGGCTTTGAATCAAAGGAGCATGAGTGCCATATTAGATAAATGAGATTCTTTTTACTGAATTACATGTCTTATTCAAATTCAGTGAACGGAAGTCCACTTTGGCTAAAACCTTTTAGGAATGGAAGTTTTGTTGGGCATTGTTACAAATCTAGTATTACTTGCTGTTTAACTGAGCACCAACTCACGCTACACGATATTTGCTAAATAGCCCATTCTCAATACATGTTGAGTTCTCAAATTTAGCTTTTGATATGCGATAGGAGTATTTATTATCTTTGCAATTACACAGAGCTTTCTGGTGTGTTTTTTGTTTGTTTTTCTCTGGAATAGTTTGGTGAACACCAAACTTAGAAACAAGTTTGGTGATCAAATTTTCAGTTTTGCTCCTATTATTTAATACTCAATATTCTCTGACAAAACGTGCTTTTTTATGACTTGTAAAACGCAGCTTTGTTATTTTGATTTAAAGAACCTTATACATTGAACTTGTATTACATTTATTTTTTTGTTTCTATATTTATTTAACAACATCTTACATTTCACTCTGCAACCAGCAAATAAGTTTGAAATGAATGCAGTTGCTATAAAACATAGCTTAGCCTGTATTAGCCTCATTTTAATGCATTTCACTGTTTCATAGGTGGGAGGTTATGGTTGCTACTTGTAGTCCTAGCAATAGTGGTGTTGGTAGTAGTGTTGAAATTATGATTGTTACTATTATTATTGCACAATTTGCCTCCAAAAATTTAACGTGTTCTCTAATTATCAGTAAATGAAATACTCTGCAGTCATAAACCTAAGTAATTTGATCACCTGTTCAGGTTCAGATGTGGAATGTAGATGTTTCGGTAAGTTCACTTGCTATTTTGGGCTTTGCTTACAAATTAAAAGGCAAAAACGTAATGCTGCAAGATATACTTGCTGAAGATTAATAGTCAAAAACAATAGATCATTAGAGGTGATTTATGCAGCCTTAAACTTTGCTGTTTATCTCTTTGAAGCTGCGCGGAGTAGAAAACTTAGCGGTAATAGCTTATCCTCAGTGTGACAACAAGTCATAGTTCACTGCTTGCAGCAGCCTTATTATCATCTTTCTTCCCTTTCTGGACACAAACATGAAAGGGGGCAAATTAAAAATAGTGCTTTCTAGTTTATCATAAGATAGTCTCCATGTCTGTCTTAAGCGTTGAACCAAACAGTGAGCTCACTGTATTTCAACTCCCCGACGGAGCGTTGCATAAATCCTAACATTTCACCCCCGTACCTCCCGAAGCCCCACAGCCATGGAAAACATAGTTATTATAATTCACAGTATCTCTCTCTATATTTGTATCATGTATCTTTAACCAGGAGGATTCCCACAAATCGTAGCTCCACCACGTTGTCATACAAATCCCTGCTTCATAGCTATCTGCATCTATGCCCTGTTAATTATTACGTTTATTTATAACAATGAATATATTCTTATTGTCCTCATCGAACACTTAAGAGTGCTGCTATTAAACCCTTCTAGTCCGCTGCTGTGCACAGCAGGCTGTCATTTAGTTCCTTTGCTTTCACTAAGCTTATCAGCAGCTGGCACAAAGTGAGTCATTGCTTCGGTGCTGGCCAATCAGCTACAAACACACCCGCGCCACTTCCTGGTCTTTATCGACCCGTGACATCTGATTGGACTGAGTGGGGCACAAATAACCTCTTCCTCTCATCTTCGTTCGGTTTCTCTGAAATGGCTGACACGTTGATGTCAGCTGTTTGCATCCACACGTGTTTTTCTACGGCAAATTCTGCACGTGAGATCGTTAAAAAACCATAGAACGTAAACGATCCCTTCACCGCGTTTGCTCATTACGGGACCTTAAAAAAAAAAGGAAAAAAGGATTACCTGACAGACAATGAAGAGAAAAGCGGATACGAGGGAATCAATGAATACAAGCAGAAAATGTAGAGTAGATAGATATGAGGATGTGCAGGGCCGGCAGACATGCAGATCGCACGGCAGCAGCAACCACTCTGCTTTCAGCAGTAGTACCAGCTGTGCCCGATCCAAATGGGCACAGACTATTCAGGCCAGGCAGGGTCAGATGAGGACACGAAACATTGAGTGGGGGGAAGGGGGTGGCAGGGAGAGAGATGTAGAGGAAGAAAGGCGAGGAGGGCAAAAAGGATTGTGAGGCGGGGGGGAGAGGGGGGGGGCGGGGAGAACGAAGGCAGCAGAAGTAACAAAAATCTCGGCGAAATGGTCCGAAAGATATACGCAGCCAATGGAGACTGCTGTATACTAGCCAGCGCCAATATGATTGATAATATTCAGACTGCCTGCCATTATCTATGACTGAGAATAATTGGCTGTGTTTAGTATTCTGTTACTCATTACTGAATCAAAAGCAATACATTTTACATTTGCCCTTTATCAAGGCCATTTCTCAAACAACAAAAGAAACAAATAGTTCTTAATGATGTTAAGGCACAAGCAGCCATACAGTAACTTTGCCTGAACACTAATCGTATTCGGAAAAAAATAAACAGTCTGACTGTTAAAGAGGTCAATTCTGAGTCAGCATTCACAAGTTTTAGACTCAACATTTTTCTCTGCTTATTGTGGAATCCGTTGCCCTTTCTCTTTTTTTTTTTTCTTGGCTGAATAATAACATAATAGAAACATAATTCCATAATGTCAGTGGAGGATCTCCCCATGAGCGGTTCGGTGCAGCACTCCTGCAGAGCTCCGTGGTCCATTTTGAAATGAAAAAGTGGTTTCTCTTGTCTACGCTCCCTTTAAAATATCAGCGATTGTACTTCAGTGGTGTCTGGCGCTGTGCCCTCTCAGACAACTCCCCTTTGTCTACTGGGATGTGCAATGGATTTTTGAGTTTAGGGATATAGGTGAGCCAGTAGCATTCTCACAAGATATTACTTAAACAACAGACCGTATTTATATCGCAGATTGCTCTATAACAGATTTGACCTATAATCACGTATCTGTAGTTAAATCTGTTATCCTGCCCATAAGACTCCGTCATTGCTGCCCAGGGTTGACACACAGTTTATTTGGGGATGGTTTGAGCTCCGCTAGATGATTCCTTCACATTTAAAAAGGCATCAGCATTTAAGGCCATCTTTGACAAGCATGTCCTACCTGCGATGACAAGTGATGCAGACACAGAAAAAAAAACCTTAACGTCCAGACAGAAAATACAACTAACTTTTGATATCATATTTACTATGACACTGCAAATATTAAAAAGCTATATTTTTGCCAACATTTCTAGTCGGAGCACATCTAAAACACAATGAAATCGGTTCACCTCAATCAAATCAGTCAGACAATTACGCTTATTTTTTTGAAGAGAAAAAAAAAATCTAAAAAATCAAATCAGCCGATAAAAACTTCTCCTCGCATTTTTAATTGCAGTGAGCAGTAGATGAGTGATTCGAAAAGACTGGCCAACATGTTTATAGTAGCAACATATCTTCTTGTTTTCCTTTCGGCTTTTCCCATCAGGGGTCGCCACAGCAAATCAACCTTCTCCATCTAACCCTATTCTCTGTATCCTCCTCTCTCACACCAACTAACTTTATGTCCTCTTTCACCACATCCATAAATCTTTTCTTCGGTCTTCCTCTCGATCTCCAATATCAGCTTCCATCTACCAATATATTCTCCATCTTCCATGACCGAACCATCTCAGTCTGAATTCTCTGACCTTCTCTCCAAAAACTCTAACATGTGTTGCCCTCTGATGGACTCATTCCTGATCCTCTCCATCCTCGTCACTGCCAAAGAGAACCTCAACATCTTCATCTCTGCAACCTCCAGCTCTATTTCCTGTCTTTCCTTCAGTGCCTCTGTCTCAAAACCATACAGTATCGCTGGTCTCACCACTGTCTTATACACCGTTCCTTTCATTCTGGCTAATATTCTTCCGTTACATAAAAGCCCTGAAACTTTTCCTCACTCAAACCTGCTTGAACCAGTTTCTTTACCTCTTTACACCTACAGCAAACTCACCACTGTCTCACAGCTAGCATACATGTCCTGCACCAGTCTAACATACTTCTCTGCCACTCCAGACTTCCTCATACAATACCAGAGTTTCTCTGTCGGCACCCTGTCATATGCTTTTTCTAGGTCTACAAAGCGCAATGCAGCTCCCTCTGACCTTCTCTGTACTTCTCTATTAGCATTCTCAAAGCAAATACTTCATCTATAGTAGTCTTTCTAGGCATGAAACCATACTGCTGCTCACTGCTGACTTCTCACAGTCTAGTTTCCACTACTCTCCCCCAAAACTTCACTGTATGGCTCATCAACTTTATGCCTCTATAGTTACCGCAATTCTGCACATCCCCCTTATTCTTAAAAATGGCCAGCATCACACTTCTTCTCCACTCTTCAGGCATCTTCTCACTCTCTAAGATCCTGTTGAATCTAGCCAGAAACTCTACCACTGCCTCTCCTAGACACGTGGATACATCCACAGGTATATCATCTGGACCAACTGCCTTTCCATTCTTCATCCTCTTCAATGCCTTCCTCACCTCACTTTTACTAATCTCTGCTACTTTGTGGTCCACAATAGTCACCTCTTCCTTCCCTCTCTTTCATTTTGCTCATTCATCAGCTCTTCAAATTACTCTTTCCATCTTCCCATCACTCTTCTAGCATCTGTCAATACACTTCCCTCTATCCTTAATCATCCGGACCTGCTGTTCATTCTTTCCGTCTCTATCTCTCTGTTTTGCCAACCTGTATAAATCATTCTCTCCCTCTTTCCCGTCCAACCGAGCATACAAGTCATTGTATGCCCTTCGTTTTGCCTTTGCTACCTCTATCTTTACCTCACCCTGCATCTTCCTGTACTCCTGTCCATTCTCTTCCGTCCCCTCAGTGTCCCACTTCTTCTTTGCTAACCACTTTCTCTGTATGCACTCCTGCACTTCCTCATTCCACCACCAGGTCTCCTTATCTACTTTCCTTCCAGACGACACACCGAGTACTCTCCTGCCTGTCTCC
>CAAKHD010034830.1:1135251-1170435 GCA_901007705.1 Fistularia tabacaria | reverse complement strand
TGAGTTAAAAATAGATGGTCAGAGGAATGCAGCACCCACCATTGACACTGACCACCCATCAATTGATATGTCAATTACAGGAGATGATCATGAAGGCAAAGGAAGCAAGTTTAAATTCCCAAAGTTTGGAATCACAATGCCAAAGGTTAAAGGACCTGAAATTGACCTCAGTTTTTCAAAGAAAGATGGAGATGTGTTGCTGCCAGAAACCAAAGCGGAGGTCCAACTCCCTGATGTTGAACTCGAAGCACCTTCTCTTGAAGTTGAAATGGAAGTTCCTAGTATTAACGTTGTTAGAAAGGATAAAGAAGGATCACCATCAAAATTTAAGATGCCAACATTCAAGTTGCCAAAATTTGGAGTAGGAGTTCCAAGCGCAACTGCAGAGGTACCTGAAGTGGACAAAGAAGGAAAAATTAAAGGAGTTGATGTTGAAATTCCTGAAGAGGTCCTTTCAGTTAACATTGCAGCACCCACCATTGACACTGACCACCCATCAATCGATATGACAATTACAGGAGATGATCATGATGGGAAAGGTGGCAAGTTTAAACTACCAAAGTTTGGAATTACAATGCCAAAAGTGAGAGGACCTGAAATTGACCTCAGTTTTTCAAAGAAAGATGGAGATGTGTCACTTCCAGAAACCAAAGCGGAGGTCCAACTCCCTGATGTTGAACTCGAAGCACCTTCTCTTGAAGTTGAAATGGAAGTTCCTAGTATTAACGTTGTTAGAAAGGATAAAGAAGGATCACCATCAAAATTTAAGATGCCAACATTCAAATTACCAAAATTTGGAGTAGGAGATCCAAGCGCAACTGCAGAAGTACCTGAAGTGGACAAAGAAGGAAAAATTAAAGGAATCGATGTTAAAATACCAGAAGAGGTCCTTTCAGTTAACATTGCAGCACCCACTGTTGACACTGACCACCCATCAATCGATATGACAATTGCAGGAGATGATATTGAAAGAAAAGGTGGCAAGTTTAAGGTGCCCGGTCTCGGCTTCTCTGCATCTGAAGTGAAAGGGCCACACATCGATTTAAGTTTATCAAAGAAAGATGGGGATCTGAAACTATCAAAAGCCACACTTGAAGGTGAACTTCCTGATGCTGATCTAAAAGAAGGTTCTGCCAAAATGGAAATTACATCACCTGGAATTGAAGTAACCACAAGTACAGTTGAAGGATCTCCATCAAAGTTTAAACTGCCAACATTCAAATTACCCAAATTTGGAGGTGACGTGCCAAAAGTCCATGGAGAAGTTCCTGATTTGGACACAAACATTACAGTCGATGGAACAGGTGTTAAATTATCAGATATCAAATCTCAAGTCAAACTTCCTGATGTTGAAATCAAAGATGACATGGGTTCAGTTTCAGAACCACAGATACCAATGACCGACGCTGAGGCCAAACTGAAAAAGTCAAGCTGGACAATGCCAAAGTTTTCATTTTCAAGGGGTGGTCCCAAAACCATTGACCCTGAGGTTAATCTTCATGTTCCCAAAGTTGATGATGTTGCATTACCAGAGGTCAAAGCAGACATAAGTCTTCCCGATATCGACATCAAAGAATCCTCCAGCATCTTAGCAGAAGGATCTTCTACAGATCTGGATGCCAAACTCAGGAAGCCAAGATTTTCATTACCAAAATTCTCATTTTCAAAACAAACTTCAAAAGACTCTGAGGTTGATGTCAGTCTCCCAGGTGTTGGTGTCTCAGTTCCTGAAGAGAATATGGAGGTTTTACAGCCTGAAGCAAAGGTCAAACAACCAGAAGGCAATGCAGGAATAGATGGTCAGAGGAGTGAGTTTAAATTGCCAAGGTTTGGTATTTCAATGGCTAAAGGAAAAGGCCCTGAGACTGATTTGACCTCAACAAAAAAAGATCTCGATGTAACACTACCAGAGGTTGGGGTTAAAATCTCAGCTGTTCAAAAGAAACAATTATCTGGAAAATTTGAAATAAGACCACCTGAGACCGAAGCACAAACATACAATGTTGAAGGATTAGCATCAAAACTTGAAATGCAAACAGTCACATCATCTAAATTTGGAGATGCTATGACAGGAATCAATGCCACAGTGCCCGATGTGAAGATGGACAAAACAATTGATGGAGTGAAGATAGGGATACAAAAAGAGGGGGGTATCACGAATGTTACAACACCTACTGATGAAGGTAGAACTGTAGATTTGAAGGCTAAAGGAAGTGAACTTGAGGGGGCAGAGAGCAAACTTAAGACATTGAAATTTGGCATCTCAAAGCCCAAAGTTAAAGGTCATGACGGTGATGTAAGTCTAACGAAAAAAGGAGTTGATTCCCCATTATCAGATGTTGAGGACTGTCTGCCTGATTTTAAGGTCCAACTATCTGAGAGTACTGTTTCAGTACCAGATACACCTGTAGTTGAGGTTGAAGCCAAAGTGCAAGGGCCCAGCTGGGCATTCCCAAAGTTTTCATTTATAAAGAGAGGTGTGAAAGCCTCTGAAGTTGATGTCAGCCTTGAAACAACCAAAGTAGATAACACATTGCCAAAGACAAAGGAAGAAGCTGGTCTCCCTGCTGTTGAGCCTGATGCGACTTTGGGGGGGGTTTCTTTAGAAGAGAGATCTGCTCCAGAACTTGATGTGAATTTGAAAAAAACAAGATTTTCATTACCCAAATTTTCTTTTTCAAAGGCAAATGTAAAAGAATCTGAAGTCAATTTGGATGTCTCACAAGTGGATTTTAAACTTAAAAAATCTGGAACAGAAAAGGATACTGTGGAACCTGAAATTGAACATGATGGAGGTATGACTAAAACAAAGTTCAGCCCAGCTCTTCTGAAAATAAAAGGACCTGATGTTGAGCTTAATCCATCACAGGACAAAGAAATCACATTACCACAAGTCACAGCAGAGGTTAAACTTCCTGAAATTGAAGTTAAAGCATCTCCTAATGTGGAAAGTAAAGTTCCTGAGACAGAGGCTACGTCGAAAGAGGGTGAAGGATTACCATCAAAATTTAAAATGCCAGCATTGAAAATGCCCAAATTTGGAGTCACTACCTCTGAAATCCCAACACAATCATCTGACAAACAACTCGAGTTAGATGGAGCTAAACATCAGGGTGATGCTGCTGTCAGCATCAGGGGTCCAAGTGTTGAAATCAAAAATGAAATTTCCAAAGCACCAATACCAGATCCTGAAACACCAGAGACAGATGGTATGGGTCAAATCTCTCCAAGTAAGTTCAGACTACCATCATTTAAAATGCCAAGGCTAAATTTTTCGAGAGCCAAACCTGAAGACGAGTATGTCCCTGTTGATACAGAATGTAAAGATGTGGACCAAGATGTGGAAGCGGAAGCCAAAGGAGAAAATAAATCACCAATGCTGACATCATTTGGTGAAATTTTCAAGAACATCAATGTTGAATTTGATATGCCAAAAACTGACAAAGACGAAGAACAGTCTGAAACTCAACCTGAGGACAAGAATGAAAATGATGAAGCTCAGCCAGATGCAAAGGAAAGGGAAAAAGATATCAAACAGGAGGCCACCAAAAGTCCTGAAAAGAAAGGCTGGTTTAAATTCCCCAGATTTGGGCTGTCCTCTCCATCTGAGCCAGCAAAAATTTCTGAAAAAGATGGACAAAATATTACAAAGAGCCCAGGTGAGGATGTGGAAATAAGCCCTACTTGTTCTGTCCAGTCATCTGATGCCTTCGCTGATATTAGCTCTGCAATGACTAGTGAGCATATTGGTCTATCCTTATCTTCTCCAACCAAGGTAACTGTCAAATATTCTGATCCTAACACATCAACAGAGTTTGGAGAGATGCATGGAAAGATAATCACTAGGTCCGAGCTGATAACAGTTGAACCAAACTTGCCAGAGAAAATCACCATTCTTTCATCTGAAGTCTCATCTTCATCTGAAGACACACTCAGATTGGAATCTCGAAGAATTCATGTTGTTACATCAAATATACAAGCAACTCCAGAATCCCAGCATGCCAAGCTTCTAACTGCCATCCAGGTCCAACCCACAGGAAGTCTTTCAATGTCATCTGAGGCTGGTGAAGCTGCATCATGGACTGTTGAAAATTCTCAAAGAGGCAAGACAACAATCTTCAGTAAACACTTCAAAGAATCATTGAGTGAAACCAAAGAAACTGTTGTTATAACCAAACAAATCACACACACATTTGACTCAGCTGAGCCCATCTCAGATGAGACAGCTTCTTCCATTCAACGTCTGAGAGACTCTGTTCACTCGGAGAAAATCAGATTTTTTGATGGGGCAGAGAAGTAAAGTACTCCATGTGAAGGACATCCAAACGGGAACCAAATTATATGGGAGTTGTGAGAACAATAACGATTTTAGAGAGGACAAAATAACAGCTGCAATATGGCTACCAACATAGAGAAATTATTTGCTGAAATTAAACTTGTCCTTTTCTATGGGGACTGTGAATAGATGATGCATTGATATGATAAAGAAGTGGCTTTTTAAATGACTAGCTAACAAAAAATAACAACTATAAAAACCCATACAACACATTTAAGTACAAATCAAACACGGTGC
Source organism: Fistularia tabacaria (assembly GCA_901007705.1). Classification (NCBI taxonomy): domain Eukaryota; kingdom Metazoa; phylum Chordata; class Actinopteri; order Syngnathiformes; family Fistulariidae; genus Fistularia; species Fistularia tabacaria. Next base: position 1,165,862 of record CAAKHD010034830.1, on the reverse strand, counting down.
AAGGTTTCACCAGCAATGGCACTGAATACTGTGGTTTTTATTGTTGGTGAGTGAAGCAATTGTACTGGCCACCTGTATAATTTACCAGCATCTGGCAGGTGGCTTGTCAACATTTTTTGCCTGGAATGAAAGACACAAAACATAGAGCCAAGTCTCTCAATAAGGCAGTAAATTCAATCAAGTTAAATTGAATTGACAGCAACATTCCTCAGCGTCAGTCAGGTGCAAGGCAACAATTTTATGAAAATAAATCACAAAAAGATATAAGTGCTCTCGACTATCAACGAACCCCCGACCGTTTGAATAAGGATTATGGAAAAGCATTCTGACATTCATGCCTATAGACTATATACACTGATCCACTGTGTGTTTGGGCCATTTTGTCCCAGAATATCAGCAGATTGATAAATTGGTCAGGCCCAAAACATCATGTAAAGACCCAAGCAAATATTGCATTTTGAATATAGAGATTATTTCAAGCTTGCATACCTACTGACAAATTTAATATCTTTGAAAGAATGATTGATCTGCGATCGACTGGCGACAAGTCGAGGGTGGACCCCGTCTCTTGCCCATTAACAGCTGGGATAGGCTCCAGCATCCCCACGACCCTAAATGCAGGATAAGCGGTGGACAATGAATAGGATGGATGGAGGATGATTGATACAGTTGTCCAATTTGAATATAAGGAAATAATTACTTTTCCCTCTCACAAAAAACTAGTGGGCTCTGAATTTAACTCAGTGTTCTAAGAAGATTAAACAGAGAAACTTACCAGTCAGAGAAAAGGGTTGTTTTGGTGCGATAAGGTGCTAAATTCAATCTCTGGTTGCATGCTCTTGATGTATGATGAGATAGATTCATATAGTTTGTACAAGAAATGGGATCAAGTTGTTAATAAGCTGCATAAAACAAGTCCCCTAGCTTCGAACTGACAGGGCTTCCCTATATCCTTGCTTACTATGATACACAGAAGAATAAGCCATGTCTTCATAATCGTGTATGATAGAAAATGCAGTTATGTGTGCCCTTATTTTACAGTACAATAATCACCTGTGCATTCTTCTATAACAAAGATTTATGTTACTGACATTCCAAAATGTTTACAGCAATTTAACACAAACCAACAGCAGAGAACATGAACATTTCAAAATAAGAACAATGTATGTCAGAATAATTGTATATGTACATGTATAACCAAGATATTCTTGTTGCTGTAGTTACATTGTAAAGAAACAATAGCAAAGCTGGAACCGAATTATCAAAAAGCAAGCGTAACTATTTTTTATTAATATTTTGCTCATTAGGTAATTTGCTAAAGCAGATATATTTAAATATTTTCCCGTTCATTATCTCAGTGTAATGTGTGAATATTGAACTGTGTAAATAACTCTAAAATGCTTTTGGAGTTTTATTAAATTATTGCTCCATTTATATTCTGAAGGCTTTAACTGAACATGTTTGCAAAGATATATACAATAAATAAATATTACATGCAAAAAAAGTGTGTGAAACTGATAGTGAGAGTTCAAAAGGCTTTGTTTCTGCTTTGTACATAACATGTAGGATATTAAATTAGTAATGGTCATTTCTCAAAAGACAAAATGCACGACTGTTTGAATGGGAATGAAGTCGTTAGTTGTGCTTAAACTATCTTTGGGGAGAGTATGCCCATCTATATAGGTCAGTCATTCCAAAATACATTTTGGCTGACAATTTTGAAATAAGTGTGAAGAGGGGCAAATCCTCAATGCTGATGCTTCTATTACTTTGGTTTTGGCTGAATATTTGAAATGTTGTTCCGCGAGGATTAAATGGGGAAAATTCTTAGTTAAATTAAGAAAAAAAAAACATCACAATGTAAATTATTGTAAAACCTCAATTTAATGTTTCTATTACTTAAGTTTTGCCTGAAATTTTGAATGTTGGTTCCGCGAGGGTTAAATGGGGAAATTTCTTAGTTAAATTATGAAAAAAAAAAACGTCACAATATCAATTAGTTCTAACTCCTAAACTCCATTTGAGGTGTAAATCTCGGAGAGGCGGTTTATTCTTTACTGACACACAAGGGGGAGACACAGCACACAGATACCTGTTTCATTGCCTCTATAGTCATGGAATAAGATAAGTTGGGGGGGTTCCCCTGGGAGAAAACTCATCAGCATTACTGACTCGTCGTTTGCTAGCTTGCCTTAGCAAATACGCCTGTTATGTATTTTGAAAGCAAGGACTGGCAGAACTCCGCAGTAGGGCCACTTAAAATAATTAAAATATATATATACATATACACATACAATAAGGGGTGATTTGGTTGCATACAATTTGGGTAAAATTGATATTCCGGTGAGAAAAGTTACCAAACGAGAGACAGCCTGCGTTTCGAAAACTCGATTTTCCAGGGAGGTTGTCGACAGACGCCTGATCAGATGTTTTCGTTCCAACCTCTTACGCACTGTAGATAACTCGAGGGCTGGTGGGTACTTTCGGGACAATTCGATGAACATTGACACTGTCAAAAGTACTTTGACATCTACACGTGAAATCACCTAAAATGAATCACCCTTCGAAGTGCCCCAGGCAGATGTGATGTCGACACATATGACTGTATATAGAAACTTTCTAAATCAATTTACCGGAGTTCATTTTGTTTTCATTTAAGTCTTTAAATACACTTATTGTGTTACTGATGTTCAAAAACACTACCTTAGATATCTTGCGTTTTTCATTTGTAATTGTTGTCGTTTCTGATTTTTTTTTTGTTCGAAACAAGTGCATTTCGGATTGGCTATAGGCGCTGACTCCGCCTCCGAACGTCTGCAGCCGACCACTAACCACAGCAGATAAGAAGTAGGATAGTATTTATATTAAATAACAACATAATGTAAAAAACAATACCAATTAAAATAATCTTCAAGTCAGATGATTATGATTTCGCATACATTTAGATCAAAATTACAATTTTTGCGAAGAAAATACTCAATCATTGTATCATTTGACGATATATCCTCTGAAAGTTCGCCGATGTTTTCTGTCTCATTTGTGACTGAGATCCTTCTTCGCTGGTGATATAATATTGTGAGGGAATGTATTGCATACAGGGTTTCCAAACATACACGCATATTTAATTTATTGAGTTATCTATGGAAATAGGATGAGGAAGCGGCGCAGGGGTTGTTGACAATGTAAGTAGAAAATACCCCCAAAGTAACAATTCAGAAGCCACCGGAAAACTTCATCCGGGACAAGTTTCCAACAGTTCCTGAAGGCAGCATCAGTCCGGCTCGACTGCGCAGGCTCTCAACACTTCAACGCGAGCAGCAACTTCACCCGAAGCCTCTGCCGCCTGTCGCCCACAACAGCCTGCATCATCATCATCATCATCATCATCATCATCATCATCATCATCATCATCATCATCATCATCATCATCATCATCATCATCATCTTCAGCAACAGCAGTATCCTCATCCTCAGCAGAGGCGGCGGCGGCAGCGGCAGTGTGATGAAGACCTTCCTGCTCTGAAACACGGGATCAACCTGCAGACAGGTAATCCAGCTCCTTCTCTGGCACTTTGGAAACACACTTCCATTTCCCTGAATCACCGCTGCTGTCATCCTACTTTTTTTTTTTTTAAAGAAACAAACATCGCGACCAATGGGTTTTGGAAATAAAAGGCATTTGAAATTTATAGGTGGGGGGGGGGTCTATTAAACCTGCGTGACCTTGTAATTTATTTTTGGGGGGGTTTCACGCGGCTAATTCACAGGTGTGTGTGACTGTGGGCAGGGAACAGCCCGAACGGGTGAAGTGTAGGTGTAGCACAAAAGCAACATTTTTTTCTTAAATATCCCCCCTTTTTTTTTTCCTTTTTCTAGTCTATTAATAGTCTCCCACCTGCGGTAAACGAGCTACCTGTTGTTTGGCGCGCAGGTGAAGCCTCGCTCGTGAACGCGCTTGGCATTTATTAATCACATTAAAACGCGCTGTATTTATAGAACAAAGACAGATGAAGTGAATTGGGGGCAACCACACGCGAGGGGACAAAATCCAACTAAATAGCGAAGCAGTGGGGTGTAATCCAGGCTGCATGTTGAGCAAAGAAAATATATTTGGACATGAACTAAATTTCGTTGCATCCCCTGGGCTGGAGAAAGAAATACGATAAATAAATGAAACTCCCCGATTTTTCCAGACACTGAAAAAGTGTTAATCAGCTGCTGAGCTGTGAGGCGGGAGGTCATTTTATTGAATGGAAAAAATAGTGGAATTGAAGTGGCTGCCGGACAAAGAGGAACCTATGTGAGATATTTTTTTCTTTAAAAAAAGCAGCAGCAGGGATGGAGAAGGAGCCGATGGAGGATGGGGGGCTCCTATGTGAATGTGGAAGGTGGTGGGTGAGAGTATCTGGCTTCAAACGGTGCTGCTGCAGGCAGGTCTCCTGGATTTGGGCTTCACCATTTTATATTTATTTGTGTTTTTATTTATGATGTGGGTTTCGTAAAGGTGTTTTAAAAGAGATTGGTGACATACAGGTAGTTTAAGACATTTATAAAGAGATTAAAATGTGTTGCAGTGTGTAAAATGTAAATATTTGCAGCTTATCTGTCTTTTTTCTTCCATATGATTCTAAAAAGAATACATCATCCCTTTGTTTTTAAGAGAGCAATTTCAGGGATACTGGATTCCTCCTGTCAGTGGTCAGTGTGTGAGCTATTACTGATTACATAACCATGTGATAATGAGACAATGCGTTGGTGCCAGCCTCAGCAAGTCAGGCCTAATGTTGTAGCTTCCTCGCTCGGAGATCTCGTCTCTGAGGTTAAGATAATTTTGAATGCTGATTTTGAAAAACGTTCACCCACCCCCATTGTACTAGAAGAGTATGTGAAATAATTTTGTGAAACGTGTCGGGCGTGAACTTGTGATTTCCACTGCTATGTGCAAAACCCGACATTTAAGACCTTGAGGCAAAGAAACCAACTGCTCCCCCATTGGGATGAATATCAGCACTTGAACACAACACGACAGATTGAGAGGTCATCGTCACTGAAAAAGAGGAAATAAGTCTCCTTACCAGCAGGTGGCAGTAGTTTGCGTTCTAAATGCGGAAACAATAAGAGTTGTCATTGCAGGTTTGGGCTGTGGATATATAAAAAGTATGAGTTATAGAGATGAAAGTCATTCATTTTTGTATGATGTGGATAAAATCTTCACGATCACGACATAGGAAATTTATAAACAACATACAAGAAGCCGCCGTAAAAGGGATTCCATCCTAAACCAGACATTAGTGGTAGAACTATCCAGAGTTCATGTTCCGTAGATCCAAAGCGTCTATGTACAAAGATGGGAATCCTACGATTTTCCCCTGAAAATAGTGATAGATAGACTTTCTGCTATTGTATGACCACTCACATCCTCTCATCGCACAGTGGCAAGGGACTTCTCGGCAATTAGTGTGGAAATCATGTAAATCAATTCTCGTCTCTTTTTTGGATAGCAGTAACCTGAATGCCTCAAATGGTTAAAATTAGAGGATCTAAACTGGTCATTGGAAAAAAAAAGTATTCCTTTTTTTGACAGCAGCTACTTCCAAAGTGTAGGTCAGGTGACTGAAATAATTTATGAAGTGTGCATCGGGCACACGGACTACACGTAGTTCCATGGTTTGACCACTACCAAGGCCTGGAGCTGTTCCTATGTGCAGGTGTCCATAGAGTGGACAGCAGCAATATGTCAGGAGTACACCCCCTACAGACTGAAGAAGGCGATGCAGGAGTATATTTAGGGTATGCTGGTTGTTTGTCCTTGTTTTGTTAGTCTTTGCCCCTCACACTGCAAGCTCTATTGCAACTGAGTTTTCATCTGACACTCATTGCTCCAAAATGGTGGGTTTAGCAGCTCAAGCAAGCAACCAGTTCAAGACAAAAAAGAATCCCCCTAAAAGAGAGTAAATATGGCAATAATATTTGTAAGGTGGATACCATTAACATACATGTAACATTTTCAGTGCCTCTTAAATTTCAATAGTCATAAATGTAAATTATAGATTAAACTCTTATTTGTTTGTGATGGATTATGACAAATTGTGCTTTAATCATTGTAATGCAATTTACTGGCTTTACCTAATCTACTGTATTAGTGAATGAATGGATATCAGATTTTATTCACCCAGTATCTGTCTCAGTTCCATTAACAGTATCCAACTGTACTTTTAACATGTATAATGAGTTAAAAAGGCTGACTTTCCCCTAAGGAAACATTGTTCTTGCCTAATGGGCCGAAATGGGGAAATATTATTCCCCTGGAAGACAAAGCATGACTGTAGTGTCACGCTTGGCGTGAACATTTAAATTCCTTTGTCAGTCACACTTCGCATCACCACAAGTTAATGCACTTCTGGGAAGAAGCATCATACTTGGATCATGCGCCGGCTTCCTGAGGCCTTTCAGTTACCACCTACACAGACAGCCCTTTTTAATCCCGGGACATGAAAGGAGCACAAGTGGCTGTACTGATTATCTCCAGCACAACAATGCCTACCACTGATGGGACATAAAGGCCATATTGTCTCTGAGTCATAATGGAAGGCAGACATTAATCCAGGTTCCAGAGAGAAAGTCTTAAAACAACGACTCGGCCTCCTCCTCCCCTCGCCCCCCATCCGGAATGGCTGTAATTGCTATATAATGGCACACACGAATACCCCAAAATCAGCTCCCATGGGCCTTATAAGGCAAGGCAAAGTGCACCACTCAAACAGTCAGAGAGGCTCGAAATCTCGACCATTCGTCCCCATAGCAACAGCAACTGCTGATTGCTTGCTGATTGTATGGAAAGTGGTGTTTGTAAAAAAAAAAAAACTTGTAACATTGAAGTCTGTCTTTCAGCAACCCGGCGGAGGACAGGCGCTGTTGGCTGCGTTTTAAAGGGACAGTAATTAAAACTATTATAGGAATGCCTGGTTAATGATCCGACGTGATTCTTTGTTCTTTACACTCTGCATTCCTGGGATGGCAGTGGCGTCGTATGATGTCCAGGGACAAGCACTATTCATAATGAATGTTGAATGTTGCATGTTTAGGTTTTTTACATGTAGTATTACGATATTCAGTGTTCGTTCCATATAGGTGCTGGACTTCATGAGGCAGATTTTTGACCAACAATGGTTTATGAAACACCTTAGATAAAAAACACAATTCAGGCTGGGAATTCCCAAGGACACCACAGTACTTTCACAATACTAGAGTCGGGCTACAATACTTTAATGAAATGGTGCTAAAGTCAAAATATAGTGTTACTGTAATACCAAAGTTACAATATCATAACATAATTATTTGGTTCATGATAGGATTTATCACTACAATCACATTATTATATAAATCCCGGTATTGAAACCAAGATAGGATACCATCAGTATACTCAAATTCACGATATATTATCACAGTGTTAAAGTCACAATTTTAACACCCCCTGGGGGGGGGGGGGGGGGGGGGCTGGAGCCTATCCCAGCTGTCATTAGCCAAGAGGTGGGGTTAACCATAGACCGGTTGCCAGTTGATCGCAGGGCCACGTATAGAGACATGCAACCAGTCACTCACTTGGACTCACCCGGAGGAAACCCATGCAGACATGGCGAGAACATGCAAACCACACAGAATGGATCCCTGTCAGGGTTGAACCAAGGACCCTCTTGCCGTGAGGCGGAAGCAGTAAGCACTACATCACCATGCTGCCCGAAGAACATTCTTGACTTTTAATTTGACATAATTTGATAGCCAGCTTCACAAGGCGATTCATCAAAGATATTGTTTCAGTTCTGTGAGAATGGAGTCTCTTTATGTTTTTTGCATCTGACTCATGAGTTCAATGCTCACTGTGTCACTATGTTCAAAGAATGCCTCAAACCACTTTAATTTAGACTTTCCAATGTCACTGTTAAATAGTTTTTAAGTCCCAACATCTTCACATGGAGACTTTGCAAACACCAGCACCGTTTAAACTTACATAATGTAATAATTGTAAATGTTGATGAAAACATAAAAAGAAAAAAAGAAAAATAAGCCAAAAAGTCAATGAGGTTTTGCATCACCTCCTCTTTAGTATCCTGATCTGCTGCTGGATAATTCACTTCTGATTATACTGAAGTACAGCGTGTACAGAACTCAAAATTGAATATATCCTCATATGAGGACTCGTGGGTTGTATGGCATCTGAACCAGAAAGTTAGTAATAAGATCGGGTTAAATAAAAACCTAACTGCAAGATTCTCAGAAAGAGAAAATAAATAATCTCTCATCTTGATGCTCCTGCAGTTCAGTACAGTTGCATCATCATGTCAATTTTATCCTTTTCTGCATTTTAATAAAACTAACCTTTGTTTGACAAAACACTGAACTCAGAACGTTTATTCTCTGAAAACTAGAGAACCAAGTGTCACATTTAAGACCAACAAAGCCACTCTTTGTTTGGGTTTCGTACGTTCTCATTTTAGGTCACTTTTAAGTCTGACAATAAGCCAAGGGACCTCAATTTTCATTCAACCTTTGGCACTTTGCCGATTTTCCGGCAGAACATCCCGGAACAACTTGACCCACATCTCAGGTGCAGAGGCTCAAAGCTATGTATAATAATCGGTAATGATTAAGAAAGAAAAACATATGGTCTTCTGAAGACGTTCATCTCCATTCTGTCAGCTTTTTGCGATCCTCAAAGACTTTCGTGTTGAAGGATGAAGTGACGTATAAAAGCTTAAAGCTTTGTCTCTGGTGAATCGACCTGAAGTGTCAGAGCTGTCACCTGAAACAGACAGAAAACACACCATCCTCATCATCAGCAGTCGAGAAAACACAACAAACCTTGCCTATCTAGTGATATGCACTTAAAGGTGATAAGATTGACTGGCTCTTTCAGCAGTCAAGTCCCTTGTTTTTATTCTGACCCGCAGTTGAACAGTGATATTTGGTCTATATTGTCCATTTATTTTATGCTGTGGTGTTTGAAGCAATGCACATTTGTACATGTTGCATTTAAAAAAGTTGATGGATACTTCTCTTATGATAATAATAATAATAAAAAAGTTTTAGTTACAAGAAAACTATATTTCTTGTCAGAAAATTTACCGAGTCCATTAAATTTTCGCCCATTTTGGTGTTGCTGAGATTACATTGGGCATTTTTGCAGCAAATTTAAATGTATTTTTATGTTCTTGTCTCAAATGAATTAAAGTTCTTGTCAATATACTCATGCGTCAGACAAAGGCCCAGCGCAGGCCTTTGTCTTTTAATATTTGGAAAAGTGTATCACTGACTTTGTTCTCCACTATTTCACAGACAACAGCCACCTTTGCAGTGTGGGATCTTTTATAGTTCCTAGAACCTTTTCAGGAATTAGGCCATTTTTTTCCGGCATTCGGACAAATTAGGAACTAGGACCTCAGTTCTTAGAACTATTTTAGCTCCTACCTTGAGGCAGGGTCTTTTTGCAGTTCCATAGGAATGATGTGATGTAGGTGCATGGTGATTGATGGATCTTATAAGCCATGCCCATTACCAGATACTTTTTGTGGATGCGGAGCGCCACTTTAAAAAACTGTTGTGTACACTGGTCAGCTGTATTCTTGTGACTTGCTAAAAAATGGACAGTGGTTTGTTTGTTAGTGTGGCGCTTGAAGTGTACGTCACAGATGCTTGCGTCACAACAGTGCTTGCTGTGGTCCCTTATTGTCTTCTTACAATGTGAAGAGATGGCCCAGAGTAAACATGGATGATAAAAACTCTGACCTCTAAAGGGCGCCGAACTTCTCCCACTGTGAACTGCCCTGTCCTTTCACGGAATAATAACAGATTTCGGATAGAACAGTTCTAAGATGTCTGTACATTCATTTGATTTGAGAGCAACACTATCAGTAAATTGTTGATAAAATAATATTAATATCATTGTTCATTTGAACTGAGGGACATTAATTGAATTGAATTTCACATAAACTGCTGTGTATTTCTTCATGTTTATATAATTACATTTTATTTTATTCAGCCTTGTTTATGACGGCTAAGTCCTTGTATTTTCAATTACCTTAAATTTTTTGCTTATCGTTACATTCATTACTTTCCATTAATTAATTTATTATTTTTTTCCATTATTTATCCGTGGCAGACTGAGCTTCAGTGAAATTAAGAACTATGCTACATTACTACAGATTGACTCACAAATTCATTTTGAACAGAAAACATAATTTTGACTCATATGGGACTTTGTTGGCACCACAAAACCGTCTTTAAATATTTGCATTACTAATGTGAGTGGAGACAAGTGATATATCCCAATTTCCTGTGCTGCTTTTTCTTGGCAGCGCAGGCCTTTGTATTTTCAATATTTTGGATGATAAACGACTGAAGGAGGGAGAAGGAAACACCAGATAAAATGATTAATGTCTTGCAGTTGTTGAATACTAAGAAGTTCACTTGAAACCAGTGGGTTAATATCATGCCAGTTGTTTCATCGACTAATAAACGACTGTTAGAGCACTGCAGATTGACACACTACTTTGAACGTTATAAAAATGTAAAAAAAATGTCAGTGCTGTAAGGTAAGAGACCTGGCTGTATTTCTTCCTCCTCCCCAACAGGATGACTGAGGTGATGAACTCTCTGGAGCCGGGGACAGAGGACTTTGGCATGGGAGCAGCGGAGGACCAGGCTGCCGTATCCTTCAAAGGACCAACATTCCGCGTTGAGGTGATTTCGACTCTGCCCCGGTTTATTGGAGTCGATGGGGCTCAGTGGTGAGTCACCAGAGTGACGAGCGGGAGTGAAATCAGGTTGAAGGATGCTGACATCACATCTCAAAGTCCACCGCGAGGGGAATGCTAGACTATCGTGTTGGTGACACTCGTAGTGACATCATCAGCAAGGCATGTCAGTCAAATATATCAGTGTCACATGATGGATGGGGGCTTGTAGGTAAAGTTTGCTTCAGTTCAAAATGGCTGTAGACGATGATGATTATAACGATGACGATTTTCGATGACAATTTTCTGACCTTTTATAATTCTACACTGTGGTGTCTGTGTTTAACTGTAATTGTACTGCCTTACTACTAGTTGAAGGCGGTTTTGCGTGTCCCTTCTATTAAGTGTCTTTATGCTCTTGTGAAAACTGTGCCTGAAACAGAATAGACTGTTTGGGAAATGAGGGTAATTAACACTGAGAAAGATTCAGTAAACTAGAATTAATTGAATTGTTGACCAGAGGTGGTAGGTTTTACTTGATAGAATTAAAGTTCATTTTAGGAAGTTGGTTGACTCCCATGAAAATGTAACTGTGGAAGAGCAAACATGGCTAACTGCATGTGTTGTTCAAAGAATTATAATTACAATGTAGTAATAATATTGACAATTATAGCTTGCTAAGCTAACTGGGCTATGTATTCCTGCTAAGTAATTAGCCCAGAGGTTGATGGCGAAAACAGTCACCTTCAAATGCAAGATTATTTTTTAATCACCATTTGATTTGTTGAAAGAGAAGCTGGATGTTCATGCTGGAATCTCAACTGTTTTTTTTGTGGAGCCACAGTGAGGAGGAGTGATCCCGGATTCTCGAAGATTTATTATTTTTTGGGCTCAGTTCGACTGAACATTCATGGCCGTCATGGCTCCATTGCCTGATATTTCCATGAGAGGTCTTGTAATATAAATCTGATTTTGTCTGGTAAAAGTTTTTTTGGACAATGACTCGGCCAACTGTAGACAGCCAAGAAAGTTTTCCTTGCTGTCCAATCTCTCTCGCGCCAAGCTGTGTGGATTTCTTACATGTTCTCCGTAATACATTTTTGCATTACAACAATATTAAATGACTTTAATCCGATTGTAATGGTAATCTGATCAGATTAGGTTTTACAAGATGGGTTCAGCTGGTGTTGATGTGACTGATTGGTCACATTCAATAATAAACAGCATTACTGGTAATTACATCAACTGCGTGTCGCACGAGAGAGGGAAAAAAACTGCAAAAGAGGAAGTGAATAAATCAGAGAATGTGTAGGGGACTGAACTGCAGCGTTACAGTAACTGAAACGCCACAAACATGTTCAACATGTTCTGAAATCACATGCAAAAATATTTATAACTTCTGCTTTACCAGCTTCCCATCATTACCCTCACTTTCTTTAACGTGAAACTCAGTAATTTTAGAATGAGAACAAAGTGTCGGAGAAACATTTGGGTTTAAATACGTTGTCTCTGCTAAAAGCCAATCAGCAGAATTCTGTCTCTCTGAGTTTGCATTAAGATGATTTAAATATGGTAGAAAAGAAAGTATAAAAGTGTGAATGACTGATGTCATGAAATGTCCATCTGCGTTTTTCCTTTAATCAAGCACACACACGCCAGTTTGCCTAATCTGATTATTACCACATTGTTGTTTCTCTACATGTGATGCATGTTTTCCTGCCGGCCGTTCCTCAGGAGTTAACCTTACATAAGTCCTCAGATATTCCCAGATACCCATGAAAGGTATCCCAAGCTGTCCAAGCGGCTTCCTTCCATTGTGGTGGAGCCAACTGATGGGGCAGAGGTGGAGAGCGGCGAGCTCCGCTGGCCACCAGATGAGCCTGGCTCCCCGGACGCTCAGGCCGAGAGACAGGGTGTCGAAGAACAGCCTGCAAGTGAGGAAGGTTCTTTGATCTGAAGTCGCAATGGAAGATTACCTCTCTTTTTACAGTCAGGCCAATAATATGATCAACGCCTACTAAATGAAATCAAATTCATGTACATTATCCAGAGAGTTGTATTTATATTATTATCATGAATAATAAGAATGATTCTAAGTTAATGAACCCTTTGCAACCCCGTGTCCTCATATGAGGACATCAAATTTCGGGGTCCCTGTAGCTTATATTTCATTTTACTTAAATGTGACTCAGTGTCCTCTTGGATAGAGACTTTTAGCTAAAAGTACTTCTAAAATTGAAAAGATAGTTACTCAAAGCACAAGCTTTCTTTACAAAAATAAAGTCTGAGTTATAATTTAAAGATCAAATTACTTCAGAAGTTCTTCCTAAAAATATTTTAGAAAAAATACTTTATGACAACAGGTAGCCAGTGAATGGTTGTCAAGATTAATGTGATTTAGAGTCTGGATCTAAATTGTGGCAGCAGGGTTTTGGATAAGCTGCTGACGAGAGGGTTTTTTTTTTTTTTTTTTTTGTTAATGCCGAAGATCAAGGATTTACAGTAATCGGGGGGGCATGAATGACAGTTTGCAGGTTGTTGGGAGACAGAAATGGTCTAATCCCAGAAAAACAGTATTTCGAAGATGAGAGAGGGGGGATTGGACCTATGTTTGAACATGCTTGTCTACACTGCAGCTTGAAAAAAAAGCACCTCAGTACACTATGCTGAGTGGGTATGTAGAAATGTAAAAAACGATACATATGATATCTGTAGCCACAGACCTGCAGTTGGGTGCAAAGCTTAATTAAACAGAAGGATATTGTGATGTGTGCATTTTTGTCGACACTTGAAAACAGAAAATTCCTCCACTGGTGGACATTTTGAAGGCAGCTCGACAGATTGCGTTTAGCTCAGAAAACTGCTTACCAGAATCAAAGTTGAGCTTAATCTCAGAGCTACCTGACCACTCAGGACCAAAAATGTAAACCAATGTTAAGCCTTCATATGTGAAGGACCATGTAGATTCAGACAAAAAAACAAACAAACAGTGCAACCGGCATTAATCCCTGAGGTTCCCCACATGTTGCACCCGCCACAGGTGACTTAGTGCCAGATATACCAATGCAGAAAGCTCTGTCTTTAAATACAAGCAGACACAAATCACAGAAACCACCAAGGTTTCCAGAAGGCCCAGAGAGATTTCCCAGCTGGTGAAATTAAATCCAGAAGAAACAGGAGGGATCTATGGCCAGTGGGACCCAAATGCAGTAGATTATCCACAACTTTATTAGAGCATTCCTAAAACCCAGACCGGGATTCTTAAAGGACATTGATGACTTGTGTCACACAGATGGTTCAATAAACACAATTTTGTCCTCCAGCCTCATTCTAGTTCAAACGTTTCAAACCCACAAAGGACCGGACAGACTAGTGACCCAATTAGTACTTCTTGAATGCGGTACTATTTACCGTTACGGCGTGCTGTCATTCCTGCTTTTACACTAAGCAGTCGGACGAAAGTGTCTGAAATTTGAATTGAGTCCCATAAACCACTTCTGTTTTCCAGCTTCCGTTTCCAAGCTGCGTTCACTTTTTGAGGGGTTATTTAGCTTATCCCAATTCCCGGTGTTTTTAGTGGCAGTACAAACTAAACCGGCGAGGGTTTAGTTTGGTGGGCTTAAAAGGTGGGCTCAGGATCTTGCCTTGGCAGGTCACCAGTCGCAGTGTCAAAGAACTTGTGCGTTTTCTTCCAGGTGAGGACCAATCAGACGTTGGCGCAGAAGGCGAGGATCTTGGGCCAGAGGTGCAGGATTCCGACTGAATGAAACGCTTTGCCTCAGCTGTGAGTTTGTCCGGATCTGGATGAAGGAGAATGAGTCCAGTTCAACAAAACCAAACACACATACACAAAAGAATGGAAAGGCCACTGAAAGACAGAGACTTGGAGAGCAGACACCAGGTTCTTTAAGATCCCGGACCCGGAGCCAGAACAGATATCTCCATAAATCAATCAATGATGCTTTTATTATTTTACAGCAGAGGAGGATTTACTCAGAATTTACAGATTTTTGTTATTTTTTTTTAATTTGGAACGTATGAATCAATTGATGCTGCCAGGCAGCCGAGATCTTGTCCCATTTTTACTAAACTAGAATATTTTTTGGGAAAATAAAAGTTTTATCGATGAAAAGATAATTATTTCAGACTTTAAATAAATATATTCCACAAAACATATTGGATCTGCTTTTTTCCATATAAGAATTATTGGAATATTGTTTAGACAGTTTTTATTTAAGGAACTGATTAAACTCAGAGCTCTTGAAAAAGTTGTGTACAATAAACTCTGCCTTTTACTGAATTTGTGACACAACTTCAAATCAAAAAGTATTTCTTTCAATCAGCTCAGAAATCCAAGTATGACTTAAAGAAAAGATCCAACATGTGAAACTCTGGCTCCGAGCCCTCGCCATCCGATCTGGTGTATCTGACGATCCTAAATAGCATCTGAAGTATTTAGCTCGTTTGTGCCATACTACTACTATTACTAGTACTACCGCTTGTGGTAGCTGCTGTATTTTGTGCACAGTTTTTACATTTAACTAGGTGTAAATGACATCACTGTATGTGAGTGTGTGTGTGTGTGTGTGTGTGTGTGTGTGTCTGTGTGTGTGTGTGTGTTTGTGTGTGCGTGCGTGCGCGCATGTGTGAAGTGCTGACGACTGTAGTTTGGTGATCCCGGTCTCGCCACTCACTCTTTGACAATAGCTGTGGTATTTTAACGAAAAGTACTTGATGAACTCCCCTCATCATTTTACTGGATGTTGTTGCGATATATATTTTTTCCTAGATGACTCTTACAAGTTCGTTGTCACTCAGTAGATCTTAAAGGGAATGTAAACGTGTTGTTTTACTTCAGATGACAGCAATATGCTTAGAGGACTCAAAAGGCAGACCATTTTGCTACAGAAGTATATTTTAGATGTGTGTCGCTAATCATAGACTTGTTATTTTTTAAAATGATACATGAACACAAATTACTGGAGGCCTAATTTATTGCACACGTGAATAAAACTTTTCAAAATTCTTAAAATACTGGTATCCTTGTTTTTTTTCCATGGAGAAGCAAACAAAGGGATTAGTTAGGAGGGCTCACAAGACATCTGCAGACACAGTTCTTGTTCCTGATGCGTCAGCAGCTCAAACATTTTCGGGCTTCAAACATTGAAAAATCTGCAACCAAAGTTCGATGATTGTTGTTTCAAATTGCTTGAGAACTTGCTCTCAAAAGCACCACTACAGACCTCTGCTGGCAAGCTAATCCTGTGCCTGCACGGCTGCAAATAACTCCCCCTCGACCAGCAGGTGGCGAAAGGATGCATTTTCCACTAGATAAAAAACAAATGCTGAGAGAGACCCCCACCTCCCACACCCCACACTCCCATCCAACAGAGGACACTCAGGCATCGAAGTGAAGATTTCTGCTTGTAAAAGCAAAGATGGCTTTGAAAGTTTTTTTTTCTTATTTTCCAGTGAAATGTTGGACGTGTTGTTGGTGACATAGAATCCCCCCGAAAAACAAAAGTTCCCAATGTTTTGATTAGTGAGGCCGATAGCTGATCATGATCGAACTGCGAATCCGAATCCACAACTTTGCTGCATTATACCGAAATCTTCTGCTGAACTACCATTGATGGATTCAGCCAATGAGGAAATTTTTTAGAACCTGCGAGGGTGTACATTTGTTATGTGAAACTGCTGCAGAGGCAGCAGTGTGTGTTGTTGAACAGATTTACACAAGACATCACAAGGGGTCCTGTGGGAGTCTCTTTTCCCCAAAATTTTCACCGAAGGAGACAGTTGTGTTTCCCCTCGCAGCTTCAGGCAGCAACATGAATCTGTTCTTATTTTTAGTCTTGTGGAAGTAGAGAGAATGAGACGAACCAGCCTTGTGCTTTAAGCACTTCTAATTGAAACACGGAACTCCACGCATCAAATAATTAAAACCTTAACAGCAATTTAACCCAGCCCAGCAATCCAGTCTGATTCATTTCTGGTATGCGGGACAAACCATGCCACTATAGCCACCAGTCTGCTTTTACTTTTCTCTCTCAGTCTGTCGTACCTCGACCCGTGTGTTGATGTGAATTAATTGTTCACCGCGATATGGCAGATGAGCCATGAGGATGCCGGCCACCCCCCTCCTGGGGGGACGGATCTAATCACAGAAGATAATCTTCACGAGGAGGCTGATATGAAAGTGTGTTTTCGAGCCCGCAGGTCACAGTTGTTCTGACAGGAAGTCTTTTCATCGGCAACCTCTAACCAGGTAAATCCTGGTGAAACTTCACTGACAGATCTTTTAAAAGAGTTTCATATCAGTAAGACAGTTTGGGGGCACAGAAATGGGTCGTGATAAGGTTCATTTGTAAAATTTGCTAATTTTCTGTTGAAGTATAATGGATTTATTTGAGTCAGGTCTTTTTTTTAAATTAATTTTTTAAATTATTTTAAACACCTTTAGTTGGGATCTAAAATGGCATTTTACGGAATTGCTGGTATGCTCTTGATTTATTCTCTTTAATGGCTATACATTAGTTTCTATATTTTACTTAGCTTGACCGTTTCCTGCTCCACCGTTGTTGCCTCACAGACGGTCTTGGTGTGACCGAACGTTTCAAACACAGCCCAGTTTTTTGCTTTTTTTACTGAACATTGGCGTAGAGATGGTGTTTTTTTAATAGCCACCGAGCTGGAAGTGGAATAAGCTATATTGTTAAGCAAATGAATCAGCAAATTTTAATGTCTCTCATATCTCCAGTGAATAATAAATGGAAACTCCCGCCAAGCTGGATTTTTTTTGCTCTAATTTGTCATTGTAGTTTTAGATAATAGTTGGCAGCCAGCAAATTACAAGAATGCCTTCCTTTTATTCATTAAAGGTACCAGGATTTGGAAACAGGGGAACAATAGACAAAAGATTGGGATGTGATTCACGTCAATTCATAGTTTCCTGTCAGCAGCTTCAGTTGAAATTCATTCGTTGCCATTGGCAGCAGTGCTCAGTTTACCCTGCACTAATTTTGGAGACACGGTGAACCCTGACCTCATCACAGCCAGACCCTTGAGAACGTCCGCACAGACGCCGCTGTTGACGCAGAACACTGGATCAACATTGCCTGGTTCCGTTGACCGGCTGCATCATTCATCCGCTGCCCGCTGTGCACCTCGTGGTTACTTCCTGATCAGACAATGTTACTTACAACTTCTGATCTGACGTGTGTTTGCAGCGCTGTAGGTTCTGCACTGTTCCAAAAAAGAAGCACAGATCAAATTTTGGACGTACAGATCTGCAGAAAAAAAAGTGACGATGAGCCAGATTTTAAACATCAGGGACGAGGAATGAGGCGCAATAAATATTCAGTGCTACTGACTGCTGTCATCAATCTCATGTTGCTACAGGTGATTTTATTCCAAGTTTAGAAAATATTCTCTCTAATCGATTTTTATTTGACAGCAAAATTAAGCAACTTTTTTACTGTTGGCAGTTTGAGAGTCACAAGCCCAGCAACGGAGTCCCTTTGGGCCGGTCGTTGAAAGAATTCAGAGGTTCAGAATCTGGCTCCCCGTCAGGAGGACGTCGTCTCTTTCCATCTTTGTTCTTCTGTCTTGTTCAAACACACTCAGACGGTGTTCTCTCCCATGTTGCTGCCGCCAAGCTTGTTGAGGCTGATACTCTTTTGAAGGTCAAATTGGGAACCGTCTTATTTCTTTCGTGCTTCGTTCACCGTTTCTCCCTTTCTCTTCTCTCCCTTCGGAGCTGACCTTTTCGGATGACAGCCCCGTGAGGAGCACTTCATCGGCTGCCTTGCTCCTGGGAAAACGAAGGGCTGTGGGAAGTGAAGGCTGAAAGGGGTGGATGGAAAACAAAAATGCAGCGTCAATTATCTCTCAAATGTCACAAGCTGTTTTTAGAGGCTGGAAGATGTTCGTACCACCCCTGTAAGGATAACACACACACACACACACACACACACTCACACACACACACACACAAACACACACACAGCATCTTGTTCATCATTTCCTCATTCACAAAGGTGGAGGCTTTCAGTATTTTCCTATCCATTGCCAGCAGTAGATTCTTATTCGTGATGATGCGTCACCTGCACACAGTGCACCTTCCTGATGCCACTGCACCAACATGGGGCCGCTGGACATCAGTATGTGTCCGAGCTGGGGTGGCAGATGGAGTTAAAACGTAGAAGAAAACATCTTGAAAGTGCAAAGTTCCCTTGTCAAAGCTCCTGGCTGTCAAAAGAGCGCCAGCCCTGTCAGCCAAGATTGGGTCATGGATTTTATGGGTTGTATTTTAGGTACATACAAATGCCTGAAAGGGATGCAGGGATGAAGTGGTATTGTCTTTTTGAGGGGTGGGGGGCTGAATATTTTCCATTCCTTTGCCATATAAGCAAATTCAGAATGGTATCTATTCTCCGTGTATTGCTGGCTGTATCTGGTGAGAATGAGGTGGTGGTGGTGATCAAATTCCAGCCCACTGCTCATTTTGGACTACATTACTTTTATTTAAAGGTACAAGGTGCACATCCACCCACACAAAGCGATGTCACCAATAATCATGTTATTCTAAATCTTTTAGTTAGCTTAATCAGCTACAGGCTAAGCCAAATACAGTAGCTGTGCGGAGATGTGGTGCAGAAAACTGCAGCAACAGTGAGTGATGGGGAGGGACGTGTTTCCATGGTTACACTAACTAGCAGAGGAAGAGGGGCGTCATCATCATTGTTGTTCAGTTTGCGATATCCCGGGACGCCACCAGCGCTAAACGGAAGATGGAATGCTTCATCAGGGTACACTTGGCCCGGCTGGTGTATCCAATAGCTCCCAAGTTGGGCTTCGACTTTTCCTGCAGGGCATTTTTGTCATTTTGGTTGGAAAACTAATTTCAAGTCCACCAGCCAAACTCACCAACACAAAAATCTGTCTAATAAGACCACATGCACTAAAAAATGTTGCCCCTCCTCCCTTGTTGGCATCACTAAAAATGACAAAGTTGTCTGATTCCCTGAGATGACAACGTTCTTAAACAGTTTCAATGTCAGGGACATGGCAGGAGGTCATGTTTGACTCATATCATTGGCTTTTCTAGTTTTTTTTGAGTTTACCAACTTAACTACACTATATGAAAAAAAGTGTTTACAATTCAGCTTTTGTCTATTCCTTAAGGATATGATTATACACAATATGGTTTCAAAGACAATTCCTTACATTCCCTGCCAATTTTTTCTTTTCTCAGTTTACCTTTGGTTTCATTTATTTTCTGTAACAAACAATTTTTTCCTACCCCTCTCTCCCTCCCTGTACAATCATTTCCTTAATCCTGTATTTTTCCTTCCTTCTCTTTAACACTTATTCATATCTCTTTATCCCCCCATAGATCTGACATCACATGAGCTTACCCACTTAAATTTAATGCCTTGATTACCCCGCCGTGCGCAGGGTTTTTGTCCATGGATGAAGTGTTTCGTATTTCTCTGTTTACATGCAGGCAGCTGATTGGATGTCTTTCTGTGTGAGAAAACGTCCCAAAAAACCGCGTTCTGTGCCCCCTCCCCAACCGCCTGCTCTCTTGTTTCATTATGCCCTGCTCATTCATGTTCACTATGGAACAAAGGGCTTACCGAGCCAGATAGTGGCCACTTGTACACTGGCAAATTTGAAAGTACCTTTTAGTATGGCCCTCAGAGCCTGAGTGCTGTGAGGGAGGTGTGTTTTGATGATGTCAAAGAGTGCTGCGCCCGGACTTTCATCTCGCGCTCCCCACAGCTTCAAACGAGGCCTTTCAAATGTGGCGAGGTAACGCAGCCGTCCGTCGCCTGCAGCCACGCGCCACCTTCACTCATGGGGGGTTTGAACTTTTCTAATGTCAATCATATCGCGGATCTCGTTGATATGTTTGCGGACATGGGAGGGGCTACTTTTGGGCAAAGCAGCCAATGCCTGGTCATCGGAGTGTGTAGTGGTGCACAGACAAAGCTCAGATGTGCTAGTAATGGACTATTGGGCCTATTGGGTTTTCACACACTTGCTAGCAAAGCCACTTCCAAATACTGTGGTCATGAGTCAAGGGGCTGGTGTCAAATCTAACCCAAACAATCCAGATGTGAAACACCCTCAGATGGAGTATCCTGTGTTCAGTTAAATCAAACGCAATTGGGAATAGAGACAGTTGGTCTTCTCAGAGCTCAAAGACAACCCTCAAGCTACGTGACAACACGGGGATCCTCAATTCACGGGGAAAAAAACCTACAAGTCAACGCTTCATGTTTCCAAGGTAAAGCCTTGAGCTGGAACACACTGTGAAGAAGCCAACGGTCAACTGGCGTGTAGGTTCTGTGCCTTCAGTGCAAAAATAACTGTAGCAGCGGGTGGTGGGAGTCTGCACTCAAAAAGGGAAGCCAGAAGAGCTTTATGTAAAACACTGATGTGGCAGGAACAAAAAGGTGTATCGGCAAATGAAATTGTTTTTTTGGTCGATAGTTTGATTCAGTTTCTCAGGCTGAACTGGAAGAATCTCAAGACAAATCGAGGTTCAACTGGCTATTTTGTGTGGAAATTAGCATTCAGTTATTCTTTTGTTATCCCCTGCCTAATATCAGCACTTTGACTTTGGAAAAACCCAGAAGCACAGTTTAAGTGAAAAAATCAGTTGTCGGTCGTGTAAACAAGGCCAAAGGTCAAGTTGCATGAAATTGATGACAACAAACGCCTTGATTTGTTGAAGGGCTGAGACTGAAGGAAACGCTGTGGGGACTGGAAACGCTCAGATGTTCACCGACTAAATTATAACGCAGTGAGATGCAGCGTGGTCATATAAAGAGCACTTACTGTGTGGACGGCAGCCAGCGAGGAGCTCCGTCTCCTCTGAGGCCTCTCAGCCTTTGAGTTAAACACCCACGCTGAGTAACAAAAAAATAAATAATACACCTCCGTGCTCGACTCATCGTGGCTACTCTGCAAATGGTTTGCAGGAAACTAACATGAACATTGGTCACCTGCCAACACCAAGCCGCTGCATCTGATACTGACCATCTTATGTCCTACAGATTGGCACTTTCAGGTGCCTCAAATGAAAGCTGAAATTTACCTCCTGACAATTAGGGTTTAATACAGAAGTGAATTTGATTTTATCTGGATCACTTCTTATCACACTTGCCTTAAATTAAATATAATCTATAAGTGGAACATTACAAAAAATAACATAGTGACTCTAGTGACTTCCCACTATAGGCGCCTTCAAATAAAATTAATTATTATTATTAGCATTATTATTATTATTTAGTAACTAGATATAACTGAATGGAATAGGACTTAAATGTAACATAACAATGAAACGTTACTATATTAATTTTTATCATTAAAATGTCTCCCTGAGCTGGTCCCAAGCTCAGATAAATGCAGACTGTTGTGTCAGGAAGGGCATCTTGTGTATAACCTGTGCTAAAACCAAATATACGAATCGAACTTAGGAATCTCATACCGAATCGGTCTAGGCCCGGGTCAACAACGACCGCCATTGATGCCAATAACCGACAAGGTACTATTGGAAATTGGGATACTGTTGGTCGAAGAAGGAGAGGAGGAAGGTGTGGTCAGATACAGAGAGAGAAGAGGAAAGGCAAGAGTCTAGGACTGAGAGCAGGGACTTTGAATATTGTGATGATGACAGGAAAAGGTAGAGAGTTGGTTGACATGATGCAGAGAAGGAAGGTGGATATACTGTGTGTCCAGGAGACCAAATGGAAAGGTAGTGAGGCTAGAAGCTTAGGAGCTGGTTTTAAGTTGTACTGTCATGGTACTGACAGGAAGAGCAATGGAGTAGGAGTTATCTTGAAGGAGCAGTTTGTTAAAAATGTTCTTGAGGTGAAAAGAATGTCAGACAGACTTATGAGCCTGGAATTAGAAATTGAAGGTGTGATGCTCAATGTTGTTAGTGGCTATGCCCCACAGGTGGGATGTGAGTTAGAGGAGAAGGAAAAGTTCTGGAATGAGTTAGATGAAGTGATGCAGAATATCCCCAGAGATGAGAGAGTGGTAATTGGGGCAGACTTCAATCGACATGTTGGTGCAGGAAATAGAGGTGATGAAGAAGTGATTGGCAGGTTTGGTATCCAGGATAGGAACGTAGAGGGACAGATGGTGGTAGACTTTGCAAAAAGAATGGAAATGGCTGTAGTGAATACTTTTTTCCAGAAAAGACAGGAACATAGGGTAACTTATAAGAGCAGCGGTAGGAGCACGCAAGTAGACTACATCTTGTATTGACGAGGTAATCTGAAAGAGATCAGTGACTGCAAAATAGTGGTAGGTGAGAGTGTAGCTAGACAGCATAGGATGATGGTTTGTAAGATGACTCTGGTGACAAGGAAGATCAGGAGGACAAGGGCAGAGCAGAAGACAAAATGGTGGAAGCCGAAAGGGGAGGAGTGTTGTATGGTTTTCAGGGAGGAGATGAGAAAGACTCTTGGTGGTCAGGGAGATCTTCCAGATGACTGGACAACTACAGCTAATGTGATCAGGGAGAGAGGTAGGAGAGTACTTGGTGTGTCGCCTGAAAGGAAAGTAGATAAGACAGGAGTACAGGGAGATGCAACATAAGGTAAAGATAGAGGTAGCAAAGACAAAACAAAGCGCGTATGATGACTTGTATGACAGGTTGGACAGTAAGGAGGGAGAGAACGATTAATACAGGTTGTAAAAAGAGACATAGAGATGGAAAGGATGTACAGCAGGTCCGGGTGATTAAGGATAGAGAGGGAAACGTATTGACAGATGCTAGAAGAGGGATAGGAAGATGGAAAGAGTACTTTCAAGAGCTGATGAATGAGGAAAATGAAAGAGAGGGAAGGGTAGAAGAGGTGACTATTGTAGACCACAAAATAGCAGAGATTAGTAAAAGTGAAGTGAGGAGAGCATTGAAGAGGATGAAGAATGGAAAGGCAGTTGGTCTAGATGATATACCTGTGGAGGTATGGAAGTGTCTAGGAGAGGCAGCGGTAGAGTTTCTGGCCAGATTATTCAACAGGATCTTAGAGAGAGAGAACATGCCTGAGGAATGGAGAAGAAGTGTGATTGTGCCCATTTATAAGAATAAGGGGGATGTGCAGAATTGCAGTAACTATAGAGGGATAAAGTTGATGAGCCATACAATGAAGTTATGGGAGAGAGTAGTGTAAACTAGACTGAGTGCAGAAGTCAGCATTTGTGAGCAGCAGTATGGCTTTATGCCTAGAAAGAGTACGACAGATGCAGTATTCACTTTGAGAATGTTAATAGAGAAGTGCAGAAAAGGTCAGAGGGAGCGGCATTGCGCTTTTGTAGACCTAGAAAAAGCATATGACAGGGTGCCAAGAGAAGAACTCTGGTATTGCATGAGGAAGTCTGGAGTAGCAGAGAAGTATGTTAGACTGGTCCAGGACATGGAGAGTGTGGAAAAGAGGTAAGGAAACGGGTTCAAGCAGGTTGGAATGGCTGGAGAAAAGTGTCGGGAGTTCAATGCAATTGACGACTATCAGCCAGAATGAAAGGAA
This sequence comes from Fistularia tabacaria, assembly GCA_901007705.1. NCBI lineage: Eukaryota > Metazoa > Chordata > Actinopteri > Syngnathiformes > Fistulariidae > Fistularia > Fistularia tabacaria. The sequence continues at coordinate 1,141,582 of CAAKHD010034830.1, read as the reverse complement.
AGGTGTACGAGACAGTGGTGAGACCAGTGATACTGTATGATCTAGAAACAGTGACCATGACAAAAAGACAGGAGACAGAGCTGGAGGTCACAGAGATGAAGATATTGAATTTGTGTCAAGGATGGATAGGATCAGGAATAAGAAGGTCAACAAATGTCAGATGTTTTGGAGTTACAGTCAGAGAAGCCAGACTGAGATGGTTTGGACATGTTCAGAAGAGTATATATTGAGTATATTGGTGGAAGGATGCTTGAATTGGAGTTGCAAGGCAGGAGGTCTAGAGGAAGACCAAAGAGAAGATTTATGGACGAAGTGAGAGAGGATATGAAGGTTGTTGGCATGAGAGATGAGGATACAGAGAATAGGGTTAGATAGAGAAGGTTGATTCGCTGTGGCGACCCCTGAAGGGAAAAGCTGAAGGGAAAAGAAGAAGATGTTATATTTTCGTGGGTTTAAACCATTTCTTTCATAAATCTTACAGGGTACATACAAACTAAAATTAGAATTGTTGTCTCCTTTGCTTACTAGCTCCACAAAAATAAAACGCAAGGAACAAAAATCAAGATTAGAATGGTTCTATCTATCTATAGATAGATAGGTGTGGATAATTTGATTTTAAAAATGGATGAAAGCACATTTGCATAAAAATAGGAATGAAAATACTATCATATACACGATTACACTATGCATGTTTCCTCCGTTCTTTGTCATAGACTCTGAAAAATAAAGAATTCTAAAAAGACCCGCAAGCTCCTAATATACACATTATTCATGATTGCAGGATATATTTGTCATTCAGCAGCGGTCCGGCACCGAGCACTGAAGAGCGCCTCTTCATTTGTTTGGGAATAATATTCCACTCCAACATGCGGCACCGCTCAGAGTTACTCCAGTAACCTTTCCTATGAATAGTAAATGTCAGCGTAATCAATTTTAGATGGGGCGGCTCTGCAGGTGGAGCCGCCGGGGGGTGTGGGGTGGAGGGGTAAGCAGGTTGGGGTGGGACAGCCTACGCCTCGCCAAGCAGATGGTTTCATAAAGGCTTTGCGAGGTAAACAGCTCTGAGCACGCAGGATGGAAGGAGGCCATTTGTTGACATTTTCTCAACATCGTGATGCTGGATCTTAATCACGGCCGCAGATCCAGCTTAGATAGGGGAGGGCGGGGGTGTGAGCTTGACCTGGACCTGGGATTTCAAAATAATCCATCTTTATAATCTCTTTTAAATGTGAAAAGGGGTTAATAAGCATGTTGTAAATGTTAATTATTGCATTATTATACCTGAATAGAATTTCAAAAAACAGTGATTACAAAACATGTAATATAGAGCCTTGCTGATTATTTGAAAAAGACTTTGTGATAACAATTTCAAAGTTTTGCTTAAATCATGTATTCTAGATTACAGCACCATATGATGTCTCTGCAACACACACAAGCGCACACAAAGACACACACACCATTTTTTTACTGTGGCTCTAACAGTATCTTTGTTTATGGTGGAGGATGTTGGCACGAGTCCATGGCGCTCCGGAGTCAAATCCAGCTCAGAAAATATTTCCTTATCTCGTTCATTTGCGGCTCTGCTGCACAGAATCCACTAACGCAGCCAAAACCCTGACCATTTCTGCCCCAGGACCTGAAGCAGCAGCGAGGAAAACACAGCGCTTCAACTTCTTAGCAAGCATTTTGTGCTCTGCGCTGCACTGACCTGCATCCAACATCTCAAACCGTAACTCGATATATAACAGGGGAGTTTTGGGTCGAAGCTTGTTGAGATAGCAAAAAGTTGGGACCAAAAACAAGGCATACTTCCAAACCAGTGTGAGACCAGGGTAACAAGGTGTGCGGGTTGAAAAACCCAGGGAGTTCTGCACTCAATTTATGAAAAAGAAAAATGAAATCATTTTCTTTCCATTTCTTTCCAAATTGTCAAATTGAACTCATTCTTTTGCTGCCTGTACCTCATATACTGCCCTAGGCCAGTCCTAGCTGTCACTGGGGTGAGAGGCGGGGTTTAACATGGATCGGTCAACCGGCAATCATATGCAAAAATCAAGCCGTTCAGTCTTACAGTAAAATCCTGACCAATGAGCAGCACAATTGTAAATTCTGCTAATTATTTTACAATAATTACACCTTACACCTGACCAATCCATATCAAACACAAGAGAAGAAGTTGAGGTCATGAAATGCCCCAGTCCTTGTACGAGGACTCAGAGTTGTCAGGGCTTAAAATGGTACAGATTTTGCTGTCCAAAAGGTAGATAGTCTTTTTTTTTCCCTCCTCATATGTAGGAGAGAGAGTATTCTTGTCCAGAGGAGGCTCAGGGAAGGGTGGCTCATTATTAAGGAAATAAAAGATAAATCTACCATTTTTCATGAAAATCAACAATAGATCACAAAGCAAAGTAAAGGAACCAAAATCATATTTTCATTTGTTTTTGCTAAAATAGCAATGAAATATAATCATTATAAAGTTACTAATTAAGAAATAAATTTAAAAAAATGTAAAATTTGCTTTACTTGTAAAAATAAATGCAGATCAAGGGTGGTGGAATTTTGGCTAGGAGAAAAAAAAAAAAAACTTGGACATGCCCAAACCACCTCACCAGGGGGGTATCCAGGAAGCATCCTAACCAGATGCCCGAGCCACCTCATCTGACTCCTCTCCACGTGGAGGAGCAGCAGCTCTACTCTTCGCCCCTCACGGATGGCCGAGGTCCTCATCCTATCTCTCCAGGAGAGCCTGGACACCCTAAGGAGAAAGCTCATATACGCCACTTGGATCTCTTACCAGAAATGAGTCCGACTTAGAACCAGCAATACAGACAATGCTCTGGCACTTATCATACAAGAATCTACAACCCGTATTCCAAGGTTTGGTACCCCATACTCCCAGAACACCCCCCACAGGATCCCCTGTGGGACACAGTCAAATGCCTTCTCCAGGTGCACAACACATGTAGACTGGTTGGGCAAACTCCCATGCGTCCTCAAAGACCCTGCCATTGGTGTAGAGCTGGTCCACTGTTCTACAGCCAGGATGAAAACCACAATGCTCCTACTGGATCCAGGGAGACTGAGGAATGTGATCCCCCCGTAGTTGGAGCACACCCTCCGATCCCCCTTTTTAAAGAGGGGGATCACCACTCCAGTCTGCCAATCAAGCGGCACTGCCCCTGCCTTCCACGTGATGCTGCAGAGGAATTTCAGCCAGGAAAGCCCCACAACATCCAGAGCCTTAAGGGCAGATCTCAACCACCCCTCGGGCCCTACCTCCGAGGAGCTTTTTGACGATCTCAACAGCTTCAGCCCCGGAAATAGTAGGGTCCACCCCAAAGTCCCCCGACTCTGCTTCCTTGCTTGTAGGTTTGTTGTCGGAATTGAGGAGGCCTTGGAAGTGTTCTCTCCACCAATCCAAGATGACCCAAGTCAGGTCAGGAGCCCACCATCTCCACTGTACACAGTGTTGACAGCACACCGCTTCCCCCTGCTGAGTCGGCGGATGGCGGGACTGAATCTTCTCGGCACCCTCGAAAAGTCCTTCTCCATATTCTCACCAAACTCCTCCCATGGACTGACGGAGGCATGGAACATAGCCCACTCTGACTCAATGTCCCCTGCCTCCCCCAGGATGAGGTTAAAGCTCCGCCAGAGGTGGGAGTCGAAACTCTCTCTGACAGGGGACTCTGACAGATGTTCTCAACAGACCCTGACAATGTTGTTTGGCTCTACCAGGTCTGACCGGCATCCTCCCTGGTGCCTGCTCACCACCAGATGGAGATCAGTTGACAGCTCCCTCCCTCTCTTCACGTGTCCAGAACGTGTAGTCTCAATTCCAAGGATAAGACCACAAAGTTGATCATTGAACTGTGGCTTAAGGTGGGCTGGTGCCAGGTGCACATGTGCACACCTTTATGTCTGAACATTGTGTTCATTATGGACAGTCCATAATGAGCACTTGCCTCATAGGGGTCTTCTTTAGCCATGCTTTTTCTGGTCCCTCATCCAGAACCTATTTGCCTTGGGTGACCCTACCAGGGGCATGAAGCCCCTGACAGCATAGCTTCTGGGGATCACTGTGACACAGAAAAGCACCTCCAACATGAGAATGTGGTGGCTCGAGGATGGAAACCATCATTCTTAGTGTATGTGCATATGCATTTGTGTGTGTATCACATATACATTAATCTGTTCAAGGAATGTCTTGATGAGATTTTATTCTTATATCATTATCATTAATGTTGAAAACAATTAAGCGATTCACACATACCACCAGAAGGGGTAGAATTTCAGGATCGAGTTCAACTTGTTTCTCATTTTATCTTTTTTGTCCGATTTTAAAAAGATGCTATTTAATCACTGTTTAAGTGTGAATGTGTCAACTAAGCCCAATTAAAATTATCGAATTAAAGCCAATGCCCAGAAATCGCAGATGTGAAACCTTGAAATCAGATAAAATGTCCCAATAGGTGAGAAATTTATAAAATGTATCGTGTTTCGTTTTTGACATCCGTCGTTCTGGCTGATTCTCATCTTTGCTTACAAATTCAAGATCATTTCCAGAATAAATTTGCTAAAGATTCTGGAAAGCTAGTAGAAGTGCCAAAGGAATGAAAAATATATATTTCAGTCATTCATTCATGATAAATCAACACAAATATTAACAAAATTCTGCACAATAAAAAACTATTAGAAACCATCTCTATCCTAATGTTTTTTTTACTTCGCCTGTGTGTCCCCTTGTTCGGGATAAAGTGTTTTTATACGCACACTGCATATATATATATATATATATATATATATACAAATACTTTGTGTATCCTTGTCTGGGTCATGTCCCCCGTCACCACTCTGTCTCTCCTCTACTATTGAAATTAGAATCTGGTGGCTTGGAGAGGGGAAGCAACATAGAACAAGATGCAATTTGAATTTAATAAATCGAATTATCATGAAAGCTTGAAAAAAAGGTGCAGAGTTACAATTAAGGGAAAAGGGTTAGGTTGGCAGCTGCTCAAATTAATGAAAGGGATAAAACACAAAGAGAGTCCTCCTGAGGAGAAGGATCCATTACCCAGGTGTTTGCGGGTTGAACAACAAAGGGAAACAGAATCTGCGCTACCTGAAATGGGAGGAAAACATAAAAACATTAGAGTCAGCAACTCCAACGCCCTCACAGGATTCAGCCTCAACACCCACACGGTATCGGCCTTCTGATTGACATCACAGAACATCTGTATGACAATTTGAGAAAAACAGAAAGGTGGGTCAGGCGCTGGCCGTAGCATGTGCTTTAAAAAGCAGAGACGGAACATCCTGGCTTATTTTTTGGAGTTTTTTCTGCTCTTCATGCACACACACACACACACACACACACACACTAAGGTTTCAGGGGTTGGGGCCCTGGCCTGACACGTGATACTAAAACCATGGTATGCCGCTTTCAATTTTGATTCTGAAGTTGTTCTGAAACACCAGCGAAGAGAGAGCACACCTGTATGAAAGTGCAATCCCTCCCCTTGTGGCATCTACATAGTGTCTTGGCGTGTTGCCGGGCCTGCGGCGCTGCTGGATGCAGCTCAAGCAGCAGGATGCATCTCGACACCCCGCAGTCATTCATGAAACTCTGACTTCTATTTAAGCAAGTGAATTATTCAAATTAGACTTTATCTTTTTTATTTCTAATTCATGAGATAAACGGTGCGAAGCAGCAGTGGAAGCTGATTATATTCTGCTCCCAGGCCTTTTTCCATAATCACTCTATCTGTTTAATTTAATCGTATTTAATTCTATGGAATATTGCGACTCGTTAATTGATTCTGTGATGATTTTCAATTAATATCGGTTGGATTTCATTATTAAATGATAAAATTGTTTTTTTTGAAAGTTTCAAAAATGATTCAGATTATTTTTTAAAAAGAAATTCTGGCGAGATTCCACTGCAGAAGGAAGGGAACAACAGGGGAAGTCTCTCCAGAAAAGCCAAGAGATTTCACTTGAAACTTATTCTTCCTGTCTCTCCACTCTCTCTCTCTCTCACACACGCACACACAAACACACATGTCGCTTTCAGGCGTTTCGTGTTTAACTTATATTACATTGAAAAGACAAAAATGTACCTGGAGACGTTTTTGTCTTCAGGCGGCTTCATAATGAAATCAAAGCAAATATGTGATGAAGAGAAAGCAAAATATAATACAGAGGGAGTGTTTGACGTGTGTGTGTGTGTGTGTGTGTGTGTGTGTGTGTGTGTGTGTGTGTGTGTGTGTGTGTGTGTGTTTTAGAGAGCGAGTCTGACAGCCTCTCTCCCCCTGCGCCCGCTCGCCCACCC
>CAAKHD010034830.1:1117320-1135231 GCA_901007705.1 Fistularia tabacaria | reverse complement strand
TGTGTGGTGTGTGTGTGTGTGTGTGTGTGTGTGTGTGTGTGTGTGTGTGTGTGTGTGTGTGTGTGTGTGTGTGTGTGTGTGTGTTATTCAGAGGGAGAGTAACTCTGACAGCCCATCTCACAGCTGGGACGCCCGGCCCTACACAGTGGGGTGATCATGCCACAGGGGGTGCAGGCCCTATTTTGGGAAACACTGAAGAGTACTTCCCCACCCCCAGCCTCCACCATCACATGCCCCAGCACCCCCTGTCTGACAGCTCCCCCAGTTAATTTGCACAATCTCAATTAGCCTTCAGAGGGGCGAGTAAAGGAAGAGGTCCGTGCATACCCTTTTATCAACACAGACGAGGCATGAGAGAGTGCGTGGAGGGGGCAGCGGGCTCAGTGGTCGGGGTGGGGGTGGGCGAGGGGATAAAAACACCTCTGAGACCGGACACTCGTTTGATGTTTGCACACAGAAGCGGTGAGGTGGCTGGAGTTCTGAACAGGATGGTGGGCCTTTGATAACAAATGTTGCTTCTGATTTTTTTTCTTTCTTTCTTTTTTTTTTAACACGCCAATGACAACCTTCCAGAACGGATATGTGGAACCAATGTGTGTGAAGAAACCCCGTCCCATGATAGTATCACCTATTACATCCAAGACGGTGCTTGCAGCGAGGGAACACACGTCGTAGACGGATTAGTTATCGCAGCCACGGCACACAGACGTGCAAATTGTTCTGGGACCCCAGTTCTGCAGAGGCCACCGGTGGGGATTGGTTTCTGAGTGTTACTGGTCTTTGACAGAGGGCGGGGGTGGGAAAAATACACAGAATGGAATTCGCAACAGAGCTTCAAAACCGGAAGAACATTAAAGAACATTGGGACTTCTCTCCCCGAACTCCCCCTGATACCCCCATCCTGCTGTTATAAAATAAACCAGGAGGATACTGCCACCTGCTGTATCGGAGGGGGTGTGCATGTGAAACTATAGATAAAGTCACAATGAAGAGACATGAAAGTTTGTCTTCTCGGTGTCAGCCTCCCCAACACACACACAGAGTCTATTAAAAACCCTGCTTCCAAGTGTTCTTTTTTTGCAGCTCAACTTTATTTTTGTTTCCTTTTCACATCAGAGAAGACAGAAGACCCTGTTGTATTTGTCCAAATACTGTCTGCGGCAGTATCATGGTCACTTCCCGAGATGTAGCGGCTCATGACAGCTGAGCAAAAGGTGAATGACGAGTGTATATGCCTTTGTATGTGTATGTATGTTTGCAGGGCTGATACTGTGGCAGAGATGAAGATAGAGGTTGACGTTTTTTGTGACCAGGGCTTTAGAAGCTGTGCCCTTGCCCTGAGGAAGAACCTCTTATCTGGAGTTCTGTTACTGTGTGTGTGTGTATGTTTTGAAGGTTTGCCTGCAACCAATTCAAGTAAAGGTCTCCCAACAACATAGGAGCAGCATATAGTCTTCATCGCCACTAACTCGCTTCCTCACCCGACCTAGTCTTCTTCTCTGCAGCCACGATGTACGTACACGATGTAACTGTTTTTGGGACTGTTAACTACAATGACAATCCAGCAGCAAAACGCCATCATGACCAGAGCTGCATCCAAGATCCATACCTGGGGAGCGAAGCAGACAGAGCTAAGCTGACTGGCACGCAGGATGGCAACTGGACCCAGGACCACTTCATACCGAGTGAGACAGCAGGGGATAGACACCAAGCGAGATGCCAGGATGAGGATGGTGGATTAGGCACCAAGGAAGTAACCCCAAAGGGGAGACTGGGTGGGACGGCGGTAAGGCACCGGGTGAAACGCTGAGGGGAGACGTCGGGTGAGAGACGCCGTGTGACACGTCAAGTGACACATAGGGGGATGCCAGGCAAGATGAGGCAGATAGAAGGGGGGAATAATGTCTGAAACCAAAACTCCCTGATAAAGGTCTCACATTTGACACTCCTGCATCATCACCCATGAACCCCACCCCCATGGAGAATTTTTGGAAATAAGAGGGTTTTTTTTCAAATCCCATCTATGTACAATGCCTATAAAAAGTATTCATCCTCCCTTGGATGTTATCCCATTGTAATGCTTTGCGTAATTGAAATAATGGTCAACACAATTTGCATTTTTGACAAGAAATTGCCAAAAAACTTTTTTATATTAAAAAAAACAAAACGCATTACTAAATATTGTCAATTAATTTAAACTCTGACTTGGCCACTCTAGAACATTCTCCTTGATTTAGCTTTTAATGTATGCTTGGTGACGTTGTCTTGGTGAAAAATAAATATTTCCCAAGTCGAAGTTCTCTTGGATATTGAATCGGATGAATCCCCGGGATCTTGCGATATTTTTCTGCATTCATCCTCTCCCTCTACCTTTCGTAGCCTTCCAGGGCCTTCTGCTGAGAAGCATCTCCAGAGCATGATGTTGCCACCACCGTGGAGATGGTGTGTTTGTTGTGATGTGCTGTGTTTGGTGTTCAAACATAGTATGCAGTCTGACAGGCAAAAAGCTCAACTTTTGGCCCATCAGACCAAAGAAACTTCTTCAAATTGACCTCATAGTCTCCGACATGCCTTTTGGAAAATTCAGGGCCCAAGCAGATTTCATGTGAACCTTTTTCAAAAGGGGCTTTCTTTTCTTTGCCACCATCCCTAACAGCTTTGACGAATGAAGAATCCAGACAACAGTTGTTTGAGGTCGTTTCCATTTCAATAATTGTGACACTGTGACAATAATTGTTGCCGTCATCAACATTTTTTTGAAAACTCTTTTCAAAAAAATGAATGACATTGACCACAATTTCATTTTTTAAAGCTACAAAATGGGAAAAGATCTAAAGGGTAGTGAATAGTTATATGCATAGTATAGATTTCTATTTTCTTTCAATTGTACATTTAAAAACAGGTTCTTTGTAAAAATAACCCTTTGTGTTTCGTCATTTGGTGAAGGATTCAGTACCAAAAAATATTGTGAAAAGACAATCATAATGTACCTGATACTTTCTGCAGAGTAATCTATCACTTCTTGGCAGGATATTTGTTTTATTTTTAGTATTCTTATCAGCTTAACTGCATCTCCACTTTGTTGTAAATACCAGTGAAGCCTATAACTGAATTATGTTATTTTTGGAAAAATGCTTAAATTTATAATTTTATTAAATTAGTGAGTTGTCTTGTTATGAACTTTTATTATTCCATGTGGCACTCTAATATTATTTTATTACGACTGTTTTATCATTACGGTATGGAATTAACAAGGTACTGACATTCATTTCGGGGAGCGGGGCGTCCATCGCAGCATCACTCTGTTATGCAGAGGCAGTGTCACTTCCAGTAGATGCAGGAATATCACAATTCTCCTCTCTGTGTTTTTGTTTCCTGCTGCATTGAAATTCACCACAACCTCACGGATGCCCAAAGGCACCCTGGTGTGTGTGTGTGTGTGTGTGTGTGTGTATGTAAAGAGCCAATAACCTTGTTTCTATCTCTTCTCCACAGCATTGTTAAAAAAATCTGATTCTTCATGTTTTTCCTCATTCCTAAGAAGATATCTATAAGTTAGTTAGTTATAATCGGAGAATTAGACGGATAATAGTAATCTCTTTCCGTCACCCAGTATTTGTGTTTGTTTGGGTAAAGTTCCCAACAACAATTGTTGCAAACACAGTCTTGGCCTTCTAGGCCCATCTTGCTTAGTACTGGGCTGGTTGCAGTATCAGATTTGCTGATTTTTCCTGCTTTACTAGCAAATATCTGCCTGGGATGCTGCTGGCTCGAGCTAATAATCCATGATTTGACTTCTGAGAACATCCTGCTTCGTTCAGGTTTGTTGCATCATCAAATGCTGTGATCGCCACTCTCACCTCACAGCCAGACGGTCATGGTTTCAATTCTGACTGGGTTTTTTGGGGAGTTCTCTATGTTCTCTGCCTGGGTTCTCTCCAGGTTCCCTGTTTTCTCCTACAGTTCAAAATCCATCCGCTGGTTCATTGAAGACTAAGTTATCCCAAGATACGAATGAGAGTTAATGGTTAGATGTTTCCATATGAGGCCCTGTGATCAATTGACAGGTGAACGTTCCAGGTTAAACCCGGCCTCCAACCCCAGAGTCAGCTGGGATTGGCTCCACCTCCTCGACACCCTGTGGGCAGGTTAATCATTGCAGAGAATGAATGGATACAATGTAATGATTGGCTCCGTCTTGGCCTGTTTTGACAAATTGCTTTAACTGGAGAATGCTCTTGCCACACTATTCGGGCAACATGGTCGCTTTTTCGAGAATATCCTCAGATCTGTCCTCTGGAGAATGTCCCTGCAAAGCCCTTGGAGGCGTCCAAGGATATTGGCATCAGGCCAGTGTTCAGGGAACACCCTGTCCAGGTTCATCAGCTGTGAAAGGCTCATAATTAATATTGCCAACCAAAAAATATATTTTAGAAATTCAAATCTACAGTGCTGTCAGACTGGAGAAGAAAAAAATCTGGCTTTGCAAAAAAAAAACAACAACAACAAAACAGCTCAATGACCAGTGTCAAGGTCTGAGGGTTTCACAGCAAGTATGACTGAGACGGCGACGTCACCTGAGTTCACGGACATCTGGGACTCTGTCTTTCCCACACACACACAAATACTGACGGAGCCAAAGCTTCCATTACGCAACATTTAGATAGAGCCTGAGCTCAGAGGCAGATGTAGAAATGGAAACATTGAAATCCCTCAGATGAACCAGTCAAAGAAATTTCGTAGCCCCGCTAAACATGCTCACACACCACACACACAAACACGCTCACATGCACACACACGCACGCACGCACGCATGCACGCACGCACGCACGCACGCACGCACGCACGCACGCACACACACCCACGCACGCACACACACACACACACACACACACACACACACACACACACACACACACACATAAACACACACACACAAACACATTTACACACCCTGGAAGTCTTGCGGGGCAGTCCTGGCTTGGCCGGGAGCATTAGAATTACAGCAAGCAGGTGAGGTGAAGTCTGATCCTGCCGTTGATGCCTCAACATGCAGACGTCTTCCTACCTCTACGTCGCCCCCGCCCTAAATCACACATCCAACCACTTCCTTCCTCCCTCCTGTTCCTGATCCTCCTCTCTAAAGAAAAACGGAGTGAGAGCTAAACAAACCCGCGGCTCGGCTGTACAACATTTCATATGCAATCTCAACTTTTTGTGTATGTGTCTCACTGTCATAATAAAGGTTATGTGTGTACCGCTAACTCCCACCTTTGTCTGCTCCTCCTGCTCCCATCTTTCAAAGAACCAGGCCTTTGAAGAAGCCTAATCCGGGTTATTTGCTTTCCCATGCTTGTGTCAGGTCCCACTCTGAATTGACTGTGGAAAATACACTCCAGTCCGCCGGCCGCTCCCTCTGCCGCTGATTTATTCAAAAAGGATGTGGCCGGTGGGCGTATATAAAGCAGGCTGAATGGTGGGTAAATATGATCTCTTCACCACTCTTTTTATCCACAAGGCAACACTCACTGTCGGTCAAAAACCTTTATGTAGCCTGACATCCATTCAGGGTTTGTTTCATTCAGCCTGGTTGAATGAGAGGTCCCTGAAGAATGCATATCCTCACAATGAGGCACAGTTCATTACAGTAAATAATAGTGGCAGCCACCGCATTGTTTCCCCAATGCAAGTTGATTTAGCGCTGTTAAATGGGTAATTGTTTTAGGCCCGGCGCAGCTTCCTCTCGGCGTAAGAAGACGAACGTGGACTGTGCTGTGCGACGCCTCTCCGCCTTCTCTCCCTCTCCCTCGCTCTCTCTCTCGAGGTAGGAGGAGGGATAAAGGGGAAGGAGCGAGAGGGATCGTGTGGAAATAGCCGAGGCCTGATACGGACTGCGGGGAGCAAAGGGGAAGTCATGTTTATTGACAAGCTTGTGTGTTGGATCTTCGAGACCGTTATTAATATCTGTTTCCACGTGTTTATATCACATTCATAACTCATGAATGATTTTTTTTTTCTTTATTGTTTCATCGTGCCTTTCTCTTATTTCTTCTTGTTTTTACAGAAATTTGATAGGAAGTGCTCTTTAAATATATGAATTATCATTATCATCATCATTGTTATTATTTCATTTGGCATTAAACATCCTGGGTTGAAGGTTTCCCGGGGTGTGACTCAGCCACTCGCCTTCTATCAGGTTCGCTCCCTTTCGTTATCCACTTGTTATCCCTCTCTGCTCGTCATGTGATGGACGTGTGTAGGCGTCTACCAAGCCCGCTGCAGCCTCCACAGTGCTGTGTGCCATTTTTCTGTTCCCAGGGGCTCTTGGAGCTCCAGCCTGGCCTCCGTGCACCGTGTTTATGTCCTGTGTAATTGCAGACCTCAGCCTGAGCAGGAGGCCAGCGTCTGTCAAAATAGCTGTCTGTTCCCTTCAAGCAAGGCCTAAATCACATCAGCTACCGCAGTCTGACCACGTTTCCCACAACCCCCTGCTTGAATGGGCTGAGGCCCACAGGTCTGCTGATTGGATTGGAGTGGAAATTACTTGGAATTTCATCGCGAGCCATACAGCCACCTCTATATCAAAACCGTAGCTCCGACAGTCTAGTTAGTCAGGATACACACACGCGCACACCCAACATGCGCAAAATTGAAACACATTATTTCTCTTTCACAATCCCTGCCAGCCATGGGGCCCACGCTCAGTCCCACACCTTGAGCTGGCAGACGCAAAATGGGGCCCAGTCTGGGACCCACTGGCAGGCCCAATGGAAACAGCGAAAGGCATGCTCCTTATTAGCTCTGATGATGCTAGTTAGCTTCTCATGTCTGGGGATTCTGATTGTCTCTCGTCACCACGACTGCCAGCGGCAATATACCCGCCTTGCTAACCCAATTACATTTAAATCAACACAATGTTTTTAGATGCAGCCGTTAGGTTTATCTGACACACTACCTCTGCAGTGTATTTACAGTTTCAGAAGTGATGACAACATCCATTGACCCGGAGGTCTCATAAGTGACCTTTCCTAAGTAGGGGGGTTTCACCAGAAACTCCTCCCGACCTCCAACGCTTCTCTTCCCTCCCGCCGTCTTTCTCCTCTTCTGTTCACAATCCCGAGGCAGATCAAGGAGTGGGAGGGAGGAGGGTTCCACTGGTGACAGGAGAGCATATGAAGAGGGGAGAATTTCTGAGGGCTTAAACCCCTTCACATCCACCCTGGAATCAGGGAACTCCGGCTCACATTCTGCCCACACAAACACCGCCGTTGTGACACTCCTGGAATGCAGAAGCTTTTTTTCTTCACCAATTTAAGCAATTACCACAGCGGTCATGGTGTTCAGAACAGAGATTGTGACCCTGGGCGGTGCATAGTGACAGTAGCTGAGGCAGCGCTTTGTGCTGCTGAAACCTGCCGACAAATTCATCACTGACTTCTCTTGAATGGCCCGTATTTGGTGTTAATGCCTGCCGACTGGTGTATTATGCTTTATCGGGGACACCCAGCATTCCCATGGAGTGTGATGGAATGTGTGTCTGCATTGTATAATTGTTGCACTGTGTCTAAAAAATATGCCTTTTTTAGCTTTAAATAACAGGAGGCACACTTCACAGGATTTTTGGACCCATTCATCCAGGATTTATTTCTGACATTTTTATTCTGCCTGATGTGATCTACAAATGTCTGATAATGTGAACATTTCTTCAAATATAGCAGGAGCTCTCTCAAGGAGTTCGCAGATTTCTTGATTCTAGCAGTATCCTCTTTTTTTTTTTTTTACACACAAGCTGAAATCTTGACTTTTGCCTTTAATTAGTGGCAGCTCCAAAACCGTTTGGCAGCAATCTCTCAGACTATATGACAACTGTATCCTAGTATTCCTCTAAATATTTTCCTTTAAGTATGAGCCACCAACGCGACTAGAGCTGTCCTTCATATCCTCGCTGTGTTCCTTATTTGTATTTTCGCAAAAAGACAGACAGTTCCTCCCATCCAGCGATAACATTCGAAGCAAATTGAAACTTCTGCAGTTTACACAGTCGGGTGTCTTTTATGATGTCTGTTGGTGTGGCGCTTGGAAGTACAGGTTGAACCCACACCCAGAGACAGACGCTGGTGCACAGAAGGGGTCTGTGGTGTCAGTAGTCTCCCTGCCGTCTGATATCACCCTTCCATCCGGTGGTACTGATCTAAACCTTATATTAGCCTTGACAACAGCCTGCTATTATAGTCTTCAAAGGCAATGGTGGTGGTATGTCTGGAGTCCAACTCACACACATGCTCCCAGCCCCGTGGCTAGTCCCGCAACCCTCCGTCTGCCCAGGGTTCAGGTTGCATTGCATCCAGTAAAGATCCCGTTTCACTGCAGGTGTTCCATCAAAGTGCTGGCTGGTGCACCTTTGGACCCAGCTCAGTTAAATGCCTGACTGACTGCAACGACCCAGCCAGTGATGAGACTATATGCGTGTGCCAGTCCGCCACGGTAGAGCCTTTGCTATTGCAGATCTGAGACACATCTTGTGGCCAGAGGTGTCATCCAGGGGATTCACTCAGACTCCTTGAAGGCTCCTCTGCTCTCCTCCTCTTCCTTTTGTGTTCCCCAGTGCTTGTAATTGAAAATGTATTTATTGCAGGGCCAGAGGCTGGACTGGGGAGAGGGAGTTACAGCAACTTAGGAAGATGCGGCTGGAATAAGGCCGCAGGGTTTGGCTCTCCTTCAGCACCAACATCTCGCTCACAGAGTCAGTTTTTTTCTTCTCTTTTTTCAGTGTTCTTTGTTTCCCGCATGTACCTCTGTCCTCCAACTTCGCTGTTTGCTCGCCTTTCTTTTCGGTGTCTTGCCTTTCATTTTTTTTCATCTCCTCTCTCTTTTTTAGCCGTTGTCTTTCTATCATCCTTGATTGGGCATGTATAAAGCCCATTTCAAATGCAAATTGATCTGCTTGAATTGGTACAAGTTATGTACCGCCAAAAGCAATTTGTTCAAAGGAAAACTTTGTCCATTTTACATCGAGAGTTTTTGCGCTGTTTTCAACGGGCTCTGACGTTTTTCATGAAGGATTTGTGATATTTATTGTATGCTTCCACTTTCTGCACATGATGAACAGTGAAATTCAATGTCCGGGAAAATTTGCTTCCTTTCAAACAGCTCGGTTTTGTCCTCTTTTTCAAAGGCTAAAAAACACTTGAACAAATTACAAAAGAGGTGTTGAAGTACTGTTTCTTATCTGCCAACAAGTTGCATTGGTCAAATGTTACATTTACATGATATGATTTTACTTGATAAAATGTACCGATAATTGTACCGCATCCTTGTTATGGTGAGTCTTTCAGCACTAGGCTATACTACACAGTGCATAAAATGCATATTCACGGAGGAAACATGCTTATGACACGCTCATAAAATTTTTTTACAATAATCTTTGGAAATGGTTCCTGTCGAGGGCATCAACACCCCATCGAGTGTTCTTTTCTGTGCTATCGAGTGTGTATCTATGAAATGTTCTGTTATCCTAAATACTCGAGTCCTCTGCTCTCAATTAGAACTTAGCAGTGCAATCCTTTCCCTCAGCAGACCTCTTGAGGGGCCCTCATAAAATGTGATTATCTTTTATGAGTTCCCCTCTCCTTCCCAGGTCTGGCTCATTGAGACGAGCATTGCAGCCAACAGGCTCCCTGCTTTACCAGACCTGTGGACAGAATGGAAGAGTGAGGAGAACTGAATGTTTTACTGGTATCTGCCTTCCCCAATTAACTCTGTGTCTGTTAGTTTTTTTTTCTAGTTTGGTGGACAGAAACAAAGTTAGGAATTCTGGATAGTGATAGGTTAATAAAGGTCAATTGAAATATGCTCGCCATTGTTGTTTGGACGAGGAAATGGATTCGTGTGGCATTGCCATTTGTTAGGCTATCAGTATATCATCTGCTTCAAATAGCAAACATTGCCCACTTCGAATAGGCAGTACTCTTTATGAAGTGATGTATTTATTGTCGTTCATACTCCCTGTCTTCAGCAAATCCATTTCACACCACTTTTCCACCAAATATTGTATATTTATTGAGAATTTGATAATCATGATAATGATGCTGAAAAAACGGAGGATTAAACGTGTTCACACTGCAAGACAATTCCCCGCTCTCCTTCTCCATGGAGCTTGCACTGGAAACAAATAGGTCAAACAATGTCAGAAAACAGTGGAATGCAGCATGGAGGTCAACACAATATTGTGATGACAGTTTGATACGCTTTACTTCAGTATCCTTTTTAAACTCAATGCAAGGAAACAATGATCAAATATCTTGAAGAAGAAACATAGAGTCACAATATTTAATCTGTGAGGACGGCATGTCACTGGATATATCACATGATCCGTTGTGTTTCCATTGCAGCTGACCTGAGCTGATAAATATCACTATGACACAGTTTCGTAGAGTCAGTCGACATGGCAGACAAAGCCTATTTACCCTCCGTTGTTGTCGATTGCTTGATGGTCGGTTTCCTTAACACCACAGCCAACCGCTCTTCTTCTGCCCCTCACTGAATAATATAAGGCCCATCAGGGGGAAGGTTGCAAATGTTTTCCTGTTGTGGACAAGCCGTAGCGGGTTAGACGGCGGTGCTTGGTGGCATGATCATGCCTTGAATTCATCAACAGTGGGGTTGAGGACAAAGCAGCTTGGCTGGGAATGGTTATCGTGTCCCCTGCCGCTGATTCCCAGACATGTCGACCAGTGTGCTTGGAGTCTGTCAGCTACAATGGGACAATAGATAGGAGGGTTGACCAAGTAAGAAAAGTAAGAACCTTGAAGCCACAATGGTTAGCTGCGAAAAAAAAAACAACCTGCAAATGTCTGATTGGTAGCTGCCCTTGGGTTTTGAATTTTGGCAAGCAGAAGCATGACAATAGCGTTTCTGAAATAAAATGAAGACTGAGCTCCAGTGAAATATTGACACTTAGCATTGTCTTGATAGTGATTCTTTGATTTCTCTATGATGAATGCCAGTAAAACAGTCACTTGGCAGGCCAAAGTGGGCCGTTTTGCGCTATAGAGGGTCCACGCTCATGAGAAGCCAAAAAGAACCCTTAAAACGAAGCAAGATGTAATGCAGCTTTTTTATGCTCATTCTGGGCCTGTGATAGCTGCAGTGGCATGGATTTGTTTCCCAGCTACACTGAAAGGACCGCTCAATTGGATGGAGCTTTAAAGTGAAGCAAGAAAGCTCTGGAAAATCGGCCCTCAAAGGCACATTTCAGCTGGAAAGCGTTTCTTTTAAGCTGTCACTCCTTGGTAGTTGACAATCCTATTATGGCACCAACTCATTGTAATTAAGAGGGGAAAAGAGATATATGGGCAAAAACACATCCATTGGTCCATCGAAGATACAAAGAACTTTGTTGTTTTTCTGTGTTTGGGAGCAAATGAAGTGCTGAGCAGCGGGATCACCTTATTTGCATTGACATGTGAGTGATGTAAACTGAATCCAGAAGCCAGTTTTTCTTTTCTCTTTCTGTCCCTCCATCCCTTCACTTGGAGGCGCCACTTTAAAGAGACGTAATGGAAAATAGGTTTTATGGCTTTTCATCTCTCTCGCTTTTAGAGGTCACAGATTTGGAGCCTTCAAAAGCAAATCCAGAGGAGGTAACGATCCTTCACCTCATCAACTCTTCTGCTAAATTCTAAAAACCTTCCGCTCTTAAATTGTGGCTAAAACCCAAAATAAAGCAATGGAGAAAAGGGATTGTGAGTGGTCCAAGTCCATATGCTGCTATTTATTTGCCTGATAATAAGAGGATTGTGTCTCTTTCTTCCTCACTCTCCTCACAATGCCCGGCTTTTGAAGCAGGAACCGATGACAGCCAGGATCCCAAAGAGTGGCATCAGATGCCAGTGTAATAACCGAAAGATGCCCTAAAGTTTGTCTGATGACAGTGAGAAAATAAAGAAACGTGCACGTGTGCTTGTTTAATGAATTTGGTCGGCTGCCCTCATCGAGATGAATGAAGAAAAGGGCTGAAGAATCGTATCTGTCCTCAGATTTCAAAACATAGTTCTCGCTGAATTATCTGCATTGGTTTTGTTTATTATTGAAGATGTCGGTTTCAGATGTCAGGGTCATAGTTATACCGACCCCTCGTGATATCGAGTCAGAGTATCTTAACACTTGAATCTCTGCTTTACCTCAGTGACTCCCTTTCTTTGCTCCATGTCTGTGGACCTGACTCGTGTTACAAATCAAGGTGCCGAGGGTCAAAAATATCAAGGGACATAATGTTTATACAACTAATTAGTAGAGATACCTAGTATTTCTTCACACCTCCAGCAGCTGTGTTTTAGGGCCATCAGTCATCTTCTAAGAGTCTGTCCGTGGAGAGTCGACAGCTGTGTCATGGAACCCCAGGCTGCCATTGTTGTTCATTGGAGCGTTGACCATTTTAGGAGTTTCACGAACACGTTAAAAAAGCAGTTTGGTTCAAATGTATAAGACAGGATTTAAAATGGTTTTATTTTGTCTCTCTTTCAGTCAATGCACTCAGTTGTTTGTATTATTTCATTACCTCCAATATTTCATATGACGGTTTGCCGGTGTCAAACCCAGATTGATTGTAAAGATGATCTTTTTTTTGTGTCACATTTTGGATACCCCTTGTGTGTTGTTTGTTTTTCCTCGCTTTTTCTTAAACATCTAATTCACAGCTTGTATTTTCACCTCAGCCAATCAGATTGCCTCTTGACTTTTCACGTGCTGTCTCAATTTCATTCGCATTTTACATCTTTTCTTTATTTAACTATTTTCCAAATCCACTTCTGATCAATGTCCTCCAAATGATTCCCGTTAGCATGTTTGGAGGGTTCTGGGGCTCTTCAAGGCTTCTGGTACTTGTTAACTGTTTCAAGAGACTAGTGGGCCAACCGTGCCTGAAAGACCTGCTTGTCTAGGGAATTCTAGACCAGGGAATTCTCAGGTCGACGCCAAAATGAGAAGTCATCCTCAATTGGTTGAACACATTCGGACATGATACTGCAGTCTGCTGCAAGTCCAAATCTTATACTTCCAGCTTAAACACAACCAAGAGCCTCATTTGGAAACTATGGTACCCTGCAAGCGTCTCAGCTTCACCTACGGAGGGAACTATTTCAATACAAATTACACTGCACAATTGCTGGAAGGCAAAAACTGTTTTTTAAAGAAAGATACCATCAAATACGTCTACCACCCTGATATTCGATATTTCTGCAAGACAGTCCAAAAGGATCTTAACTTACAATTCTCTTTAGAATCCTGACTTGAGTTTTAATCGGTCATGTTCCACGGCCTCTACCTAATTCCCAAGTACAATGGATTGAAGCTTGGATCTCAGATTTTGTCTTGGTGTATTTGTGGTTGTTTTTAACATTGACAGCTATCCATTTGTGCAAATGAAACATCAGATATAACATTTTTATCCTGCGAGATTGGTAGAAATTTCGCCATGAACATAAAGTTCTGATATTGCATGTACATGATACTTTAGTGTAGCTAGATGATAGTGGAGTGATATATATATATATATATATATGTGTGTATATATATGTATATATATGTATATATATATATATATATGTGTGTGTGTGTGTGTGTGTGTGTGTTTGTATATATATATATATATATATATATATATATATATATATACACAGTATATATATATATATATGTATATATGATTTTAAACTAGATATTTTCTGCATCCTATTGATACTAAACTTTTATCAAATAAATTAATATACATTATATTTCTTTGGCTAAAGGAGAAGATTAATGGCGTTGCACTGGATCTCCGAGGTTTTGTTGTTCTCTAAAAAGCCTGGAGATGCCACCAAGCTGCACTGATTCACATGTACATACATTTGCGCTTTAAAAAGAAACAAAAAAAAAAACCCAGACAACTAGAATTTCTCACTATGAGTCTAGTAGGCTTTATTCCGTCTCTCTGCCTGTGAGTTTGGCCAGAGTGATACACTGTCCGTGAAAATGGTGGCTGGCAGTGTCTTAATGCAGAGTACCGCGAGGAAGGGAGAAGTGGCCTGTAATGAATTGGTGTTAATGAGCTGTTAACTCCGCTCCAATCCAAAGTGCCACAATAACCCCTGCTGTCTGGCCTCCAAGACGGCAAGAATATACATCCCGTGCTGATATGGACAGTGGAATGCAGGCGTTTGTTGAGAAAGAAATTTTTCAGCTCAGACGCCAAGTAGTCAATGGTCATGCACAAACAGATGTCGTGTCACCCAGACACACTGGCTCTCCCACACACACACACACACACACACACACACACACACACACACACCGACTAATGCACATATTCACTGTCTCGAGTGCACACCAGCACCCACGCACACACTCCCCATCCCAACACATACTCAGTCAATCCGCCTCTCACTCCCAGGCTACACTGGCCCCTGGCTCAGAGGCAGTAAATTTTCCTCATGCTGACATGTACTTGTGGATGGCGCACACCCAGCCGAGGTGCAGAGCAGATCAGTCAAATAACATTTGCAAATAATTCTCGGTTTTGTAGTTTCTTCCTGTTGCTCGGTTGATGGGGTTTACAAAATTCAACACTACATCAGCGACATATTCTGACTTAAAGTTAATTCTTCCGTTCAACTTTCCCCTGCCTTCATTTTATTTTAATTTTTACATTATAGTTCAAGAAGTGGCAACTAAATGTCAAAAAATTAATGTTCCTACCTGACCTGTGACTGTTTGTCTTTGTGTTTGTATACCTGTCAAACTCCTAACAACTTTTGCCACAAAGAAACACTGATCATTCCACAGAATTAGTCACAGTGTTTTGCCATTTTGTCCCGGTTACACCTGGATTAAACATATCGTCACCGTCTTAAAATAATTACAAATGTCATTTTTTGACCTTAAAACATTTTTTGGCCCTAACAAAGCCATTATTCAACAAATGGCTTTGTTTTTCATGTTTTCTGAAAACCTTGAAAGAATGACTTAGGTGATTATTTTGAGAAAGCAATGATTTATTTAAAAAGGAGACACTTGAGGTACATAATCAGTTTTCCATATGTTTCAAAACAATTCAATGTGGATTACAGGCAAAATACATTTCTTTAACTGTGTTGGGTGTCTGCCAGATGAATGATGACACTCTCCGCGTACACAATATAAGAAAAGATTCCGGGAGCTCTAAATAAGCTTCATAAGCTTTTCATCCTGTAACCTGCTCCTGAGCAACCAAACACAAGGAAAATGGGAAATTCTCATGACTCACGACATTCCGGAGTATTCTGATTTTCTAAGTACAAATGTCATATATCTAAGCCTGTCGGTGATAAGATGTCAATTGCTCGTGGACGCAGTTAAGTGATTTTAGAGGCCTCGCAGGGGTTACAGTGGAGGGGAGAATATGGCCATCTGCAAGGGCCTTTAACAGTGCCTGACAGCACTTTTGCTTTACAGCCAGCAGCTGGTCCAGGTGTTAGCATCTGCTCGACACACACAATCCTCATTAAGGTCATCCCAACAGAGTTGCCGGACATAGTGTGTACAGCATTTGCAACCTGTGTGAACACATGTAACATTGGGAGATTGCCTGGGAGGAGCGGAAACAGGGGAGGTGGGAGAGACGAGGTTGGTTGCCTGGCTTGGGTATTTACATTACCATTTGTTCGGGCACAAGAATATCGTCAGAAACAACCGGATCATTCATAGATTCTCTTCCCAACAATAATCGCTCATGTAATACAAAAGAACCAACAA
Organism: Fistularia tabacaria; assembly: GCA_901007705.1. Classification (NCBI taxonomy): domain Eukaryota; kingdom Metazoa; phylum Chordata; class Actinopteri; order Syngnathiformes; family Fistulariidae; genus Fistularia; species Fistularia tabacaria. Next base: position 1,119,460 of record CAAKHD010034830.1, on the reverse strand, counting down.
TTGTCTGTTGTTGTGATACTGGACTCTTGCTGAACTGTCTTTTTCTCGAACCACCACATCGGTGGGAGATCTGTCTTTATTTAATATCAAGAGTAAATAAACTGCCTCACAATGTGCACATCCCCAAATTTTTGAATATTTAGAACCCAGGGGAATCATTGCCAATTTTGGCAAGAATAGATTTTCAAAATCATTGCTATTTCTTTTTCCTAAACCTACGATCAAAATATTTTTCATGAAGATGTTACTTGCTTTAGAGGTTCGCCAGTGCTTTTGCACGTAAGCACTGTAACTTAAAATCCATATTTAACAATCTTATGAAACGAATGAGGTTTTCATTACAGTCTAAGCAATATCTCTCTTGTTTTAGCTTACATCTTGAGCCTGCTTTACAATTAGTTACAGATTTTTTTTTATTTTTTACATCCATAAATCTTCTCTTTGGTCTTCCTCTAGGCCTCCTGTCGGGCAATTTCAACCTCAGCATCCTTCGACCAGTATATTAACGAGACCCCCCCATCCCCCAACCCCGTACGTGATCAAACAATTTCAGTCTGGCCTGTCTGACTTTATCTTCAAAACATCTGACATGTGCTGTCCCTCTGATGGACTTGTTCCTGATCCTATTTATTCCCAACAAAGAGAACCTAAACATCTTCATCTCTGCTACTTCCAGTTCTGCTTCCTCAATGCCAGTGTTCCAACCTGCTTGAACCCATTACCTGACCTCTTTTCCACACTGTCCATTGCTCTGGACTGTTTATCCCAGGTACTTAAAATCCTGCACCCTCTTTAGCTCTGATCCCTGTAGCCCCACGTTTCCAATTGGGTCCTTCTCATTCACACACATGTATTCTGTCTTGCTGCAACTAACCTTCATTCCTCTCCTTTCCAGAGCATACCCCCACCTCCCTAGATTTTCCTCCGCCTGCTCCCTGCTCTCACTACAGATCACAATGTCATCTGCAAACATCATGGTCCATAGAGATTCCTGTCTGACCTGTCCATCACCACTGCAAACAAGAAGGGCCTCAGAGCTGACCCCTGATGTAGTCCCAACCCTCCTACTTGAACTTCTATGTCACACCTCAAGGGCACCTCACCGCTGTCTCACAGCTGGCATAAATCTCCCGCACCAGTCTAACATACTTCTCTGTCACTCAAGACTTCCTCATACATGAATAAAACCTGCAAATTTTCACTGCTGTCAATATATAAGAAAATTGATTATTCCAACATCAGGAATACCGTACTTCTGAGTCAACTGTTTGAGTTTATAAGTTGAGTTTGGGGCAAGTCGGAGAGCTGACCCTGCTTCAATCCCAAGGTCCTCCTAGTTGGTCGAAGTGGTTTTGAGCAAGACTCTGAACCCTTAACTGCTCCTTGGGTGTAGCTGCCTGTTGCTCATGGTTCATCTATGACAGGGCCAAAAGGCAGAGAATAGTTACTATTAAGCATTCCAAATTTTGAGAAAAGAAATGTCTTGGACTTATTATATTTTCCCTGGGAAGCAGGAGGTGTCTGAGAAAAGAAGAGCATGTCACACTCGGCAGACGCTTCTTTTAGCTGTAGACAAATGACATGTACTCTGAACATGACGAGACAAAGTTCCAATTAGTTACTCGGATGGAAAGCACGTGATGCAGTTCATTGAACCATAGTTCTGCTCCCAACAAGGCCTTATTATGGAGAAACGCTTCAGAGGGATGGCCAAGTGAACAGAAGTGTACAACCTCGAATGTAATAACTATTTTTTGCCAAGAAGTAGCTTGAATGTTGGGGAGGAGGACAGGAAAGGCTTTGCCAGAACTACAGATAATGGAGAAACAACTACAAAGATGGTGTATTTAGGAGGGCGCCGTTCCTCACCCCCTGCTAAGTCATCCTCTTTGCCTTCCTGTGGCCAACATTCACCTCAGGTCAGCCATGGCTAATGTTACTGGACCTCTCCTAGTGCAGGGATGAATAAAAAAATAAAATATAAGGTGCACCACCAATCCGTGCCCTTCACTCCTTCCTTGGGTTTTATTCATGAACATTACGGACTGGTTCACTAAGGAGCTAAACATGCTTGCTGCTTGTTTTCACGCCCCCCCCCCCCCCCCCCCCACCCACCCCCCCCCCCCCCAAACCCCGGCGC
>CAAKHD010034830.1:1087968-1112742 GCA_901007705.1 Fistularia tabacaria | reverse complement strand
AAAACACATATATATATATTTATATGTGTGTGTGTGTGTGTGTGTGTGTGTGTGTGTGTGTGTGTGTGTGTGTGTGTGTGTGTGTGTGTGTGTGTGTGTGTGTGTGTGTGTCTATATATATATATATATACACATTTTTTTTCTTTTTTTTCAATAGCTTGATTTCTTCAAATAGCTTGCTGCTGTTGTGAAGGTTGGCCATGGTCACTGGCCTTTCTTATTTCTGACTGCTGTTTAACAGAGACACGCCCAAGGTCTCTGTTTCAAAAAAATCCGGCCTTATTTGTCAGAGAGATTTGCATCATAAAACTGCATGGTGGATAAAGGGACATTTTTCCCCTTTTTTTTTGCTTTGAAAATGCTAAGGTGGCACAGTGAAACATATGTTCACTTTCAAACAAGGTCGCTACCTTGACAACAGCACGTCCTTGTTGCTTTCTCAAATATGTCAGAGCCAAACACGCTCTACAATTGACAACGATGGGGTGTGTGTGAACTGTTAAGCATGCATCTTACCTCTACCTTTGTAGAATTAAACTTTCTTCTTCTCCAAAACATTGGTTTTATAATGAGTGAGCCCCTCAATCACTGTTGAATTGGTACATCACAAAAAAATTAAAAAGAATAACGATCATCGCCATGGTAGGTCTCACTCAATGTTGACTGGTCACGAAGTACAAGGGCTTTGTTAAACTAAAGTTACTGGGATTATCCTTGAAAGTATTTTTTTTTATTCCTCAGTCTCCACTTATGTTAGGTTATATGAGTTTTGAATAATTCATACTGATGTCTGGTATCTGTGATACTGACAGGATCCCCAAAAATTGGAAGGAAAATGTTAATCATTGCTAAAATTTTTATGAAAGTTTTATTCTTCATGACGTCTATTGCCTTTATGGTTCGTATTATTTTTGAATGTCTATGTTGTTTGTAGTTTAAATCACAGAAAAGCCCAATGAGAGGCCACTCGAACCCAAAAAAAAAGCGCTACAATAACTTTGCCTCAACCCTTCATTCTGGTCTGCGGAGCTTGTCGGCTCTCTAACCTCTGACCAGACTTGAGCGAAGGTTCCATCTGATGCATTTAAGGTGTTTCCATCTGTGCTAACCCCCCCCCCCTCCTCCCGCCCCCCAACCCACTCCCCAGCTCTCTGCGGACAAGTGGTCTGTGTCCTGACCCACTGTTCTGGAAAAGTTGCTTACAGTGGGCTGTTTGTTTGGCTTTGAAAATCTCTCGGCCCTGGAGGAAGGATGGACAAAGGAGTGGCAGGGCACCTGGAGGACACTTGCTTTGTCTGTTTTTTACCAACTCTCAACGGTGCTGTGGTTCTTTGCTCCTACGAGTTAACTTGTAACCCAGTGACCTCAGACTTTGTGCGTCTAAACCAGAGCCGGACAAGAGCCATTTTTAAACACTGCACGTGTGTGCATGCATACATGCATGCGTGTGTGTACTCAACGACCAGTAACCAACATGCTTAACTGAAAGTTGAATGCAATATTGTGTAGCTATTTGCAATTTCATTGAAACATATTATAATTTAAGCATGAACATGTGGAATTATTGGTTATTTGTAATAGATTTTGTACTTTTTTTTAACAACATTAGACTTTTCAATACACCAAGAAGCCTATATACTTTTACTTTGGATTCAATGAAAAGTCATAGATAACATATTTCAAAATGGTCTAAATTGCTCAATAAATTAACATCCTAATAGAATAATGATGTCAATGTTGCGCTCGCCTTTCTTGTTTAAAATAAAAACCAAGAAAATGCACTTTTTCTCATCTTCACATTGTCTGCTGACTTTCAGAGCTATTGAAATTTCCGCACCAACAGAGGAAACTATAGTCATGTCAGTGACATTTGAATTCCTTTGACATAGTCAGAACTACAAAAATCTGATGAGGACATTCTGTTACTCTGACTTGTTGCAAATACGTTTGCCTTGGAGAAAAGCTTGTGCTTTGACACTAAATTCGGAGCCGCTAGAAACACTGAAAATCTATCTCTACGTGACTGCAACATGTTTCACAAGATCGCAGCTTTCGCGCATACTGAAGATGTATTCTTACTAAGGCCGACAATTTTCTCAAGTGCAAGCGGGTTTATCTCTGCCTGGGCTCTTCTGCTGTGATCAGGTCTCTCCAGCAATGTTAGATTCTTTGTGTTCCATGTGTCTGATCCATAAAGACACCAAAGTTCTCGGAATACATGACACAGTGTCTCGGTTAAAGCCCTCTCTAGACCGGGTCACGAGCCAGCAGCCTTGGTGATCATTCTCTGCTGAGGGGGAAATGCTCGAGGTACAAACTGTCAGGACAAACAAATAATCGGGAGGGGGATGTTTTTATTCTTTGAAGGTTTTCTGCCCTCATCAACATCCAAGTCATGTCCAAGTACGGTATCGGCTGGGGGGTCAACACATCCCCATCCCGCTGTCTCTGAAACCTGGGTCATCCTGCAGCAATGAGCTAACTGTGTTGCATTCAGTAGGAAGATGCTGTCACCTAGTGGATGGGTCTTCTTTTAAGTATGACGAATTATATTTACTAACCTCTGCTGCCATCTAAAGGATATTTCAGTGAAACCGTAGGGGGAACTTGGAATGGAATCATTCTGGTAAAGTTTCATAAGATAATACCAACCACATACAAGGATAGCAACGTGTTTCAGTAAAAGGCGATGATCACTTCGATTAAAGCAGAGAAACATCATGTTGGAATTGTTCCATCACTGTTGATGCTCATGTATCTGTATATTTAAATGTCATAAAAGCATGAAAAGACGAAGATATTACCCGAATCCAGTAGTTCTTTACGTATATAGCATTGTTATTAAAATGATTTCAGCATTTGATGCAGTTAAACTGGGGTTCAATCTAGACGGGGCACTTTTCAATCACAGGGCCACACCCAATATGGAGACACTCTATTAATTCTCATTCACCCGGAGGAATTATGTATCTTCATTTAATCTATTGCATGTTTTTGGACTGCAAGAGCAAACCAGAGAACACAAAGAACATGCAGGCACGGGGGAGAACATGAACATTTTCAGACTCAAACCGGAGACCTTCTTGCTATGAGACGAGCGTGCTGACTGCTAGATGTAAATTGATGACACAGATGATTGAATTGGCTGATGAAACTGATCAACAGATTTAAATTCCAACGCCACAGAGTGGTTGTATAATGTTAATATTAACCCCATAGCACTGCACCATTCCCCTATCAGAGCTTCGTGAAACTTCACCCTGCAGAGACAAAACCTGGATGAAATGTGACACTCATCACCCGGGGGATGCTATTGTATGTTTTAAGAAAGTGTGACACCCTGATGTGACTTTCCCACAGATTGGGTCAATTCAGTCACTACCTCTCCCACTCTCCAGCCATGGACAAGAGGAAAACGTGCTGTGGAGATTACTGGTGTAAAAGGCAGACCATCACAGGCTTTGGCCGCTTTCTTTTTTTATTGCTTCTCTGGATGGATTTTATTGGTAAGCAGTTTATATTTTTGCGGGTAAATATAAAATTATATAAGCTGTGAAAACCATTTAAATCCCTTTTGTGAATATTGTGGTCTGCCACAGTTTTTTAATGATTCGGTAATATTGATCGATTAATAAAGCCATACAATCTAGTATCTATTTTTAGAAACATCATTGGTTGAACTGGTTTCATGATTGCCAGGAAACACTAAATAAGGAATCAACTCACAGTAACAAAGTACAAGTTCATGTTGAGTTCACGTCTTTTTCAAGAACGTTTGATACGTCCATCAAACCCCGTCAGCTTTTATTATCATTTTAAAACTGCTGCTATAAACGGTCAAAGAAGTTTACGTAAGTCCTTTACAACCACGGCGAGAAATTAACAGTCTATTTTTGCTATTTTAGCAGCCAAGTCATGAAAAAGAGAGCAGTGGACTGCAAATAATGGTCTCGTCTGAATATCCCTCCAACAGTTAAAACCTAATTTAAGAAGACAGGAAACGTGTGAATATGCGGCGAGTCTTACAGGAGGCATTATAGATAGAAAACATGTGGACTGAAATCTATCTTTTGTTGTGATACTGCAAACTGGTTTTCTTTTTTAAAACTGGTGAACGATGATAGGTCTATCACCAAGGATCCTCTTTTTTTAATATAAATTTTACTTTGTTCGAATGAAACGCTTCTGACAGTCAATCTCTATTCTCAGCGGAGGTATTCATAGGATGAACGATGGATTGTGGTGGGTTTTCTCCCGGTTCAATGTTCACCGCATCCGTAGCTTCCCGCGGGGAACCTGAGCCTTGGAGGGCAGCTGCCAAGTTACTGCAGGAGCAGCCATTCTGCCAGTGTTCTTCCCTACTGGTTATAAATACATCTATTCTTCTTTCCTGAGGAGCAAACGCCTCCAAGTTCATATTGGTTCCTTGAAACCTGATCGAAATGCATCAATTTCCTGCCGCCGTCTTCCCACGTCCATTACAAATTCCACCTCTGTGTCCACAGAAAATGCCGTCAGCAGCGGAGGAGGCTCTGGATCCAATTCCAATAGAGGCCCAGTTTTGCCATTGAAGATCTTAACTGCCTCTCAACTCTCTTCCCTCAGGGATCTGGTGTCGGAGAAGAAAATCACAAGTTGGCTATTTTTCCACAATTGATCAGCTGATTTCTATTCGTGTTAAATGTGAAGATCAACGTACTGGACCAAGTATTATTTGCAAAAAAAGGTCTTGTGGGTTCAGCCATGGTAGATTTAAACAATGTAAAAGAACCTGAACAGAGGTTCATTCAAAATGTAAAGTCTCAAATTTGAAAGACTCTGCCAATTTCTCAGATTAAAGTGATAGTAATCTGTAGTGACAGCAGGGAGCAGGTCAGGGAATATCTGGAGAATCGGAGGTGGGGGTATGCTCTGGAAAGGAGAGGAATGAAAGTTAGTTGCAGCGAACAGAACATATGTGTGTGAATGAGAGGGACTCAAGTAGAAACATGAGGCCACAGGGAGTGGAGATAGAGAAGGTGGAGGATTTTAAGTACTTAGGGTTAACAGTCCAGAGCAATGTAGAGGTTGGAAAAGATGGGAAAAAACAGGTCGAGCAGGTTGGAATGGTTGGAGAAAAGTGTCAGGGGTACTGTTTGGTAAAAGAGTATCAACCGGAGTGAAAGAAAAGGTTTACACATTGCTGAGACCAGGTATGCTGTTTGGTTTTGAAACATTGGCACTGAGGACAACTCAGGGCACAGAACCGGAGGTTGCAGAGATTGAGATGTTGAGGTTCAAGGACAGAAAATCAGAAAATATAACAGCAGAAGGATGCTGAGGTTGGAAACTACCAGGCAGGAGGTTTATGGAAGTCGTGAAAGAGGACATGAAGTTAGTTGCGGTGACAGAAGAGGATACAGAGAAGAGGTTAGCTGGCGGCAGCTGATTCACTGTGCTGATCCCTGGAGGGAGCAGCTGGAAGGTGAAGAAGTTACAACACATAATGTATGACTAATGATCATGATAGTCACTGTTTCTTTTGAAAAGTTTAAGTTGAGCCCTGCCCTGTGAAATGTTTTATCTTTCTCAAACAGCCAAAGAGTATGACGTAATGTATTTTAATGTCTGCAGACTGCAATTCCAAGTGCAGCGTCAATAACCTTAAGTTTAACGGATAGAGTGATTCTTCATTAATAATGTGAAATACGAAGTTTCCCTGCTGTCTGCTAGTTAAGATGCACAGCTGCAGGGGGGCGGCCTGTGAGACAGCAGAGAGATAATGAAGAGCTTTAAAAATCTTCATGCTAAGATTTAAAGAAAGCTCTGTTTCTCAGAAAATGGACTTTGTCATATTCAAAAAGGCCTACAGTGAGCAAAGCTCTGAAATACATTGTAAAGTTCAAACATCCATGTAAAAACAAGCAAATATTGGTGGTGTAACGCAAAAAAAGAAAAATGGATTTGGTAAAAATTGTGCTTTGGGTTTCAGGTCGTGGTTTGGTACATTTTCAGAGGTGGCGAACAGAAATCCAAAAAAGACTCACACTCAACCTTATTTTTTCTGTCTTACATTATCCTATGGTTCACTGACAGGCTGCTGCCTTTCTGTATGTTTTAATTGAACTGCGTCCCTTCCGGAGAGAAAAGCAGTTACTTGGACTTTATTCAAAGTAAACAAAAAGGGGGGGGTGGTTGTGTACTTTATTTACAAGTTCTGATGTGATCGGATCGAACACTCAGAGTAAAGAATCAGTGAAATGGCATGTCTGTCTTTTTGATTGTCTCTTACGATTAAAAAAGGAAAATGGCAGAGATAGAGACCACCACAATGCTTCAATGATATTTTAATAAAATCAGCCCAATTTGCAGGTCGATGCAACCACAGCTACTTACAACTTTTACTTGGTCTTGAGACGTTTGTGCTGATATTATCTAATATTTGTAACGGAAACAACTAAATCTTTTATGACGATGCAAGTCTTTTTTTCCCAGTTCGTTTAGGACTCCGTGTCTCTCTCGATGGTCCAAGTGAGTTCCTGGACCCTCAGATCCTCCTCTCACTGAACAAAGAGGTGAGAATCAACAGAATAAACAATTTGTACATTAAAAAATCACAGGTTTTCAGAACAAACCACACCACCAAACTAATCAATGAGTCCGTCTAAAGGTCAAAGGTTTTGGTCAGACGTTCTAGTTTGTAGTTCATCATTTATTTACCTGTAAACAATGAGGCAACAAGTAACATTTTTAATTTGTACTTCAGTTCATGTACTCAGTGGAATTCCGAAATTTCGGCAACCTGTAATTAAGGAACAGGCCTGACTGGATCAAGAGATTAACGTCTGGGGAACTCAGAACTCTCAATGGGGTGGTCAGCTTCAATGCGAAAGGCATTTACGATCTTACGGAGAAGTCAAGCAGCGCTTAAGCTGTCGAGTGAGGAGGTCTGTTGTAGCTCGTGTCGATTTAACATATATGTTTGCATCCTCTTTTTCTGTTTTAAAGGCGGGGATCCACAACTTAGGGGGGGAAGCTGGACTGTTCTCAATGCGAATATTGCAGATCAGGAGAGTGACCCCTGCACCCTGACATTTCCTGTGGACGCATGAAAACATACACGCTCTCCAGTTTTGTGAAGCTTCGTAATGGACACAACTGATTTTCCTGCAAATGATTGCGTGTGCGTCTGATCTCTCAATAAACATTAACTTCTTTATCTTCATCGAGCCCGTGTTGCATTCAAGTGCTCGACTACAGGCCACGCCCACAAAGCCAAGTAGCCAATAGAAATGGGCTTCGGGGCTTTAGCCCCGCCCACGGCCGTTGATAACCCGGGGGCATTTACTCCGCTCTCGCCGGTGAGTCGTGAAAGTGGCGGCGGATATTTGGACGAGATTTACGAAACTCGAAAGGTCCCCCGGCGGTCGCGCAGAGATGTCGGCGCCCGCGTCCCCGGAGGACTCCGTCCCCGAGGAGGAGAGGGAGTTCCAGAAGGTCATAGCTTTTGTGGGAGGTAAAGAGAAGGTCTATTTAGTCAGCGATGCCTGTAAAAGCAAAGGGACGGGCGACGGGGACGCCGGGCTGCTGGAGGAGTTCATCCGCGACATGTTTGACGGCGGCGGCGGCCGCGCCGGGCCGGAGATGGAAATAGCAAAGACCCCGACGGTTTGCCCGACGCATGTCACGACCTGTCCGCCTCGGAGAACGGCGACGCGGGAGGTGGACGTCCACAGCCCGAGGCGAGCGATACACTCCCCGGTGATTATATTCATCTTCAGGCAGACTTTCGTCGGCGACGTCGCCAACGAGGTGTGCGTGAGGGAGATTCTCAAGGACGTGAAGGCGCGGACGAAGGGTGCCCGGAGCGGCCGGCCGGCGCTCGTTGGATTAGTCCGCGCCGCGCAGGACAGCGACCGGAGCCGCCAGTACGCACTGCGCCTGGAGAGCCTCCTCCGCGCCGTGTTCCACAGACACCCGCCCGACACCGTGTGGGTCGGCTGCTTCATCCCGAGCGCGAAGGAGACGACGCTCAGCATCAAGAGAAACGCCTGCAGAGTTATACAGGCTGCACAAACCGCAGGTGTAATAACATACTTGCTGCCTCTTCTGGTTTTACGTGCATTAATGCCAGGAGCAGAGCATAGGCCACTGAGGTGTTTACTTTTAACAATCCCTCACTCACACCCAGATTTATTTATTTTTGCCCTGTTTATAAGCTGAATTTGGAATTAAAGTATCCACATCAAAAAAAGAGAGTCAAATTCTCAGGAAACCACAATACATTGTCCCGATGCTTGAAGTCTACACCCTGCTCTCTAACCTGGACCCCATGCTGCTCTGGTGGGGTGGAGACTGAAAGTAACCAAAAACACTGTATGCATGAGTGTCCTAAACACCAAAGTAATCCAGATATTGTCTTTATAATACTTAAATGAAAATACAGGTAATTGAAATACGAATATTTGAGTTAAGTTACTTTAACACATGATGCGACTGGGAATTCATCGAGTATGTGCCCAGCGCAAAACACTAGTGGTTTGTATAAGTGCACTCAGTTAATGAAGGTCAGTGCATGGCATTCACAAGACTACTCATTTGTGCACACATTTTTTCTCTCAGTCATGCCTGCAAAGGCCAGAGAACAGAGGGCGCATTCATGAAACAAGAAAGCCCTGAGTTAAGCTGCCAACTTGTTAAATGCTTATTGTTGCCTTTCAGATAATACCAGGGATAGACGGAGCTCGCTTTTGTGGCCATTCCAATGTTTGTCCAAGCCTCAGGGAGGAGGAGTTGGGAGACTGGACAACAGCACAGCAGCCAACAGAGAAAAAGGTAGCAGTAACCTGCTGCAACAACAATGACTGGCCAAAAAAAAGAACATTTTGATTTTCCCAAGATCTTTATCCATTCTGTCAGTCAAGATGTGTCCTCTTTCAAGCTACATATTGTGTAGGTCCTCAGTACATCTAAGATCCAAACCATACAAACACGCTTTAACTTAATGAGCATTTGTGTGGCCCAGATTTGATGCGGTGAAATAGCAAATAAAAATTAGGGAAAAAATACAACAGCAAGTTCAACATTGACATTTTCGTCACAAGGAATTGTGATTTTGTACCTCTTCCGTAACACTTTACAGGCTCATTCAAAATTACCGGAATCGATCTTGTCTTTGAATTAATTTGATTTCTTCTTCGTCATATAACTGTCACTTGTGTTTTGCGGTATCTTTATTACGTGGTCAAGATTACAAAAATGTGGTGATTAATTAATTGTACGCAATGTATAACAGCTTTTAAAAATGTTTTTTTCAGGTGACATCGGAAGTATAGAGGAAAGTATTCCTCTGAACAGCAGTTCCTTGTCCACGAGGCGTCTTGAACAATCTGTAGTTGGAGACTGCTGATGTCACGAGACCTGACACGTTCCTGCCGGGCAATCACTGCAGACTATGTGGCTTCTACAGTGAAGGGAGAAACTTGTGCGAGAAAAGGTCCCTTTTGGTGCTCAATATCCGCTCTGCTCAGCTTTTATATTTGAGCTGCAACATTGTATGTAGTAGCTTGAAAAACTTGTTAACATTCTTTGCGTATTGTTCTATTTCACTGATGTTCACACAAAGGGATCCAGCCTTTGCAAAGAATGTTGTTTTGGTCCCAGTCATACAAGTTGTATGACATTGTTGACTGAAGTTCTTAGGTTAGAGCATCTTATTTTTGGAAATGTGGCAAAAATTCTGAGCCTTTCTAAACATGATGTCACAGTGCACCACATGGATGCATAATGTACTCAACTCTTTGAGACACCACATGGCTCCAGGTGTTTTGTTCGAGCCTATTTGTACTAGTTTACTGAAAAATGTATCTAAATGTTGTTTTGGAGGACACAACATTGACTGACTTTATTTTTCCTGGTTAAATACTTCATTAACCGTGTACTGGCTTAGCTGATTAATCCAGCTAAAGACTTAATAGTTTGTGCCCTAAGATGTTTTTTATTATGTGTAATAGAAATCTGACAGTCATTCACTTATACTTTTGTCTATGTGTGTTCCAAATTGCCCATGTATATAATTGTTTGAATAAAAAGTTTAATATATGGTTTTGCTGTGTACCCCCCCCCCTCCATATATATATATCAACTTATTATTAGAAATTCATTTGGAATTTTGAATAGGCATTTTCATCAGCAGTGTTATGTCATCCTCTGTCATCGTACTGAAGTGACAGTATTTAGTCCTGATGACTGAATTCACAAAAGTCTAAGTAAAAAAAAAAAAAAAAGTTGTACTTAAGTGTATGAAAACTCAGGGGATTCAATTTGTTTGGACATGATCAGATATGCCAGCTGAATGACCTAGTAATTCATTTCTATTTTTACGTTACATCACAATTTGTTGAACATTCAACTTTTTGGAGAGATATCGTTGAGGGATCAATACTTAGTTGCACAACTGACATGACGATGTACCACTGTGATTGAAATTTGGTGAAGTGCCGAGAAGATGACATTAGCTGATCGATATCAGTTGTCATTTCTACGTGATTACTGTCCTCTATTGAATTAGGATTTTTGTTTATGATCGTAAAGTTTTTAACACAGCTCCTCTGAGCGTTCTTTCCCACGGTCCTATACTCTTTGTGAAGCGAAACAACTGAATCACGGCAAAGTGCCTTTTAAAAAGCCTGTCAGCTCAGGTTATTAAATTTATTCTATTTCAAGATTCTATTAATCAGTAGGGATGATTATTACTTTCGTTCATTTGGATGGTGATACTAATTTCTTCCGAGGCACAATGGATAATATCGAATTTTTTTTTTTCTCGCGCTAAAAGTATTTTTAGTTAGGCTTCATGGAGGCCAGCTATGTTTGAGGTCCTTTCGCAAGGGGCTTACTGTCTCGTCTTGGACAAAAAGAAGTTAGCTGCGTTTGGTTCTACTGCCGTGCAAGCCCCGATGCCCTTATTCTTCTAAAATACAAACCGTTATAGATCCAAATATTTGCACGGAATACCCCCGTCGAACCAGAGTTGTAGGGTTGAGGGGGATTAAGAAGTCAACCATGATAACATCTGCCGGTAAGTCAGAAGAATTACTTTATTTTGCTAGCTGTCACTGTTGCTAGCTGCCATTGATTTAGCTGAGTCACACAGCTAACCGGCAGTTGACGGTTCGCTTTATTAATGTTCCTTCAGCCTTATTACAGCCAAGCATTTACGTGTAGTTTGAAAATCAAGCTTCAAGTAACTTATAATGAACTGTCTCAACCGAATTAGGCTGCTAATTTATAGTATTTCAAACGTGATCAGTGTCAGGTATTTGGTTCGGGATCAAATGTGATTCTTGAGTTCTACTGTATTTAAGTTATCCTTACGTTTGTTTTCATCAGTTTTGTGCAAAATTTCTCCGCCCAATTATGATTTTCATTGAATGTATTAAATTACTTTTTTAGCCCAACGTCTTCAGTGTTACCTGAAGAACCACTTGAATATTACCAATCTCAAATGCTATTGAATGCAGAATTTCTTAATTAATTGCATTAATGTCGAACTCAAATAAGCATGACATTTATTTTTGTCATTTTAGATGTTGATATCTTCAAGGAGAATGACAGCTACTTAGTCCTACTGTAGTTGTAGTAGATAGTATCATGGACTATTGATTTAGCTCAGTCATATTTAGATATATCAAGCTATCTTTTGCCATGTAAGAGTTTCCACATGTGTGTTTATATTTTTGTTGATTCATATTTAAAGCTGGGATCATTTCGCTCCTCGATGAAGAGGAACCACAGCTGAAGGTATGACTTGGCACATTAAAGTCATGATGAATTTATGTATATGGCCATAAACACTACACTACACACTAAACACAGTTTAGTTTGTATAAATCAAAGCCTGGCTCCCTGAGGCCTGTAAATGTACTCATGAAAGGCAGTCGGATCCATAGTTATGAGATTACTTTTTGTAAAGCTTCAAGGAATTTATGTACACCCACTTGAAGTGGTTTAGCCAATGATCATCACTATAAGTGTAATAATTGTAGTTAACACATTGCGGCATTTTTGTGAAAACTGCTATTTAATAAGTTACACCATTACCGGAGAGAATTTTTCAGGAAAAGGAAAGACCAGGACTGAAGCCATTCGCCATTCTTATTTTGAATAGTCTGATTGGGCTGGCTGTTATAATGGTAGTAACACTTAAGTAGCTTGCTAAGTAGTTTTTGAATTTTTTTTTTTTCTTAAATCAAGTTACTTGCTCTTTTCAAAACATTTGTAATCAACATGTTACAAAAGCGTGTACCGATTACCATCTTACCCAAATCAATGATTGGCTCACCGACAGTTATTCATTCACATAGTAATGAAAAATGAATGTAAAATTTATCACCGACATTATCCTCAACTTGCAAGTAGAGTCTATGAAAAACTTTTTGCATGTTGTCTAAAATATTTTCTGGTACAGGTAAATGTAAGTTTGTTTTGTTTGTTTTATGTAAAGGAATTCGCGCTGCAGAAGCTCGACTTCCTTGTCAATGACTTTTGGGCTGAAATTTCTGGATCGGTCGATAAAATGTAAGTATTATTGTAATAAATAGTGAAGGATAAATATGGTTATGACAGGAATTTTACTTTGTAAATATTTACATTACTGAAAGAGTACTTTCTTTTGATAAAGGAGGGCTTCAAAACTGCAGTAACTGATGATGGCTATTTTCATGATAACCTACTACAATTATGGGTACTTTCGGGAGATGAAACAATGTGTCTGCACAAACAGAATGAAATGTCATTTAATATACAATAGAATATTGCATTAATCGTCCCACAGTGGGAACATTTCAATTCACACAGCATGCATTTTGTAACTAGTTTCTTATTCGTACAAGTAACAATTATAAAACAACATTAGGATCTATATTAGGGGTTGTTTTTGTCTTGCAAGCGTAGTCAGGTCTAATAATTGCTAGGTTTATTTGCTTGGATTTTATTATGCTGAGGCTTAAAGCAAGGCCAATATGACGCTTGTGTGTCGGAAAGTTACAGTTAAAGTCTGTCAGCTAATCAAGCTTGAAATAACCTGTCTTAATGCTTTTCCTTCCTGTGCTACAATCTGCTGAGTTTGCAAGAAAAAGTGGCATTTTTATCTGTTGACTATAAATTTCTAAATGAAACCCTGAGTTTATTAGTTTTGTTGTGCTTGTGTTTTATGCTTACAGTGAGGTCTTGTATGAGGATGAGACTTTTCGGAGCAGAGAGTTTGCCGCTCTGGTGGCCTCTAAAGTTTTCTATCACCTTGGGGCCTTTGAGGAATCTCTTAACTATGCTCTTGGAGCTGGAGATCTCTTCAATGTCACTGATGACTCAGAATATGTGGAGACCATTATTGGTGAGTGATTGAAACTCTTTTTGTTTATTGTTTCATTATTGACTTTTTTTTACCCTTTCTAAGACCATGGAGTCCCGCAGTTAATCCCTTTGTATCTGCATCTAGCCAAATGTATTGATCACTATACGAAGTTGCGAGTGGAGAATGCTGAACTGCCAGAAGATGAGGAAAGGAAAAGCATTGACCCACGCCTTGAGGGCATTGTCAACAAGATGTTTCTGCGTTGCTTAAATGATCACAAGTACAAGCAGGCCATTGGCATCGCTCTGGAGACTCGACGCCTTGACATGTTTGAGAAAACCATCTTAGAATCGGTGAACTTTGTTGTAGTCTTTTAAACTTATTGGAGTTTGCCTATGCTTTTCAATTGTATACATAGGAGTTGAAACACAATGATCATTTTGGATTTTTTTCTCCTCAAATGTAGAATGATGTGAGTGGCCTTCTCGCCTATAGCTTGAAGGTATGCATGTCCTTAATGCAGAACAAAAAGTTTCGGAATGAGGTCCTGCGTGTTCTTGTGAAGCTGTACATGAACTTGGAGAGGCCTGATTTCATCAATGTCTGTCAGGTAATTAGAAACTCTCGTAAATTTTGTTCCAGCAAAGCATCTTTGCTATCAAGAATTATTCCTGCATATCTATCTGGAGACAGATTGTTTAGTATGTGAAAATGTTGACACAAAATCATTTTCACTATTGCAGACTTTAAACAAAACCATACTTTCATTTATTTGTTAGGTTCATCTTTTATGTTGATCAGTTTGGTGATTTCATACATAAACCATTTTTATATACTATTGCTTTACTTTTTAATGTGATAATATATGGTGATTCTAATGGTTACAATTTTGCTTTGTTTTTTTTTCTTTTTTCCACTCTAGTGCCTGATATTCCTGGATGACCCCCAGGCAGTCAGTGACATTTTAGAAAAGCTGGTGAAGGAGGACAATCTGCTGATGGCCTACCAGATCTGTTTTGACCTATATGAGAGTGCCAGCCAGCAGTTCCTCTCCTCTGTCATCCAGAACCTGCGAACAGTTGGAACACCCATCCCAGCTGTTCCAGGCTCAACAAATACAGGCACCGTGTCCACACCAGACAGAGAAAGGTGGATAATTGAAGCATAATGATGCATTCACACAATTTAAGTTCTACATTGCAGCACCCAGTTCTAAGAATTTCATTTTGATCTCAAAATGGATTTCTGCCGCATAGTCTAACTATACTGAAACACCGAAAGCCACGATTAAAAATTATCATTATTTTTAAAGCAGTCATTAAATATTTATAGCATGTAGTGAGCTCATTGGAAAGAAAATCTTTTCTCTGTGTTGCAGTGATGCAATGGAGACAGATGAAAAAGCTGGCAGCTCACCTGCTGGAAAGGCAGCAGAAGTTGTAAGCTCTTTTTTAGCTTGCATTTATTGTTGTCATTTGTGTAAGCCACCTTCTATACTGCAGTCAAACGGTCTTATTGCTTCCCTTTTGTTGTATATAGAAAGATGAGCCGAAAGATCAGAACGCAAAGATGATCAAAATCCTTAGCGGAGAAATGGCAATTGAGCTGCATCTACAGTTTTTAATCCGAAACAACAACACTGATCTTATGATCCTCAAAAACACAAAGGTGAGGCAAGCCTGATCCTCTACTAAACATCACTTGCCTTACTGACTACATAGTCTGATGGAAACGACATGCCCAAGAAAAATCTCAAAATAACCTGACAGTTTCATTTTTGTGTTTTTTTTTTTTCCCATGTTTTCTCCCCTTTCAGGATGCGGTTCGAAATTCAGTTTGCCACACAGCTACAGTTATAGCTAACTCTTTCATGCACACAGGAACAACAAGTGACCAGTTCCTCAGGTAATTGTACCATCAAAATAGTAATGCAAATATTTCCATTGAGAAATTATTTTAACACAAGTCACTTTAAGGTTGTTTTTTTTTTTGTATTAGAGAAAATCTGGAGTGGCTTGCAAGAGCCACAAACTGGGCAAAATTTACAGCAACAGCAAGTCTTGGTGTCATCCACAAGGTTACTTTACATCACATCTATAACATGATTGAAATATTCATTTTAAGATGAGGTTAATGTCGGAATATTTACCTTTCTTTTTTAGGGTCATGAAAAGGAAGCACTTCAGTTAATGGCCACCTATTTACCAAAGGACACATCCCCTGGCTCTGCTTACCAGGAGGGTGGAGGTCTGTATGCTTTGGGACTTATCCATGCCAACCATGGAGGGGATATCATTGACTACTTGCTCAGCCAGCTAAAAAATGCCAGCAATGATGTGAGTTTGCCATTCATGTCTTTCTTTCCCCTCTTAATTGTATTTAGCACACACCGGGTGTGAGTCCGGGGAGAGTCTGAGGTTGTTTGTATTCATTCAATTACACTTCAGTACATATTTTTCCATGTTTATACTCAGTTTTAGCAAAAGGTAATTTGAATCTGAAGATATTCTAAAAAGTAATGCATTTTACAGTGTCATTTTCCAGAATTATTACAAGCCAAAATTTTCAATGTCTTTTAAATATCTTACTTCATAGATTGTCCGTCATGGTGGTGCTCTTGGCCTTGGTTTGGCTGCTTTGGGAACTGCCAGGCAGGATGTTTATGACCTTCTCAAATCAAATCTTTACCAGGATGATGCGGTCACTGGTATGTAGACCCTTAAAAAATGTTTGGTTTTGAAACACCTCATCAATAATGTTTCAAGGAAAGCATGTTGGTTAAATCAAAGTTCTATCAGTAGAGGACTCATGGAATACACAAATAATGAATTTTGAAAGGATGAGTACAATGTTTAATCGACATCCATTACTCTTCATTAAGTCTGATATGGGTATCTATAACTATCGTATTTTGTATTATACACGTGTAGACAAGTTTTCTTTCTTTCAGAAGCAAAATTAAAAGAATCTATTATTTGACATCTTAGGTGAGGCTGCTGGCTTGGCATTGGGGCTGGTCATGCTGGGCTCAAAATCAGCTCAGGCTATAGAGGATATGGTAGGCTATGCTCAGGAGACACAGCATGAGAAGATCCTTCGTGGCCTGGCAGTGGGAATCGCTCTTGTTATGTATGGACGTATGGAAGAGGCGGATGCCCTCATTGAGAGTCTCTGTCGGGACAAGGTAAGGCCTGCACTGGGGCAAGTAATGCATACAATGAGGTGCATGTCTTATCCCCCCACCAAAAAAATGGTGCAGTCTGTTTTATTTTGTATATCTTAGAAACACAAAGGTCGCAGTCATAAAATGATGGATCTTTTTTTAAAGCTCCATTTGGAATGTTGTCTGAAACAAAACATAAATTACAGTTTTTCTTTTTTATCAAATGGGGGGTTTACTGAACATGCTATGGCTCTGATGATATCCTTCAGGCTGCTGTTTGCTTATATAGATAAGTGGTGGTAGGGTAGTAGCATGCTTGTTTCTTGGTTTAGATGGCTTCTCTACAGCTTGAATTGGGCTCCTTGGTGTATTTTTTTAGGATCTTTGCACAAGGGACTGTAACACCTTGTCCTGTGTACCAATGAATGAATAAGGTATACATTGAAATGTCTGTATTGTGCTACAACCAGCTGTAACCTACTTATGGAAAAAGTTTTAGTGATTATAAGAACATTTAGATAACTATTCCATTAAATACTAATGAAACATCAGCTAAGGTGGCCCGAGTCAGTTAAAATGTTTTATTAGGTTTGAAAGACAGGAACTTCTTTCTTCTTCTCAACATGTTGTACTTTCAACTATCTGCTGCTGTGCAAACACAGCAACCTCATCTTGATGATGTCTTGATTAAGTACATTTATTTCACAGACACCTATACAGCCTTCATTAAATTATAGTCAGGGTATTCAAGATATCATATCGTTTAAGTTCATTGCGCCTATTAAACTTTGCAGTTGCATTATGCGGCTTCAGTGTTTTATTTATTGGTACCTGGTGGTTCTAAAACAATAGTGTATTTCATGTCAGGTGCAGCTCTGGCTCTGTCCTTTACTTTTAACTATCTTCCAGTAAAATGTATGTAATGACATCATGTTTGATTGCAGATGCACAGCCACTAAGGGTTTCAAAAAGATCTGTTTTCTTTCATTGTCTGCCTCAGGATCCCATCCTACGCCGCTCTGGAATGTACACTGTAGGAATGGCTTACTGCGGTTCTGGGAACAACAAGGCCATTCGACGTCTCTTACACGTTGCTGTAAGTGTGAACTGTTTCACCCCATTTCAAACACATTAAATTGCCATGTTATTTGTTTGTTAAGCAATGACCACTTCCTCTTTTTTTTATTCTATAAGATGTCAAAATTTTACTTGGATAGAGTGCAAAAGTATTACTTTGAAGGTTTCTGTATGTTGTTATCTGGGCTTGGTGGCCACATTTGAAAGGACTAAACTTCAGAGGTGTGGAATGCATGTTCTCCTGTGGGTGGCATTGTAGTCACACTCAAGGAAAGACATGATGTGTTAATGGACTTCATGCAGTAACAGTGTGAGCTTTGATGGAGGAGCGTTTGTAATGCTTAATTGGACCTTTTAATTTAGTTCCTTTGACAGCGTCAGTCTATTAACTGTTCTGCTTATTTTGGTAAAGGTGAGCGACGTGAATGATGATGTCAGAAGAGCTGCTGTTGAGTCCATTGGCTTTATCTTGTTCAGGTAAGAACAAAGTCTGACTTCATCACATTATACCACATAGTTTCTTCACATTCATCTGTGGCCACTGGTTTTGGGTTTTGAAGGTCACCATTGCAAGAATTGTATTGAGCCGTCTTTGTAAATATTTTTTTTTTGTTAATTTGAATAACTTAGTGCATAATATGCCTATACTGCAAGAAAAGAATAAATTGCTGGCATGTCCTCGAACATGGAATTGTTGGAGATAATGCATAAAAAATTGTATTGAGCTGTCTTTGAAAATAGTTTTTTTGTTAATTTGAATAATTTAGTGCATGATATACCTATACTGCAAGAAAAGAATAAATTGCTGGTATACCCTCTAACATGAAATTGTTAGATGTAATGCATAAAAAACTGCAGGTCCCGGCCCATGACCTTCATTAACAAGCCCATCGGTTATCTTACATTTGTCATTTGCTCCCCTTATGTCATATTCACTTTTAGTGCACCAACATGAACAAACTATAACAAACTTAAGTTAATTTGGAAATAATATCCATGTCAAGAATAACCAAGACTACTTGCTCACAACCATAGGAAGAAATTGCCATCTCAGTTTTGGATTTGTGACCCAAAGAGCCGGATTGTTACTTTATACTAGAAAGAAGCAAAGAACTGAGAGTAAAATGTATGTTGAAACCGGCCTGATTTTTCAAATAATTCTTACCAATTTCAGATAGATTTAAATATCATGGCCCAATTCAAGACTCAGATATCTTGCTCCCTTGGAAGGGATGGAATAAGAGAGCATCTTTTTTTGGAAAAAAAAAAACCAACCCAAAAAAAACATTAATCTTTTTGTATATCAGGCGATAGTTCTATTATGTAAAAAAAAGCAACAAAGCAAAAAGCACAATAAGTAACAGCTGTTGATACCAAACAGAATTAAAGTCTCAAAGCAAAAAGACATGGAAATCAGATTTTACATTGATTAAAAAATCTTCAATGATAATACAGGCCAAAGACCAATTAAATTTCAATGGATTTTTATGTGCCGGAAGTAGAAGAACTTTCTGATCAAGTTTCAGTTTTACAGTTTAGTTTTATTTTGTATCCAGAAAATTGTAACCAACATCAGCTGGGTAAAATACCAGTTTCAAATTAAAAAAAAGTACCTGCAGTTATATCTGAATATTTGATTTATGTTTTAACACTTTATATGTCAGCACATGACTTTTCTCCCAATGGTTTACATTGAGGAGCCAAAATAAATTATGACTTGAATCTCATGCCCTAAAATGATGTAGTGATACATATCTAATTTCAACTTTGGAAAAAGCTGAATTTGTTTCCAAAGGTGTATATGTTTCAATGCCAGAGCTAATAAACTTGAGATCTGAGTGTAGACTCCTTTCAGGTCAAGTGATAAATGCTTAGCTTTGCATGTGAATGATTATATTAACCAGTTTTCTGCTGTTCATTGAGTCAAAGTCTTTTTATGTTCTACCACTGTATCGACTATCAGGTATTATCTAAAATTCCCCCACTGCTACCTGAATGTTAGAAAAAGAGGAATTATACGGGGGGGGACCCTCCTCGTTTGTTATCATTGCCATCTTCAACCTGTCACCCACACATTCATTCATTGTCAGATTTTAGGTACCTTTATGCTCATCAGGTTGTTGTTAGAGCATGTTTTGTTTGGTCTTGTTAGTCTTTGTCGTTCTTCCTGAAAACAAGAATTAAGTGCACTTGCAGTAGCTTTTTCATGTTCCCTTTAAGGCAAAATTGTACTGCAATGCCTCAAGAAGAGTACGAATATTTGTTAAAGAACTCAAGCCTATTTTTTCAGAGTTTTGGTTTGGTGTCTGTATCTGCAGAGTGAACTGTATTGGCACCAGTATACATTTTCAAAAAACGTCCGAGCACCTGTTTTAGCATTTACTTCAGAAATGTGTCAGTCCAGATTCATTTGTCCCTCTTCCAATGGCTATTTCTGCAAAACAAAAATGAAAAGCAATAGCAACAATTATATTTTTAATCAATTGATGGAATAAAAACAGCTCCCCTTATTGTTCAAGTCAGACCTTTTAATCAGCTGAGTGTTAATTAAAGGGCATGAGCATATTTGTCAGTCATCTAATACCGTGCTATGAAGTGTGAATGCCCCTGTGCTGGTAACATCATTTGTGGCTAGTCTGAACCATAGCTATTGATTTGTAAAGGAAAATCAATGGTCAAAGTAATTCGCACTTCAGCAGTACAAGTGTTTAATTGAACACGTAAAACTTTCCTTTAAAACTTGTTTCTACACATTCATAAGTCCTTTATTTAAAAACATTTTGAACATTTAAAAAACATCTGTATGTAACTCACACGAAAGCAAGTTCCAAAGATTCTACAAATATGATGCACACAAGTGCAGTGCATGACATGTTGGTTGTAAGAGGTTTGCAGATGTCGAATTTCAACTTTCCTGATAAATATTTTTTTTTTAGTTTTGCTTCTGCATTTAGATTAGAAAGGTTTTGCTTCAGCTACCAGAAAAACGGTTTGAATAAAAAAAACAACAAAAAGAAACAGGCTGCATTTGATTTTTATAAGGTGTACTTATTCTCTCTGCTCAGCTTAAGGTACATCTCTTTTTAATTATTCCTTTGACTTTTTATCCATGGCAAGAATTCTGTTGTCTGAGATAAATCTCTGTGCGATAAAGCCACTTCTAGCTGTTCCCGACTTTGGATCTTTCTCTAGTAGCTCTATAAACGGCTTACATGTTCTTCCTGATTCCCGCCTTCATTTTCAGTAAAGAGCAATGTGTCTAAGACAACACCAGTGGATGACTGAATAGATGTCTGCTGGCACCGCTGTGGACTGTGGTAGCTCACTGCTCCGATACCCTTCCTCATGCCCCTCTTCATGAAGAGTTTAGAGTTTTCTTTCATGGAAGCTCGAAACGAAATTCTTGCAAGTGTCCGGTCAGCATTTGATACTCTGCAGTTCACTGCCGGCCCTTGACTCGAACAGTTTTTGTAATGACAAGTGATGTAACGTGTGAAGGCTTGTCTGAAAGTCTTGTTGAACAGGGTATAAACCAAAGGGTTGATGCCTGATGACACGTAACCCACCCAAACAAAGATTTCCATTAGTCTGGAGATGATGTTTACGTCACAGCTGGTGCATAGGACAGATGTGATATTAGTGACAAAAAAAGGACACCACATGACCACAAACAGGAGGAAGACAATCCCTAGCACCTTTGAGGCACGTTGCTCATTGCTCAGAGTCTGCATCGACTTCTTACCCATTGTTGACATTCTCCGGAAGGGCATTTCATTCCCTGTGGGAAAGTTGGCTGTCCCTAGATTTGATTGTCCTTGCATTCTGGAAAGTCTGCTGTCTGACATATTAGGCTGGTCAGGGTGAGATTCTGCTACAGACTGTTCCCTCTGGAAAACTGTGGAGATTGTTGGATAGCTGAAGCGCTGAATTACCTTTGACTTGAGCAAATATACCTTCTTTCGCAACACCTGTACAGTAAGAAGGTAGATGATCATCATTATGGCCAAAGGAATGAAGAATGCTGCCATTGAGCCAAACATGATGAATTCCCGAAAGGTGTCTGTTTTTAACAGGCAAGTGTGATTGCTATTGAAGGTGATATTGTTGTTCTGGAGCCCCTTGATTGGAATTGGAATTGCTATACCTGGAAAATGAAGAGAAATTTAGGATTAGTGTTTGATAACATAAGCAAAATAATTCTCAAATTAATTATTGGATTTAAATGTCATTAATCCAATATACGTTCTTGGGGATGTTATTGTTTTAGGAGTAATGGGCATAGGTTGTTAATTCCTTGTCTTTCGAATCAATTAAAAGTAGAGCCATTGAGAAACACCAATGTGGCCCATTTTACCATTTGAGCTGAAAGCAAAATCCTTAGCCTGTCTTGCGCAACAAAACTCTATACTCATTTTAGCAGTTGCAATGATTCTTTGAGCTTGAGGTTTCTTTGACCAGTACAGCCTAGACTAGCTGAAAACTTTTGAATTGTAATACTTAAATTCTTAAAACAGCAGTTTTCACTGTGTGACCTGTGCATTTATTTTACAAGTCTCTATTCTTCAAATGAAACTTGTTGCTAAATGTTTGTGTATTTGGCTCTAAGCTCGATTTATCAGCTAGAAGATACAGAATTTTAGTGGCTTTTCATTTTTCTAAAGATTTACTTTCTATGATAGGAAAATTCCAAAATCCGACAGAATCCTGTTGTGGTTGTTCTTAATTTCTTAGATGCAGGGCTGTTCGGTGAATTTTTATATTCAATACAATGGCAGTATAATGATGTTTGCGAACATATTACTATATCATCAAACCCACACAGAGGGCCATAGCAGAGAACGAGTTTCTTCCATGTGGCTTTTGTCATATTTGCATACACACAGCCTTATGAGACTCAGGAATCCTCACATGTAGTTTGAGAATTGGATCTCAAAACATCTTAAAAGTATTTATACCTTCACCTTATCTGCCACCGGTTAAATTTCCTCTTAAACTATGACTTGTCATTGTGCATCATAGATTTCAGCATCTTTGACTAGCCTGCTCTATATCATCTCATTTTTTCCCTTCAGATCAAACCACTCTTTTGATTTAGGTACTTAACACAACATCACAAAACTGGCACCACTTGATAGCATTTTGATGTTAGCACCTGTCCACAAGTTAATACCTACATTGGCTATGTTGTGGTGCTGTATGGAATAGAAACATCTGTGCTAACGGCATGTCACAATACACATTATAGCAGGAAATTTAGTCATTTTATCTTCTATTTCATCTTATATGCTTTGATATCTGGAGTGGACCATGTGCCAGGAAATAAATGTGACCTCTGGTTGTGCCTCCATTAAACTTAATAAAAAGTCAGTTATATTTGAAAGTCAGTGAACTTTTAGTCATTTTAAGAGATAATGTGAATTTATATGCTTACAAATAGATATAAGCCACACCAGTGCTATCTTGACCATTGCTTTGGTTCTGGATTTGTTCTGGCTGTGCTGGATTGGCTTCTTGATGGCAATGTAACGGTCCAGTGAAATGGCACAAAGGTGGATAATAGATGCAGTAGAAAACAGTACATCAAGGAACAGCCAAATAGGGCAGAGGAAGTCAGGAAGAGGCCAGCCAGAATCTAAAGGGATAAGGAGAAGACACATATTAAGTCTGGCAGTTCATGCTGGTATTGTAGTTTTTGGATGGTAAAATAATAGCTTGTGAATGAACTGTGGTGTTAATACAGTTGACTAATCATTTGTGATCTACCTATATGTCCTGTCTTGTTGTTCATTTTTAAAATGAACCTGGTCCTTTAACAATACCAATTGTGAATATTTGAAGTAGCACTGAAGGATTGCTGTTTGTTTATCTTTGCAAGGATTCGCTGTACTGGAAAAAATATGCTTTGCTGAGTGTTGATGGAACTAAAAGGTCTTTTTGTAGATGTGCTGGATGCCATGCTCAGCAATAATGTTTGTTTTTAGTTCCAAGTTTCAAACTGGCAAGTTGGAGGATTTATCCGGCAATCATTAACATTGCCAAACACTGTGCAAAATCTCACGTAATTTTCTTTTGTAATTCTACCCTTTGTTTCTTTGTTTATACTGCTTTCATTCTGCATTTGACCGAATGTTTTAATCAAATTGAAGATTTCTTTTCATCCAAAAGTCTTATTTATTGCTAAAAATTAATGTGCTCAAAGTAACCTGCCTCTTTAAAGAATTAAGTCACAATCAGAAGTCAAAAAAGCAATAACTGTTGCAATGAAGTGCTATTAACATTTGTAATAGATACATGAGTTTTTAATATCACTCAAAGGGCTTTTGTGAATGTGTCAATATGCAGTAAGTTTCGGTGTACAACAGACTGCATATATACAAAGCACACATCTTAAAAACAAAAAAAAAAACTTGCCTCTGTGGTCTCAACTCATCTGCTGAGCAGATGTGTAAAAAATCTGGTGGCTTCAACAGGTGTAAATACAGTCTAGTTGAATGCACTACTTAACTTTGCAAATGTTCATTAAATTATTTTTCACTTACCATTGTAACCCATGGTGTAAATAATGACTTGTGGATATTAATTTTGAGCATTTATTGAAGACACTTTCTAAGGGTGGATATACTTGGATGTTTTTTGTTCCTGTTATTGGCAAGTGTGTCCCACCAAGAGTGTTGGTGAAACTTGTAATGTGGATGGATTTCTGACCGTGATTCATTGTAAGCAATTAATCCCTCAACTGATGGTTTATATTACATTCACTAAAAAAGCCTGCCCCTACCAGTCCTTCACACAACACCTGAATGTGTTGTGTCCCTACTGGTGTCTTATTATATTTAGATATTAGCTGCAATTCCAAGTTAGCTGTTCCATTTTGTCACATATATATATGTATACACATATGTACATAGAAATAACTAACTACACATGTTTAACCAAATACCGGTTCCTTTTTTAGGCCTTGAGATGTACCATATTTGAGATATGGGTTAGCATAATCTATGAATACATCATAAAAAGAAGTTTTAAAGCTAAGATTCTTCGTCAGTCTCCCGCTACATATTTAATTGTCATGCATACCTGGGTATATTTTACATAAAAATCTGTTATGTGTATTGAAAAATAAAATACTATCATTGTTATTCAGTTGATCAATATTACCCCCCCCCCCCCCCCCCCCCCTCCATTGTCATTTAATAATGTT
>CAAKHD010034830.1:1061821-1084929 GCA_901007705.1 Fistularia tabacaria | reverse complement strand
AGAGGAGTCATACCTGAGTGGTACAGTCGTATGTAATGTACTGATTTGCAGAATCAAAATAAACACACACAAACACACGCATATGTGTGTGTGTGTGTGTGTGTGTGTGTGTGTGTGTGTGTGTGTGTGTGTGTGTGTGTGTGTGTGTGTGTGTGTGTTTGTATATATATATGTATGTATATATACACACATATACATGTATGTATGTATGTATGTATGTATACATATATATATGTATGTGTATATATATACATATACATATATATACACATATATATGTGTGTATATATGTATGTGTGTTTGTATATATGTGTGTGTGTGAGTGTATATGTATATATGTGTATGTGTATATATATATATTTATATGTGTATATATATGTATGTGTGTATGTATGTATATATATCTACTTTATTTTCAAGTCAGAGATATGTTGAATCATTTAATTAGTTCAATGATTTTGAAGCTTAACCAAAATTAGGACCATTAAATGAAGGATATATAAAGTTATTGGAAAAAAAATGGCTCTACTCCTGTTTGTTTTTCTTGTTTTTTTGTTTGTTTGTTTCTTTTTTCAAAACAATCACAGCTATTATAGTTTAAATTACTATTGCCTCCTCAGTGACACACTTTGTTGTCAGTGTCAGTTTCAGTTGTCCAATAAGTCACTTTTATTTATGTTATCAAAATCACTAACTTGGCTCAGAGAACGTAAGAATGTGGTCCCCATCCAAAAATGGATTGTCAGGCATCATTTGAGCACCAGAATAGTGTACTTCATCCTGATTGGTAAATATGAGAGGGGATCTAGTGCTCACATTGACCTCCTTTATATGGCTTGTTAAATCCTCCTGTGGCTGAGATCGGCTTCTAATTCCAAGTCATTCATCTGATATTATAGTCAAGGACATTAAACAAAATATAAGATCTTTATACCTACTTATATGTGAGTTCTAGAACTTGATTAGAACAATTACTGTATTCAAATAATGGTTGGTTAAATCCTAGCAATGTGTTTCGCCTCCTTGTACTCCGTGTGCAGTTGAAAAGCATTACTAATGCTGCGTTGAACTTACCTGAGATGTGTCTGCAAACATGCTCTTGCTGTGGATAATTCCATGATGTTTTTATATTTTACCATTTTTTGACACATTCCTGTTTATTAAATCTCTTGTCTCTAAAAAAGATCTGAAACTGTGTAAAATGTAAATAATTAAACAGCGCAAGCACACACACACACACACACACACACACACACACACACACACACACACACACACACACAAAATCCCTCCAAGCCCTCCCAAGTCTGAACATTTTAAATCACAGTATTCTTGGGACAGGTTTTGTAGTGTCCTCAAACTTTCGGTATATGGGCAATAAAACTTGAAACTTGAAGAAACAGAAACTTGATGCACAGGACACATTTATTTGCAGCTTCACTCTCATTTACTTTGCATATCAATGTTAATATATCCTTCAAGTCAATTTTTTTGTCATTGCTGCGTTTTAATAAATTCTTTCAGTTTTCATCCTTCTTTATATAAATGTAACTTTTAAATGTCAAACTTCTTTCTCCTCATGACTCATGTTATGCCGTTAATGAGTGTTCTTCTATTGGCTCTTATGTCTTTTTGTTTTTTGTTTGAAGGACCCCTGAGCAATGCCCCAGTGTGGTATCTCTCTTGTCAGAGAGCTACAACCCTCATGTGCGCTGTGGGGCAGCCATGGCTCTTGGTATCTGTTGTGCTGGGACAGGCAACAAGGTGAGTTTGTCTATTTTTAGTCCAGAGGCAAATTTAAGAATTTAATTTGCAGCGTTCTCATTTGCCCCTCTCTTTGTCATTTAAAACCGAGATGATGTCTGCCGATAACCTCTGGGATCATTTTTTAAATAATCCAGAGTTTTAATTTACAACACCCTCATAATGTCACAGATTGTCAAAAAGGGTAACTCGCTGTTGCAGATAAGACAGTCCTTATCTCATTAGCTGAAGCAAAGGTAGATCTTTGGTGTTTTTGGCTGGTAATTATCTCTGCCTCATGCCACCAATTGTACGAAAACATTTCTCAGATGAAACATCATCTTAAATCATACCAAGAATAGGCTTCAATCTGCCTCGGCTTGTTGTACATTGTACTGGGATTAATGCTTTCAAGGCTTGATGAGAAAACTGTAGGCAAAATGGTAAAAGAATGTTTCCATCATAATTGACCCCCTCTGTCTGAATTTCAGTGACTCTCTTTTTACATCATGTGATTGTAGGATTATGTATACTGCACATATGGATCTTCTTAAAGTGACCAATTAATAGGTTCTTAATCAGGGCCATCTCATAGAGATAAATACTAGAGGTGAACATCTAAACCACTGAGAACATTTTGATGTGGTATTAGTTACATAATCAAAACCAAGCAACTGAATATTAAGAAGCCACTTGCTCTGCTCTGTGATTGAAGTAACATTCATTTAAAGCCAGTATAACACAACAGTGAATCGTTTTTTTCTAATAAAGATACATATTTTTTCTGCTATACATGTAATTGTACTATCCTCTGCAGGAGAAAGAAAAATTCATAGATTATCGCATAAAAGTCGTATTAACATCTTATTGGAAATAGGAATTTTGTAATTGAGTAAATGGGTGGTTCCAGGGTTAAAACAGAAAGCAAAAAGAATGACACAAACTAATAGTTTATCCAATGAAATGGATTTACATGCACTGTACTTTTTCCCCTGGACTTAATATATAACTTTAAAAACCATCCCTTCGATGAGTGTAGTCTTATTTTCAGTCACCCGGAAGATACCAAGCAAAGATGGTCACACTTTCCCTTGTCAGATGTAACAATGTAACTCATAGAGCTGTGATTATGCCTTCCTGATGCTATAAAATCCTCACCTGCTTTTGAACCTCAGCTGCTTCAAAGCAAGGTCAATATCATGCCAGAGTTTGATTGAAGGCTCTTTCTGTATTATCTGTGATCAAAGCATTAACTAAGCAGCTACTTTATTTTTTACAGTTAGTTTAATTTGTACAGAGGGTCGGCACAAATTCCCCACAAATTGTGGGAAGTTTTCTGGAGATTTGCTGATAAAATATTCCAAATTGGCAGAAAGTCATCAGACTGTACCCTGTCATCATATCTGGGGTCATTAAATTCTGAAGAGGACAGTGAAGAAGACAGAAGCTGGGGTTTCTGCCAGTTCCAAAACTGTCTAACTATGTGTCTAACTAAGTCTCAGGTGGTATAGCCCAAGCAGAAACATGGATCATTACTCCTGTAGCCCTGTTGTACCAACATTATTTTTTTTTTACAAGAGAATATCTTGCTTATTATCTGCTTATTCAGATAAAATGTCAGAACAAAATTCTAAACTAAACTGAAATTCTGTGTAAAATATAATAGTAACTATCTTAGTTTTCCCCTTTTTATTGTAAATTAGTGAGCCTTTAAGCAACTGAAGCCAAAGTATCAATTTCTTCAGCCTCGTGCATTCCTTGGGGTCTAAATCGGTGTCTCTATCAGCTTCACTGTATAGTATTAAAAAAACAGTTGGATGTATGCATCATTCATTTTCCCACCAGCAATGAAGAATATGTCCTTTATTGATATGCTTTATTTTATCTGAAACCAATCCTATGCAAACACCATTAATAATTCCGATCTTAAGACTGGGTCAGGTTCCAGGATAAAACAGTTGCAGTACCTCCTTTTTTTGCTAATGTCAGGCCTTTTGTTAGAAAGTTCTGATGTTTAGCCAGTATAAGAACATTTCTTTACTTTAACTCAAGCACTTCCTAAATTTCTCGACGCTAAAGTAAGAAAATTAATAATTAGAGATCAAGTGCACAAAGAAACATGCTGCATAATCTTACTCCAATCGTTTGACAATGTTTCAACGACACTCTTAACCACAGGGCTGTAAAAAAGTTCAGATTTCTTGTTTTTGCTTTTTGTCACAGTTTGTTTAAGACCTATAAACAGATTTCAATTTCAGGCAAAGATTTTAGGAGTAAATACTATAATCTATTTTTAATGATGTCATTTATGAAGGAAAAAAAGCTATCCAAAACTGACCTTGCCCTATGTGGGAAAACTAATTAGTAAAAACCCCCATCACATTGGCCAGTAAACATCTTCATGATCTCCAAGACCTCAGAAAAAATATTCTGTGGATTGACAAGACAAATGAGGAACTTTTTGGAGGGTTTGCATACTTTTACATCTGCTGTAAGCGTTGCAAAGCATTTCAGCAAAAGGAAAATCCTGTCAACAGTCAAATAGGCCGGTAGTTTAATGGTCTTGGGCATTCTGCTGCTTCAGGACCTGGACAACTTGCTGTGCTTGATGGAAACAATGATTCTGCTCTAGCAGAAAGTGGAGAATCTCTGGCAATTAGTTCGTGACCTTAAGCTCAAGCGTACTTGAATTATGCAGCAGAACAATGAATCAAAGCACACCAGCAAATCAACCCTCGATTGGCCCAAAAAAAACAAAATGAAGGTTATGAAATGGCCTTGTAAAGACTTAAATCTGATTTAAGATGCTGTGCCATGACCTCAAACAGGCCGTTCATGCTCAAAACCCTTCAATGTGGCTGAATTAAAACAATTCTGTGAAGAAGAGTAGGCCAAAATTCCTCAACATCGATGAGAAAGACTCATTGCCAACACTATTGCTAACGCATTAACACAGTTATTGCTAACGCTTGAATGCTTTTGTTGTCGCCGAGGACTGCACAACCAGTAATTAGGTTTAGGGGGCAATTACTTATTCACACAGGACCAGGTTGGTTTGGATAGCTTTTTTCCCCACCATAAATTAAGTCATCATTTTAAAACTACCCTTTTATATTTACTCCGGTTATGTCTGGGATTGAAAAATTGTTTTATGATCTAAAACAATCTTAAGTTTGACAAAAAAAGAAAAAACAAGACCTTTGTAAACCCGAAAATCCTTTTAAAGTTTTTAATCATAGTTTTCTCATTAAGTCCAGTTTGTTTTCCCCAGGTTTTTTTCATTTTTTTTTTCATGAATACCAAAATAAAACTATTGTAAAGATGACCATAAGCTGAGAGACTAGTTTTGTATGTCCTGCTCTCAACATAGATTGAGAGCTTCTTAAACAGTAGATTATGTGCCAATCTACTCTGCTGATCGAGCCTGATCGTAATACCCTCAATGTAACCCTCTTTTCAAAACAGGATATAGTGGGGCATTTTTACATGTTAATGAATCTATGCAGTAAATAGCTGTCTCAGCGAGCTGTGCCAAAGGGCATTGATGAGACATGGTGTATTTTACCTTAGCCGTCATCGTCAGTTCATTTCATTCTTCATTGCTGTCACTTTCATTCTAGTTTTTCAGTGTGCGTTACAGCCACTGATGGTCTGCGAGAACAGTAGAAAGGGCACATATTCGAGCAGAAACGAGAGGTGGTCCTTCCTCTCTTCACCCAGTGACGATTGGAGGATACTAAGAGGTGGACCGTGTCATAACTGTTATCTGGTTGCCCAGGACAACTGAGTATGAATGACACTAACTTCATTTGTATGGTCTGGTTTCCTCTTGCTAATAATCGTCTTTCCTCAGCCCAAACATCCTCCTCTTGCAGAAATTACCATTTGAGTGGCAAATATAAAACGTGTGTAATGTAACAACCCATCATATTGTGATTTTTATTTTGCTAACATTAGATAAAACTGTGCAACAGATCAACACCTGTTGCACAGTAATTTATACCAATCCTATTTTATATGCTCTTTAGATGCATTGTATTAACTCGGCAGATTATATCACTACTCAGGGGCTGCTTACTTGCTCTGGTAGTAAACTTCTACTATTGCAAGTGTGACAAAACCTCCAGTTGCTCCTGATGTTCTTAATGAAAAAAGAACATCTCATTTTGAAAAGTCTAATCTTGCAAATATTTGTGACTGTGTCAGTGTTGTAAACGCAATTTGCATTGTCAATACCAGCGGTTTGTACCTGGTTAATCATTGCCTATACTCTTTATTCAAATATTCTACGTTATTAATATTGCCTATTCCCCTCTAGGAGGCCATCAATTTGCTGGAGCCCATGACCAATGACCCAGTTAATTATGTAAGACAGGGTGCACTTATAGCATCTGCCCTCATCATGATCCAGCAAACTGAAGTGACCTGCCCTAAGGTATGTTCAAATTATTTGACTTTCATATCAGTTTGACTTTGTTTTTGTTTCTAGTGCCATCACTAAACCATTATAATATACTAGGCACATATGCAGTACATGTGCCCATAGAAGAGTTTCTTTTCTCCTTGTGGTTTTGTCTATGCAGACAGGCTAAATTCAGGAAATTCGTTCTCGGCATTACCCGGAAAAAAGCGCACTATGTCAGTACAGAAGTGGGAAGGAAACTAACACCTGTCCGTGCTTTCCAAATTGGATGGAAATTAAAACTGCAGTTTTTTTTTTTAAAAAGGACCAGGTTTAGCTCCCCACATATTCCGATGACCCCAAGATGTTTTTACTCACATGTGATATATCTTTGGGATTGTTAACATTCTCTATTTGATAATAATATCCCGCTGGCAAGCAAATAACTAGATACAAAAACAGAGGACATCAACTGATAGGTCATCCTGCTTGAATCCTGCTTTGCATTTAAACTTCTCAAAGAACATGACCCTGACCATTAACAACACGGGCTATTGTCTTATCTGAATTAAGATGAGGTCAAAGAATGGGATGACTTCAAAAGCCTTTTATTTGTAAACACCGAGGGAGTTATAGACGACTAGAAGGTGACATATCCAAATTCAACATACACAGACAGTATCTCAGTATCTTGGAATACATCACATTGTGTCACTGTTCATAAATCCCTGACACATTTTCAGAAACTCCTCATCTGTGCAGCGGGAGTCTTTGGGCCTCAGTTGGTGTGCAGAGGTGTACAAGGGGCTTTTTTTAAACAGTGGAATGTTAGAAGGTATTACATCCATGACTGTTTATTTTAAAGTTCCAGTCTTTGTAACCACCAGCTCTCCTTCAAAGTCATAAATATCAGCCTTTGGCCTCTAATTTTGTGATTGCTGAATTGGCCAATAACTAACTACCCTCAGGAAATCCCTAAAGCCCTTTACAACTAACTGTACAACACAACCACCAAGTTT
This sequence comes from Fistularia tabacaria, assembly GCA_901007705.1. NCBI lineage: Eukaryota > Metazoa > Chordata > Actinopteri > Syngnathiformes > Fistulariidae > Fistularia > Fistularia tabacaria. The sequence continues at coordinate 1,077,765 of CAAKHD010034830.1, read as the reverse complement.
TGGCAGTGTGGTATTTTAATAAGGGAGTATTCAATAACTTTTTGACAAATACATTACATTCAATTTAAAACCAATGCTGTCTCTTCTCTTTGATAGAAATAACAGACTTCAATGCAATCACATTTAGTGTTTTTTTGTTTTTCTTGTTTTTGACTTTACTATATTTTTACAATAACTTCCAGCCACAATGATGGGTGTATCTTAACAAACATTCCCTCTTCTTGAAACCCTAGGTTAACCAATTCAGACAGCTTTATGCAAAAGTGATCAACGACAAGCATGATGATGTTATGGCAAAATTCGGGGCCATTTTGGCCCAGGGAATTCTGGATGCAGGTCAGTATAACTACCTTTTTCAATTCCTACTTTAAAAATGGCTTTTTCATTGGGATTTCGACCGTGTGATCGATCCAGATCTTCCAAAATGTTGCTGATGAAATGATTGATCTGGTATATTTTTAACCTTGCTCAATGATTTCAGCCTCTCAGCAAATTCAAAAGACATCAAGTTATTAAAATGAAGAAAACTAGATTCCTGCTTTGTTTGTTTTAGGTTTTGCGTGTCTTTATGCTCGTGCAAACACAAAGTAACCCTCTACGGTTGACCACCCGTGCTCTGTGTCTCTGGAACAAATCACGTTAAGGTGCATTAGCGCCTGGCAGTTCTAGCTCAGCTCTGCTCTCAGCCATATGGCCTTTTGCTGTCCCTCGGGTGATTGCTATTTGTGTTCCTGTGAGAGTGTTTGTGTACACAGCCTGTGTGTGTGTTTGTTTTTCTAGCTATACACTAAAATACATGAGGAGCGCGCCCATATGCACACGTATACATAAAACTATAAATGCAACCTGGACCAGACAATTTTTTTGCCATGAACATGTCTGCTTTTTACACATTGTTGCTTAAATACACTAATATGAGCTGCAGTTTGCATAAAGTGAAGTCAGTGTCAAGTATTTAAGTATTTGCAACTTTTTTCAAGATGTAGAGAGTCAGTGTTTAAGCAAGAAAGCATTCTAATTGAAGGACAGGCCTTTCATATCTAAATGCTATCAAGTTCAGTAAATGTCTTTTGATGAAAGGAAAAACAAAACAGAATTGAAGAGACAATTCAGGTAGAATTTTTCGGTCGTGCCCTTTTTTAGCCCTTCAAAAAGTGAAGCCCTCAAAATATATTTCAACGATTTCAACTATTTTGAATGTGAACAGGTTTATGAGCTTTAATGAAGTTCATGACACTCTCAATAAAATCCCAGAACCCTTGTTTTATTTTTTTTCTGTCATAGCTCGCTCTTTCGAGGACAGTTTTGTTTGGGGGCTTACAGTTTAAACACGTCCAGGCAGGAAACGCACCACTCCTCTTAAAATGTCAGACATGCTTAAGATTGTACAGTGGGAATGTTTCAGTATTCTGTTTCTTCTCGGGGAATAGGGCATTTTTGAGGTGCAGGGGTAATTGTATTTAATTTGACAGGCGGAGGTGATTAGTGCTCAGTTTCATGATCACTGGTGCTCATTACCAGGGAAATGTCAGTATCTGTTTCCCTCTTTCCCACCTTCATGTTTAGTGCGGGTTTACAACCTTTCCCCCACCATTTGATTGAATCCATTAACTGCACTTAATTATTGGTTTCTTTTTCAGTCTCTTGAAACATACCATGCACTTCCACGGTTTCTGGTCTTGTGTCTTTTATAGCTGACACAACCAGCAAGCTGATTGTTGACACAGTCACACAACACCTTTGAGCAAACCTTGCTATTCTTATGGCCACGTCTCTGAATCAACGAATGAAAATTAAATCAACAGACTTGAAAACGGCTAGAACAGTGGTTGGGGAACTTACTCATCAAGCACTCTTAACCTCTTTCACAGTTTTTAAGCGACTCTCAAGGACCCACAAATGGTGCAGCAAGCTGCCTGCTTTTCGTATTCTGGCTAGGCTTCAGTGGGACTGGAATAGTTTCAACACTGGTTCAGATGTCAGGCTATTGTCCTCTGAATAAATCACTTTAGTGACCTCTAATAATGGAGTACAGAACTAGACAATCGTTGATGTTCTCCTGTATTGTCTAGATTGATTTGATTATGAATTGTTACGCCTACTCCCTAATCACTGGCTCTTTTTAAAGATTTTCTAAGATTAATCATTCCCATAAGAATGGCAGATCCATTATGGTCACCACCTATGTCCTTCCTCTCTTTGTCTTAATTTTTTCAGTTCTTACTCAATGTGGGTGTATATTCTGCTTTAAGGTGCACTTTCTTTTGCTCCAGTTACATAAAATTACCTAAGATGCTATCTGAAAGAGCGCAAACTTTCATTCCAGCATTCAGTGTAAGTCTTAGGAAAGGTGGTTAGCTACAATTTATTAATTGCTTTCCCATTATTGAGTTTAATCAAAGTTCAAGCTTTTGAATTTTCCCTAAGGTCTACTTATATGTACACAAGTACGTAAAACACATGCTAGTCTCCATGATCTGTGTCACTTGTATCGAAACTATTTTGGGACAAGTGTGAAATGATGAGATGTTTTGCTGCTGAGATTGTTTATTGTCTTAGTCGATAAAATTGACAATGACCTTGTGTGCAGATTAACTGTTTAGTAATTTCTAACCCCGCTAAAACGGCTGCCTTGTCTTGTCCAGGTGGACGTAATGTGACCATCTCTCTGCAGTCCAGAACTGGTCATACCCACATGCCCTCCGTTGTGGGCCTGCTTGTTTTCACACAGTTCTGGTTCTGGTTCCCCCTCTCCCACTTCTTATCACTGGCCTTCACTCCCACAGCAATAATTGGCCTCAACAAGGACCTTAAGGTATTAAAGTCTTTCTGGTGTTTGACAAATAATGTGTGTGTACTTTGACGAAATATAAGGTTTGGGGTGTTATTGCGTTTGTATGCTGGTTTATTTTCAAAAAACATTTTATGACCTTCCATTAAATGTTTGTCATTTGGGTAAGATGGCTGTCTCTGCATATGCAACATTCACACATGAATAATATTTTCTATAATGCTTATAATTGTAAAATGCTTATGTTACACATCAAAATATGATCAAATACAAAAAACTTTATTTCTTGGTTCATCATTGTTATTGTTTTCTCTCTCAATTCATCAAAATTTAAAATTTATGAATAATTGTATTTGAATCATTTGGCCTGCTCTTTAAAACTTTAAAAGCAAAATCTCAAATAAATCCCAACAAAATAAAATAAATAACAGGCACGTTTTTGTTTTGGTCTCAGCTGGGATTTAACTCATGGAATTAGGTGAGAATTTTTTCTTGAAGAATTACAAAACATTGGCTCTTTTCTCTTAAAAATCAGAATAGCCAGTCACAGCTTTGCATGACCAGAATATGAGACTGTAGTGTATCTCTTTATTAATCCAACAGCTATCTCAAGCTTTCTGTCCATAATGAAGTCTCGGTCCCTTTGGGACTGTTATTGCCTTCAGCCACCTGTGAACTAATGCAAAGGCATCACAGTGAAGTATTCAGGTCTTAAAGAAACATTAGATGAGCATTAGCCCATCTTTGCTGCTTGATTCACCAGCACCTGTCTCTGAGGACATACATACTGATTAAACTGTACTTTGCAAGTCTCAAGGCTCTGGTTGGTGCACTGAAAGCCTGAAATAATACACCAGGGATTTAGTAAAGATGGCAGGTGAAGTCTTGATGACGTTTTTTTTGAGTCATGCTGAGGGTTTTCAGACACTGTTCAATGTCACATCACAAGGGTTTACGCATTTAGGTTTTTGCCACCAGGAGAGCAATGTTTAGTCACTTACTCATGCTTTTAGGCAACAAAAATACTATCATGTTATTTCACATTAACCAGTGTTTTGCTTCTGAAACAAGTGTTAAGCCACTAAAGCCCCTCCTTGTTAATTCTACTGCAATATTGCAGTGAAACAAATTATTAATGAGATGATATAAAAATATTCTCATACCATAGTCACTGCTGTTGGTTAGGGTTGCGTTTGAAATTAACCATTTAAAGTCTTATGTGTTACGGTGAACAAACGGCACTGATCAGGCTGGAAATGTTATTCGTTTGTTTAAACTTTGATGTCGAAAAGATCAACACTCATGACCATTTCACTGACCCCCTTGGAAATAAGTCCGATAAATGAAGATCGTTAATTTATAATTAAAAGCTAGCAGTTTTTTGAGGCCTTCAATAATCATAATTGTTTGTGAAGTCATGACAAATTACTATACTATGGCTATGACATACAGATCTTAAACTGTAGCTTTCATGGATTATATATTGGATTTTTTTTTTTCCCCCTTAGATGCCCAAAGTGCAGTACCGCTCCAACTGCAAACCATCCACCTTTGCCTACCCACCGGCTCTAGAGGTTCCTAAAGAGAAAGAGAAGGAGAAGGTGAGAGCTCATACATTACACAGGAATTCAGATGCTCTTGCATCTGTATTGAATAAGAAGCAGCATTTTTTTGTGGTTAATTAGTTTTTATTCTTTTCAAGACATTTTTCAAATGTCTCGGATGTTTCTGCTCTGGATTAAAAAAAGAACTGTTGATCTGTTTTTGTGGGGCAGGTATCTACTGCTGTTCTGTCCATCACAGCCAAGGCCAAGAAGAAGGAGAAGGAAAAGAAGGAAAAAGAGGAAGAGAAGATGGAAGTGGTGCGTAGCAATATCCAAACCCCCTCTCCCTTCCACAAATCATTACGTTGAAATTATTTACTTTTCTATTTCAAAATAATTTGGTAGCTAAAACATAGTCTTGTTTACACTGAAAAAGAAGAGACTTAATTTTGTGATTTGCTTGTTCTTTGCCAAACACTGTCCTGCAGTTGTGCAAAGAAAAGTTGTCAATTGTAAATTAATTGTAAATTTCCAAAACATGTCTGTGGTTTTCTGGTCTGGTAATTCCCTGTTGTTGTCTTAAGAACTTAACTACAAAATTGATGCCAGATTGAACTCTGTTTATTCTTCTAATAATTTAAAGTACGGTAAGGTGGGACCATTAAAATCTGTCTGGATTTCAATCTGACAGATGTACACAAAAAGCTCCTGCTCTTTGTCACTTGACTTACATCTTTAGGATTGGAATTTAAAACAAGAATTCAGAAATAACCGATGGTCAGGTCTTAATATATTTGATTCATGCGCCTATTTATATTTTCTTAGTTCCGCTTTTAGAAAAAAACAGCATTGACCTGTAGCTTTCTAACCCATACAGATCATATTTAATCACAGCCAGAAACAGTATGACTTTAAATTATTTGTTCTCTGAGTCTCACACCCTCTGCGATGTTACGCATCATTTCTGCCACTGACACCTCTTACTTCTCAGATCTCCTAATTTGTGTGGTTGGTGGTTTCTGTTCGAAATGGGTTCATTTGGTTCGGATTTCAGCTGCTGTCACTCTCTGGATAGTTTAATAGCGTGTGATATCTTGTTTTACAGTTAAATTACCTGTTTGGCTTCCAGGAGTGAAATCTGGGGTTTTTTCCCCATCAGTCCGAAAAAGATTTGGGATTTGGAAAAATGGGGGCATCATCGCTATAGTTAATGATGAATGCAAAAAGGGAATGTAGTAATGATGCAAAAAAATGCTGATCTGGTCTGACAGGAGGTTCAGGAGGGGGAAAAGGAGAAGAAAGACGAGGAGAAGGAGAAGGAGAAGAAGAAGGAGTCAGAGCCAAACTTCCAGCTCTTGGAGAATCCAGCAAGGGTGATGCCCGCCCAGCTCAAGGTCCTCAACATGCCTGAGACCTGCCGCTACCAGCCCTTCAAACCGGTAACCAAACCAATTCATATCCATCAGAAACTACTGGGGTAGTTTTCACAGAACATTTTAAATAATTAAAAAATATGCCCTGCACCAAACATACCTTTGGATTGAGAGATAATCCTTCAAATATTAATTCTCATAAATACAAATTTTCTTCTCTTGCCCCAAGGCAGTCTCTTCAAATTGGTTGGAATATTCACTCTGCCATATAATTGATGTGCTGATTACATTGGCAATCAAATGTCGAGACCATGACACTGAGAAGTCAGGCAAAAGTTTTTGCTACAAGTGAGGCATTTACTGCCAAAAGCAAATACAAAATTTCACAGTATCAGTTTTTTTTTTTTGTTGTTGTTTTTTTTTAAATCATTTTTAAAATAATATATGCTAGGAATCTACCATATTGTAGAGACAGCAGGAGCCTAGTCGATGATCTGACTTGACTCTGGAAGACAGGTCTGCTCTTCATTGTTGTCAGTCTCATTTTGTGTTTTCATGAAGAAAACTAATTTTCACTTTCTCTTTCTGAATAACAAGCAGGACCGACAAGAGGCAGTCTTTTCTTGTTTGTCCACCTCAAGGTCATTGTAATAAAGCTCCCCCCTTCCGTTGCAAGAATAATCATTTCAAGAAATGTACTAATTAAAATTACATTTTCTATGTCCAAATAGGCAATTAAAAGCGCACTTTAAACAGGTATTTGTCTCAAACACACACATCCCTGTACTGGTTGGCAGACAGCCAGACATGGTGGAGTTTAAGGTCCAATAAAACATATTGTGACATATGTAACACATACTGCCAAGTGTTCTAAAGAGGCGGAAATACTATACTACTATTAAGTACTTAAGTACTTTATACTATTAAGTACTTTATACATAAAGTACTTAATGTTATCAACTCAATTACTCTTGGACGGTTATTTTAAAACAGCCTTTAAACCCAATATAATTTCGAGATCAAGTATACACCTCGAGACTTCTTCTTGAGACATCTTCTTTTACATTTCTTAGACCACCATGTCAACAGATAGTCATTGCGAAATACTCAAAACTTAGTTCCTCTGCAATTGTTTCCAGCGCCACAGCTTTCTGTCCGGACACACACAAACACACAGACTCACAAGTGGAAACAGCTCCCACGACTGGTGGTGTTTCCTCTTTACACGGCTGGTATTAGTTATTCAAGTATCCTATAACTGTGTGACCGCTTTGATATTTAATAACACCGGGACAAGTTAATATTCCATGAATAAATTTCAACTGTAATAAAATCTCTGGAGGCTCAGGGTCCAGCGCGTTGGTAAATTTCCTTTCAGCATCTGTTGAGCATCTTCCAGTCCAGCACAGTTCAGGTCTATAAAGCAGGGGCTCCATCATGTCCCTGCTGTAAAGGCTTGACTGTTTTGTTTTGTTTTTTTCAGTGAATGGCAGAGTAGTGGAAAGTCGCCCAATCAGCACTAACCTCTTGTAAAGAGGAAGTGATGTTTTATCTTCTGCCGAGCAACCTCCGCTGGTGGCACTGTTGTATGACTTTTTTTTTTTTCTAACATAAACATTTTTCTGCGCTTGTCTTAATGTTTCTCCTTTCTTTATTGCCCTTTCTTTGTTAAGGCTTTGTTTTTCCGCTCAAAAGCGCATTTAGTAAGCAAAGATGTTTTACTGCCGTATCTTTTATCCTGGTTAATGTTAACAGAAAACACCAAGGATGTGGCTTTACTACTGCTCAAAGTTTACAAAATTGTTTTCAAATGAACCTCGGACTTTTGTGTGTCCTCCTTACTTTTGGATTAATTGACTCTCATTTTGATTGAAACTTTTTTTCTGACAATCGCTTACATGTTGTAAGCTGTTGTAATGTGCTTGAACAGAATTCAACTAGATTTTTAGGAGCTTTAATGGGCCCAAATATGAACAGGTGAACGTAAACAGTGCTTGTCCTAAACCAGAGAACTTGTGGTGCTCACTTATCACCATAGGAGAAGCGGCATGAAGGTCTTTATGCACGTTCATTAAAATGCACCTTCCAGTTTTGTTTTGTTTTTTTTCCCCAGACCAGTAAACAAATCCCTGGTGGTCACAGACAAGACAAGACAAGACAAGACCCTTTGTAGGAACATTAGTGTTTCCCTGCCTGTCGGCTCATCCTGGCATTGCTTTTCTGTCCTGTGTCACCAGCTGCACACCGGTGGGATAATCATCATGAAGGACACCAGCGAGGAAGAGGAGGAGCTGGTGGAGCCCGTCTCCGCTCACGGCCCCAAAATTGAGGAGGAAGAGCAGGAGCCAGAGCCCCCAGAGCCCTTTGAGTACATTGACGAGTAGGAAAAGGTATTTTTACGCAAACCGCTGCCGACCCTTTTGTTTTACATTCTTGGCTTTAAATGGCCCACCGGTTTCCCCATTCAAGTCTCGAACACCAGCCTTTAAAAAGAAAATCGCTAAGACTCAATCAAACATGCAATTTGATTCCGGTGTATTGCTGTGAACTCAATGTAGAGCTGAGAACATTCAAGATGTCCTTCCCACGGGGACAACGTTGACTCAGACCAGGTTTCACACCATAATGTCTGTGGTTCGTGTTCACGGGAAGCAGAGTTATGTGATAACACGAAATGCAGACAGTGCCGCTGTTTCCAGCCCTGACCAAGTTTCATCCACCACTGACTGAGGAATGTAAACAGCTCAGCCATCTCAGAACGCCAGCTCAGAGGGAAAACCTCCTCTCTGAGCTCTGCAGTGAAGCGGGACTCTTCATGACTGCTGGCCGCTTGTTGTGTTTGTGTTGGAGTGGCTGCAGCCCACCTCCCATGCAGGAGCTCGCTGCTGCGCGTGACCAGATGGATGATGTGTCAATGACCAAATTTGGCCGTTGGCTTGTCATCTCTTTAAATGTTGTGTGGCAGATTAAATAAAGCTCATTGTCAGGCTGACATCATGGGCTCGGTGAAAGAGGCAGCCAGGAGGTCAGAGTGACCCTCTGGTTAATGAGAGGTCACAGGTTTGATGCCCAAACAACAGTTGAACCTGGAACTGTGCCCGTTAAAAAAGCCCTCCATCATCTTCCAACTAAAACTTTCTTACAAATGGAAGACTTCAGGCTTTTTTCATCAGAAGAGGCAACAGTGAACAAGTTTGAATATTTTTAATTAACTCGCAATACATTTCTTGAAACACACCACCAGATATTCAAACTTTTCACAAACAACGTCCGGGATTAAGCTGCCACGTTTGTTTGGGATCTTCAAGAGGTATTCGTCTGATGTCCCAGATTCATCCGAGGTTGTTAGGGGGAGCAATCTAGGCTGTTTTTGAGCAGTTGTGTGTAGTTGACTGGATCAAATGGTACGGCCTGGAGCGGCCATACCATTTGATAAAAGTAAGTGTAACTGAAAGAAGGAACTGTGATCTTCCTAACCATGAGAGCTCTCACTCCTCTGTTATCCATGGATGTGAAATCCTTCAGGTCACACACAGATTAGTGTTTTCCATCTATGAGATGTGTTCATGTGGTTTTTCACTGGTCTTGATGATTCACATCCCATCTGATGAGTGTTTTCTCCTCCACAGGCACCAACCAGGCAGCGTATTGGTCCTGTGCCCCCCACCCCCCACCCCCTGTGCACCCATCTATCACCCCCCTCCCAGCTCTGCTTCCACTTTTATGTGTTTCTTTTTCCTGCCCTGGCTCCTCCTCCACCAGACGTGGGGGGGGGGGATGTTTTACATTCTCAATTTGTATAATTTTCTGTCCATACAATAAAAATTCTATGTACTGGAGACAGTTGATTGTGTGTTTATTTGAGCGGGTAACTCACCAGATGTACGTTGAACAATCTCTAATCCAATACATTTTGACCGGTTTACATTTTCAATGCAGCCAGCAGTCTGGTCTCTGCGCGCTGAGTCCAGGCTGCTGTGTAAATAGTACAACCTCCGTGTGGCGTGGTGAGGGTGTCTCCTTTCAGCCAAATGTTGGCAAATGAGCGTCTGGGATTCAAGAAAACTTAAGATGGGGCAAATTTATTTATATAGTACATTTCTATCAAAACCACACAGAATAAAATAACAAAACAAGCAAGCAGAAGCACCCAGTGTGAGAACAATAAATCAGGCAAAGAAAATTAGCACAATGTTAAATATGTGGAATGTTGACTCGGTTTGAATGCGGCTCGCAGTGTTTCCAGTCTAAACTCTGCTGGTAGTTTCTTTTCCACATCCGAGGCAGTTCAAGCTTCACCATGTTGAGTTTTTATTTTAGGATCAGCCTCCCGGTAGAGTTTAGGATGTCACCAAAAAGGTTTTTGTAAGTTCAAAGCAATGGGTTTCAGGTTAAGGCAGAGCTGACAGAGCAGGTCATTATTCTGTCTGCTGATGTTTTTATTGACATGATTTCTGAAACAGATTCTTCTTTTTAAAAAACCCCATCAAAAGTGAGTAATTTTGGGAAGTACGATTGAGTTTCTCGGTTAAAAAAAAAAAAAAAAAAAAGTTCTCGCCAGACGTCAATAATGTCATCGCCAAGGAGTTTCGATATTGGTTCCGCAGGTTCATCCTGATCCGTCCTGGTGGATCTTTCTTCTTTCACCTGCTCCATTCAGGGGTTGCCACAGCAAATCAGCTTCCTCCTCCAACCCTCTTCTCTCAATAACTAACTTCATGTCCTCTTGTCACTCCATCACCAAATCTCTCTGCATCCTTCCACCCAGACCTTGACTATCCCTCCTCTGTACATTTCCAAACCATCTGAGTCTGATCTCCAGGACATCGAACTGAGCTGTCCCTATAATGGACTCATTCCTCAGCCATTCTCCTCACTTTCAAGGAGAACATCAATATCTTCCTCGATGCTAACTCCAGCTCTGCTTCCTGTCGTCTCCTCAATGCTTCTGTCTCTAAACCATGCATCATTGTTGGTGTCACCACCATCTTGTTCACCTTTCTTTTCATTCTGGCTGATCCTCTTCAACACCGGTCACCCCTGACACTTTTCAACGTGCTTTAAATGCTTTTTTCTTCACCTCTTCTCCACACTCTCCATTTCTCTGGACTGTTGACTGCAAATCAGTTGAGTCAAACTCAAGACCCATTGGCCACATCCAGCCCGTGAATGAATTATCTTTGGCTTGCAGGATAATGTGTAATCAATATTAGTGCCAGCTTGCTTGTATATTGCTTGTATATTGAATGTGACAACATAATACTACAAGTCCCACAATGCATTGCCTGTGTGTTGGCGCACCAAGCATGGGTTCCGGAGCCTCACTTGTTTATTAGCAGCCTCGTGGAAGTACTCACCTGTGTCAACTTTCAACTTCCCCTCTCCCAAAAATAGGGCGAAAACGAAAGGCGGACTATAAAAACAGGGGTTTTTCAAGGCAGGCGGGTGAAAGAGTGTTTGTCCACGAATGTAAAGGGCAGAGTTGTATGACTTCAGTGCCGAGACAGTGTGACCATAATGAAAGACTAGTGACCAGCTCAGACCAGTGAGCATCGCAGAGCAGCAAATAAACTTAGATGCATTTTCAGTTCTGTAATGCAGTTTAATTTTTGTATTTTTCTCTTGTCTTTATTTTATTGAAATTATTTTTTGACTGTCATTTGGCTGTAAACATTTTTTTTTGCTTCCATTTACTTCTGAAAAGTTACAGATAGGCCCATAAGATATAAATGCAACAGATTTTATTTGTATCTTTTTGTATTATTTATTTGATGATTAATGTTGTTTTATAGGCAATAACTAATAGGCTTTGTTAGTTCCAAGTTCAATATGTGCCATAAGGTTATTCCAATAAGTTTTCAATGAACATCACCATCAGTCCGGCCCTCGAGATATCCCAAATTTTTTTTAGGGGGCCCGCTGTGTATTTGAGCTCGACACCCCTGCCCTAAGTACCTGAAATCCACCATCTTTTTTATCTCCACTCCGCGTAGCCTCACAGCTCCACTTGTGTCCCTCTCATTCACGCACATGCATTCTGTCTTGCTGCAACTAACCATCATTTCTGTCCTTTCCAGAGCAAACCTCCACCTCTCCAGATTTTCCTCCACCTGTTCCCTGCTCTCACTACAAGTAACAATGTCATCTATAGACATCATGGTCCATGGAGATTCCTGCCTAACCTCATCTGTCAGCCTGTCCATCACCACTACAAACAGCAAGGGGCTCAGAGCTGGTCCCTGATGCTCTCCCACCTCGAACTCCTCTGTCACACCTGTGGTACGCCTCCCCCCTATCTTGTTGATGGATTTCATTTGGCAGCCCCTAAACCGAGCTCTTCATCTTCTCGCTGACGTTCCGACGCAAACACTATCAAAAAAAAACAAAAAACGCGCAATAGTTAATCAAAGGTTCTGTTCGTTTGCGTGAAGCATTCGCCGTCTCTCCACCAACGAGCTGCTTTCAAACTCATCTCCGAATTAAAACACCATCAAATGCCTTGTGAGGCACAAATCAGGCTGATTACCGGCAACACAGATGGAAAAGGGAAACATCTTCATCACAAACTCCAAATCTGAAACCAACGTTTAACTCATGTTTGTTTGTTTGCTGCTCATCAACTCGTTCGTCTCATTCAGGTCCACAGAGTTGGACCAATTTGAGTGTAAATTTGAATCCGTGTGCATCCGATCTGAAACCGGCCAAGGTGGAGTCTGAGATTCAACAATCCTGGTCGGTGGAGGTTTTTCCGGATACGATAACAGTTGTTTTCCTGTGTGGAATATACTGGAATGCCACCCGTCTCAAGGCCGTAGAGGAAAAAATGTCTCCACCATGAAGTCGGAGGCTGTCAAGAGATGATTTGCGAAGACGTCCACTCCCATCAGATGTACATTTTTGGCCAGACGTTCGGTCTGATCATCTCCTCCCTCCACATTCCCAGAAATGGGATTCCCCAGGGAGGACTTGAATTCTTTTATCGGTCTTGCCTCACACACAAACACGCACACACGCGCGCACACACACACACACACACACACACACACAAACCCAATCTCTAGGTCCAAACTCTGGGCTCATGAGAAGATTTCAAATAACTTCTTAAAACAAGTGCATTTGGCCAATCCCCACGGTTGCTTGAAAATAAATGATGCAAATACTCATAGAAATGGGAAGATGCTTGCCAAGCATCACCTAAAAATCATTTTCACACCTTTTATAGCGATGATCGAAGCGGCAAGACAAGGTCCAGACAAGATAGGAAGTTCATTCACACAGACAGCCCCCCACCCCCCCACCCCCACCCCTGTTAGCACCACTATTTCCAGCCGTTTTTTTTCCAAGTAGGCTGAGGTCTGCTGCTGCCCTCAGTTCCCGTATGTCCCGGTGGATTTTTGGTGGAAAGTCTGCTTCTGCCTGTAGCCACGTCTTCACACACACACACACACACACACACACACACACACACACACACACACGTGTGCGTGTGAATGTGAAAGACTTCCTCCTCTCGCATGTGATATTTATCAGCTGAAAGGATCAAAGGTTTTCATTGCTTTCAGATGTGAAACGTCCGTCTTAAATCTTTTGAGTTTCTCCAAAGATGCGAAAAAATTCTTTTTTGAGCGCTCGAAAGCTCCGCATGTTTGACCCCCCGCCGATTTCAAATATTCACGCCGACAATTTTCGGTTCATCGGCCCCTCCGTTCACACCTGAACTGAACATTTTGTACTGACATCACCGACGCCCGAAAAAGATGATGCATTTTCTCCATGGAAGATGTCGCCCCTCCCCCACCCCCGCCATGGTTTCAGGATGTTGACCGATAAAATGAAAAGACCCTCTCTCCCCTTTGCCAGATCATTTCTTGCATTCATTCTTGGTTGGATTTGGGAAATCCCTCGGGCGTCCTCACATTCGAAGGAAGTCGGACGGCGGGTTGCTAGGCGCCTAGAAGAGACCTTTATGAAACCAGAAGAGTGTCGAGTTAGACCAGCGGCGAATGCTCGGCGCCGACTTGGCCCTCTGGCGACGCGTGGAATCCCTCACCGACCTGGACGGGGATGCAAGGAAGCCATGGAGACGGCGAACAGCCTGATCTCACATCACCAACAATCGCAGATTGGTGTAAAAGACGAGCGCCTCGAGGAGCACTCACGTCTGACTGGTTGAGGAATTAGCTTTTAGCTTAGCTTCCATGAATGTAGAGAATAATCAGGAATGGAGGAGAGGAGTTTTGATGTTATTCATGACTGACTGCCTGAACCAACTGCATCGGTCAGAACAGGCCTACATCTACATATGAAGAATTGATCTAAATCAGCATCTCGGCCTTTTTATTGCCTGAGTCAAGGTCTTTTTTTTTTTTTTTTAAGGAAGTGTGAAAGGTCAGATGAGACAGAGCGACGCGGCACACAATGAAAAACCTCGACAGCTAGAGGAGCAGGAGCTGGGATGCCGCCGGCATCTGTCAGTAAACTGACAAACCGAGACTAAAAAAAAAAATAAAAAAAAAAAAGGGGAGGATGAAGATGAAGAGGAGACGGGGCATGTTATCACTGTCTGCTGATTTAGCAACGCTGACGCTGTCAATGAAAGGACAGAAGCGGTTGAAGCGGCGAGGGAGGCCCTGCCGCGGAGCTGCCCGTCCAGGTCAGCAGGTCTGCGGCGTTCAGACGCCATCCAGACGGGTTTGGCTGGACTGAAGGCGCGGCGAGTGATGTATCAGCGGTCCGTGATGAAGGTCCGCACGCCGGGGCTCTGCTGTCAGCCCGAACAAACTCAGGATGTTGTGGGTTTTGGCCTCGGTGGTTCGCAGCTCGTAAATTTCATTCAGTCTTTGACAGTGAAAAGATTAAGGTTCTGGTGAGAGGAAGCAGGAGCGGCTTGTATAAACATGTAATAATCATCAAGATTCAATCCATGCGATTTGTTTCCATCATCCAAAGTACGAACCAAATGAGAAGGATTAATTTTTATCCGGGTCCAGAAATCAACTTATAACTGCTCAACAAGCTGACAGAATTATTCTTCTATCAAAACCAGAAGGAACCAATTATTCTAATAAAAATTTCAAAGAACAGTGAATGAATATAAATACATTTTAATAGTAATGTTTTCACCCTCATAGTAGTTGGTGTTTTATATCCCATCAACTCTTTTCCCTTAACATTTAAAAGTATTCGCTCAATTTGAACACACACACACACAAAATGACTGCATATATTTAGATATATTATTGTTATTTGTTTGATTATCAGAATCATTAATATTATGATTTTATTATTTGTTAATTTATTCATTTATCTATTTATTGATAGTACTTATCTATGTATTGGAAAAATATGTTCCCTGTTTCATCTCACTCCCATCGGTGCTGGTTATTCTAATAAAACGTGATAAATGAGACACCGCTTCCTGCCCTCATGAACTGATTATTGGGATACATTTTGCACAAATATAGTTACTTTTAATAATATCTCACACTTAATTCATTTTCTCATCGTTCCATCGAGCAGCCCGACTCAGCTGAAAAGTGGAAATCTGGTTTGTTTTCTTCAAAACTCATCTTCAGGCGATCACATTTAAGCGACAGATGCAATGGAATGGAGTTTTATCCCGCGTCCATCACGTCCCTGTGGGTGGAGACGAAGGCCTGGCGGAGGAGGCCGCCGTCCGGGGCCAGCTTTCCATCCAGAGCACCTGGATACCAGATCTGGCGGAGCCGCTTTGGGCAGGTCTTTTGTTTTCACCTCCCCACCCACCCGGGCCGACCTGCTAGAAGGGCCGAGCCTCCTCCACTTAGAGGGGGGAGGATTGCGGGAATAAAGTAAACAATTTCTTGTTGCAGGACGCATTTTTGCACCTTGTGCAAAGAAGGAGGAGGAGGAGGACAATGACGACGGTGCTGCTCCTGACAATGTGGTCCATTCATGGCCTCCACCCATTCATCAGCACAGAGATCATGTGAAACCCGACCCTCTGTGTTGAGTGTGAACACAGGCGGAGTAAAAGAGCCAGTCGAGGGTTTGGATTCAGATCAGCCGCTTTTCTGTGCGATCTGGCTTCGGTGAGATTTTGTGAGACTTCTCTCTCTCTCTCTCTCTCTCTCTCTCTCTCTCTCTCTCTCTCTCCCCTCCCCTCTCCCCCTCCCCCCCCTCCCCCCCCCCCCCGGCCCGCCCCTGGCCCCCCCCCCCCCCCCCCCCGCCCCCACACCCCCCCGGCCCCCCCCCCCC
>CAAKHD010034830.1:1020352-1049739 GCA_901007705.1 Fistularia tabacaria | reverse complement strand
CAATTGAGTGGTGGGGGGGGTGGTGTGGGTAGAGCGGGGGGAAAACAAAAAAAACAAAAAAAAAAACCCCCGGGGGGGGGGGGGGGGGGGGGGGCTTTCAAGAGGTTTTGTGGTAACCCAGTGTAAAAGACAATGTCTCAAAACATAAATACTGCATCTTTCATGTACACAATGGTATGAAGAATGACAGTACAAGTATCAGGTGTGTAGTACACAGTCTATGATTGCAGACACAGATCAGTTTCTACCCTCTCGATCCAAAATGATTTGGTTTATTACCAAATCCCATCTTCTAAAATGCACTCTGTGAATTGTGTTTCGGTACTCTGCAAAAGGAAAACGTCCCACCTTTGGCAACCATTCTAACCCTCTGGGTGCCTTGTCCTGTAAAAAAACTTCATTTCTACAAGTAACAGCTTGTGGCTGCCATATGTGAGAGCTGGGGCCCAGATATAGGAAAAGCCTAAAAAAATAATCAAAAAAAACAAAAACCAAAAAGGATTCGAAAAGATTTGCTTAAATTTCTACTGACCAGACTGTCCAGAGGCATTTGAACCAGGTCGCATTTTGGGGGTGGGTGGAGGTGGTCTTGGAGGCAGATGCTCCAAGCTGCTGCTGAGCCTCTTCTCCTGCTTGCTAAGGGAAACCACCTTGATCCGAAGCTCCTCATCGGAGGGCCGGCGCACGAATCGGTGATCCACATACTTTGCTTTGATGTAGGCCTCGACCTCATGTCTAGGGAGAAAAAAAAAAATACTGGATTCAGTTAATCATTGACAAAATATCAGTATCTTTTAGTTTGTGGATTTTATCTAAATTACATTTACTGGCAAAACTTCATTCACAGAGAAATAAATTACAGTTCATATAGGCTGAAACACAGTATTGACAATAATAATTCACCTTGGGTCTCCTGGCTGAGGTTTCCTGGCTCCTAGCTCTTCTCGTCTTGCCTCGTAGATCTGGTTAATTATTCGGTTCCCCAGTTCACACATTAACTATGAGAAGTGCATAAAATCATGAGCTAACACGGCTGATGAATCAAAGGTGCAAACCTCATTTCAGCTACAGTTAAACATACTGACTGCATCTTAACATATTTGTTAAATATTAGACAAGCAGGTGGTGAGAATCAAATTAATGCTGTTAATGTACTTTCTAATAGCACAAAACTTTGACTTTGAGGGGGCAGGGTCATCTTTTTTTTTTTTTTTAACGTGAATTAACTTTTCATCATTCACCTTAAGCAGTTCTGGTTCCCAACTATCCAAAGTCAGAGACCGGACCTTGGAGAAATGCACTCCTAGACTCCTGCAGATTAAGAAAGTATTAAAATAGCATGTAAATAATCAGAACTGATTGTCATTGTTGGTATTACAGCAATGACATAAACATGCATGACTTCACAAGTTTAAGTGTATTTCTCATATATCTATGTAGTACTCTGAGAAAAAGAGCTGTCTTTGTACTACCAATGTGTCTTCAAGCGTCAAGTGAAAGTGTAATAAATATGATTAAGATGCAATAAAAACCAAGTATCGCACTTGAGGTTGGAATGCCACTAAAACCACCACTGAAAATCTATTGAATTTGTAGAGGATTACAGTAATGGGGAAAAAAAAGCTTGTTATATGATGCATTCAAAAGTTTTTGAAACATGTGAATCCTTGGACCTGACACTTTAATTAGGATTAAACTTGGCTTGATGTTAGCAAAATATTTTATCTTGCCAAGTAATTAAATTTGTCCCAACATCCTTTGTAATCTGGATGTTTTGAACAATGAGTTTACATTTCACAAATCCCTACAGACCTAGTTTATTGTTGTTGTTTTGTAAACACTTAATTAATACCAAAGCCTTGGCCAATATTCATTTCAATATTCAAGCATCCCCTGACTGCTTGCATTGCATGCTTTTCTTAACAATTCCATGCACTTTCTCTTTACATGAATACAACCCTGAGTGACATATGAACATCCTTGTACTAATGTTAGTCCGAATGAATTTAGCCACGACTCATCATACATTTCTACTTATCTATGTTCAAATGCTGGTTGAGTTGCCATCTGAGAAGAAACCCTAGTTGTTGGTTTTTTTTAATCTGCTGGTTTTGGGAAACTTTCCATCAAAACAGAATCAATCTGCAGGGAGGTTTCGCAGAAATATTCAATCATCAACTTTTTACATTTCTGCGTGACTCATCTATGATATTATAAAAAAAAAACAAAAAAAAACATGTGGTCTGTGTGTCAAGAAATTGTACTTTAAGTTTGATAACTTATATTTACCTGTGAATGCCAGAGCACTGTATACAAAGGGTGATACCCAGATTGATACTGGCCCAGCGTGGATCCGGCTGGCCACAGTCACAACAGCAGGCATTGCCTGGGATAGCCAGTACCTTCTGCAGGGCACTCTCCCCTTTCAGTGACCTCTCCTTCAGCTCTCCACCAGAGTCCAAACTCCCTGTTGATGTGGAGGATTTCCTGTCGAGCTTCTAAACAAACAAGAGGCAAGGAAGGACAGATTCACATTAAAGATGGGGAAAGATTCCTCAAAAATGAAATTGAAATGCATTTCTGTGGGGCTAACCAAGGAAAAATAAAAATGTTATCACAGTAAAAAGCGAGGAAATAAATCAAAATAAATTCATGGATATTCCTATGCCATGTTACATACAGCATAGATTATGGCATTGTTCAGACACATTATTTATGTGTGTGTGAAAGAGGCAAAGAGAGAAAATGTAAAAATGTTTTTTCTCTTTTCTGTTTTTGACAAACTTGGGCTTGGTCTGCATAACAAACTTGTATTTTCTTGTAAGTGATGCCTTTTACACACAGAAAACAATTGGACACGTTACCCTATTTGATGCATTTAATAAATCATCTATATCTTTCCACTATATATACAGAATCCCTGGTATTTGATTGCTTGTTTTTACCTCAGCATCATCTCCCTTGTCACGGAAGGCTGTGGCGATGCTGCTCTGTACTGCCTTGATCCAGGCTTGCCGCAGTTTTTCTGAG
Source organism: Fistularia tabacaria (assembly GCA_901007705.1). NCBI lineage: Eukaryota > Metazoa > Chordata > Actinopteri > Syngnathiformes > Fistulariidae > Fistularia > Fistularia tabacaria. The sequence goes on along the minus strand of CAAKHD010034830.1, from coordinate 1,046,709 downwards.
TCAGCTTGCATCATACAGCTCCTGCAGTGGCAAGCAGACATCACACTACTGTTGTTGCATGTTGGAGTGAATGTGCGCTTATTTGTGTGTGCGTGTGCACATGCATGTGTGTGTGTGTGTGTATGTGGTGGTGGTAGGGGGGGGCATTTGGGGACAATAGCAAAGTAGTGTTCTTGGCTGGAAAGCACTGTATGACGCAGAAATACAGGGCTGTGTGTGTACTTACTTTGTAGGCGATACAACCTCGAAGCAGAAGCGGCGCTCTATATCTTCGCAATGTTTGACCGTACATAGCCTCAGGTCTTCTACAACCACGGTGGGGTTGTCCTGAGAAAACAGTACCATACGCTGGGCTTCAGCAACAGCTTTTTTCAATTTGTAAGAGATGAATGGAATAAATACATAAATAAACACGATGATGTAAGCATGGCACCTTGTGGTTTTCAATTAAATGTCAGTTCTTCAAAAGAATGGCTATGTAGATACAGCAGTTTCCTCTCTTGCAAAATGCAATGATCACTCCATCAAAGCATAACCCCTAACAAAGATATGGTACATAAACTTAAATAGTATGTGTCTAGTCAAAGAATCCATTTGTTGACGGTCTTGGTTATTGTGGTCTTTAAGAAATTTAGTTTGAGTATGAATTGAACTCCAGATTTTTTTTATTTTTTTTTTTTATAATCTATCTTTACTTTTTAGACAACATGATTGATAAAACATTGCTCGATGCCTGAAAAACGTATGAGGCTTCTCTAACATCCACTACATCTTTAATCATACTCATAAATGATGATTATTACCACACTGTCACAAACAATATATATGTACGAATGTAGATAGATGGATGGATGGATAGATAGACATTACCATAATGTAGTTGCTTATCACCCAACATTTGGGTTGGCTAGTGTTACTTCTCCAGTTAAAAGGAGGTATCTGTGCTCAAAGTCAATAACATAAATAATTAATTGTGGCCAGCGTGTAGGGAGTCATTTGACGTACCTTAAATTTCTTCTGGTAAACTAGCTGATTGTTTTGGATTGAGAACCAACGCCTGAAAGGAGATCACATGTTCAGAAAAAAAAACAACCAAAAAACAAAAAACAAGGTCACATGCTGCACATGCAGAACCCATCAATGCAACCAAAAATGCTTTGCTATGAACAAAACACTGACATCCTTTCAGAGTGGAAGAGAGGGCACAGTGAGAAAATACATTCCACACTTCCCAAAAAAATAATAAATTAAATTATTTTTTTTAAATGTATTTGTGGCATTGTTAATCCAGTGCAAAGCACTGTTAGATTTTGACTTTGGAATATGATTAGGAATTCAGCAAAAAAAAATGGCAGATCTGTATGTACTCTTCTATCTAAATCGAATTGAAATCTTATGCTTTTACAACCCACAATCCCTAAATACATCAATCAATTGAAGTATCCGGGAATCCATTTCTCTGGATTAAGTTGGATTTTATAATGTGTTCACAGAGATGTTCTGGAGGTGTCCTGTCCTACCTGTTCCATGTCTTAAAGGCATTACTGGCCCTTTTGAACAGATAACCTTCCATGGCGATGCCATTGTCTGCATCCACATTGTACTCCAGCTTGGTGTCGTCATTCGAGAAGTCCTTCAAAAAAGAAAGCAGTAGCAGAAGTTGGCAAGGAATTATAGGAAAGCATGAAAAGGATGCTGAGACCAAAAACAGTTTTACAACATAATCACTTAAAAGATCCTTCCAAACCGTTTTATTCTTCATTTTTCAAAAGTGAAGAGTGGCTAAGCACTTCTCCCAAATTCATCCTTAAAACAAAGTTTCAGGACCATAATTTAAATTGTGCTGGGTGAGGCTACAATGTGAAGCATTGTCTAAATTCTGATTCACCTGTGACAGAATGCAAAAACAGCTATGGCTGAGGCCTCTATCTATGATTTTATACAACTCATAGGTGTCAACTGGACGGGGCGAATCAAAATAAATTGACTAAAAAGGTGCAGAAAGTTAGTTTTTAGAGCACTGTGATGACTGCCAACTAAACCTGATCCTATTCGCCGTCATGTGACTGTCCCTGTGTCAGGGCTTATTTTAACTTCCTGACTAGTTGCCACACTTTCCGAAAGCCCTCCTAGCTTTCTCTGATTCAAATGACATTGTACACACGAACGTAAGCTCAAGTCTGTGTGCTTGTCTGGAGTCAAGTATCATCCAGTGTAAGTGCCCAGCTTCTTGATATGCAACACATTCAACTTTCTTCACTGTTGAACTCCGAATACATAGTCTTTTGAAATCTTTAGAATCTGATCACACCAACCCATCACATTCAACTCTTTTATTTATTTATTTTTTTTTACTTTATTCAATATCATCAGGACACTACACAATAATTACAGTAACATGTGCAAAGTTCTCACTCCAAGATTTACTGTTCTCAGTGAATGTTTGAATTATTGCTACAGCTTTGCATCAACTGGAATTACCTTTCAGGCCACTTAGTTGCACTGGACAAAACCAAGTAGCAACTCAATGACTTACATTTCACCTTTGGGTGACCTACAAAATTTGGGATGTTGCAAAAAGAGATTATTCAGAAATTGGTTTTAATTCAACTGGTTCAAGTTATTCATACATTCACTCTTCATTAGCTCTGTATGTTCTAGACACTACCTGAGTATCTTCATAGTCAATTATCAGCGAGTACCTTTTTTGTTAATTTGCAGCCTTATTTAGTTTTTCCTCAGACAGCAGATGGCTTAATGGACATTTCAGCCAACATGTACCTCTTGTATGTTCACATGTAACTCTTACATTACACTTGGTGGATTAACAGAAAAGAACATAGGAACTTAGATTCAAATGTTGACAAGGTGTGAATGAGATAGTGAATGGTTGTAATTCTGATAAAGTGGCCCTGGCAACTGTTTCAGGGTGAGTCTGTCTCTTGCCCATGGCAGGTGGGATAGGCTCTAGGCCCAGTTTGACTCTGAGTGCAGGATAAGTTGCCCAGACAATGAATGAATGAATGAATGAATGAATGAATGAATGAATGAATTTGGAGATAAAAAAAAGATACAAGGCCTCATGGAGTAAAGAGGAAAAACACAATGCAGGAAGTCTATCTAGCTATCACCTAGAAACCAGCTTTCCAAAGTAAAACAGGAGGTAAGTAAAGCAAGATTCCACACAAAACATAAAACAGATGACTAAACACTTCAAAAATGCAGTATCCAATTGAAAATGAAGTATTGAAATGAAACCCCTAAAGTAAAGAAAACCATTCTTTCCTATCTGTTCCTGTACACTAAACAGTTTGATAAATGAACAGATTTATATAAATCAAACTAAGAAAGAGGTTTCCTTGCCGAGTGATAGTTTACTAATTTATTATTTAATGTTACACCATTTTACTTGTGATTTTTAAAGGCAATATTTTTTTCTGGCTGAAAACAATCAATGTGATTTTAAAGTGAAATTACTCCTAATGTGCTGGCTGGCTAGCTTAATGGAAACTTGAGCAAGAGCTTAATCAGATAATCCCCACCCCCACCCCCAAAAAGCCCTGCGATACCATCATGTCGAACACATGGATACAATGGCAAACAATTTTCCAACATGACATGCACCTCGACGACAAAGGTTATTTATATACCTTTACTCCTCTCCACAAGAGGACTAAAGGTTTCTAGGTAGCATTTGGATAGAAGAACATGAAAAATCAATGTCTAGAAGTCCAACAAGTTCAGTCGTCCGTTGGAAGTAGGGCATGTAGTCTACAACAATTACTGAAATGCGAATGTATAATATTAAAATTAAAATGATTCAATGCGTGGCTAAAAACTCAGCAAAGGTCAATAGGATGACAAATCAAAACAGCTGCCACTAATTCGGTAAACTATGTCAAAATACCAGAATGGTGAAACCATACACAAATTACTTGTGATCATTTAAATAATCAATGACCTCGACCAAAGCAAGCGACTTCGACCCGTAACCAAAATTCAAGGCATATATCAATCAGCAGACACTGGCATGAACGGCAATGATGTATCAACGAAATAAAGCATGCTGTGTAAAAAGGTCACAAGAACTCTAATGCATTTGTAGAACTCTAAACTGAAGGAACGGTTATCGACACGGTCGTCTGCACAAACACTGCAATGCAGTCGCTTAGCACAAGCAGTCAAGAGGAGGGAGTGGAGATGTGAGACAGTGGGACGCTGGGTTACAAACGGAAGTCAGATGAAAATCAATGCGGTGACTACGTACGGAGGTTGACCTCCAAGCGCAAAAGTTTCGGTAGTCTGGTAAAGACTCAAGCTCCGTCACCTCCTAAGACGTCAACACAGCAAAACAATGACACAAAGAGAGAAAAGAAATATGCACGTCTTTACTCATACACAAAAATTGTTGGACATCATGTGTGTCAAAATAAACACACCAAAGAGACTTTCCTAATTCTAAAAATAGGCATGGGCTCAGAAATAAAGCTGGATATGCACACGGATACATAGCACACTCTCTATCTCATACGAATTGCTCATACCAATATCATTGTACAGGGAAACACATTTCCAGGCTGTACATAAGACAATAAACACTTTGAATCTCGAATCGCAGGGTCACTCACCAGATACCAAACGTAGTGAAACCGGCTGAAAATCTTCATCTTCCACAATTTTGTTAAGCATGAGACCCTGTGTATGAAGCCCGTTTGTCTTTGCTGCCTCAGTATCTATGTCAGAATCTTGCAACTATTTAAAAATGTTTCTGAAAAGGGACCACAACAAACTCACAACTCATCCTCTGGCTGTGTGTCTTTTCAAAACTTTCGTCACACCCTCTACTGCTCCTCCTGCTGAAACCTCATGCTCTAAAGGAAGGTCACTGCATGCATGAGTGTGTGTATCTTCGTGTCTAATGTTAGTGTGACATTGGGGAGCGAATAATGGAGTGGTCCATGCAAAGAAGCTTGGTCATCAAACATTTACACTTCAGTTTAACAGCCAATACCCTCAGTCTTTTCCTGCGCTTGTTTACAACCATACCATCTAATCATGAATTCTGAATGCATACTGTGATAGACAAATTGTCAACAACATTTGGTTTTCAAAATAAAAAAAAAAGGAATAAAATGTGCATTCACTCGAGATGTCAAAGTCTTACAGAAAGCAGCCCGTCTCTTTCGCCTGAGACTGTAATGGTTTTCAGCACCAAGTCTGAATAATGCAAAAAGGCAAATTAACTGTGGTGGCATGTTCATCTTACATGGCAATGAAAAGCCAATACCATTAAATGAGAAAGGAAGATTTCCCCCCAAAAATAATAATTGCCTGAAAGTGACCAAAATATTTCTAAACTCAAACAGATATTTGATTTTCTAAAATAAATGAATTTGTGGCTCATTTCAATCACAGACATAGCAAATACAACAACTACAGGAGTAAAAGAATAACAGCAGAAAGCAAACACAAAAAAATTATACGGAAATTATATGTGATAAACTTACAGTATTTAATTACAATGTGGTAGAACAGTATAGAAGTCAGCATGTATCTCAAAAGAGATCCAGAAAGCATCTCTATCAATAAAGAAAAGCAAACAAGCTGTCTCGCCCTTTTTTAGTCTAACTTCATAGACTCAAAAGACCCATGTTGTAACTTATGTCGAAGTAAGGATTCAGGGAATTTCACAATATGAATTATCAAAAGAAACTTGCTGCTCCATTTCAGTCATTGACAGGAGTATCTAAGAAATATTGGGTTGACCGCCCTCTTTCAAGTTAGAAAGTCACTTAGTTTTATATAGGAAAATAAATTCAAATGATAAAGCATCAAAACAGTCTTGATAGAATTGATGAATTGCCATGCAATGTGTTTCAAATATACAGTGCTTAAAAAAATAAAGGGAACACATAAAAAACAAAATGTAACTCCAAGTGTTCCTTTTATTTTTTTGACCTCTATATTTTGGTTCTACAACTGTCTTACTCATCTCGACAAATGACTTGAGTTGTAGAAGCGACAGTGAAACAGGGTATACAGAAAATTAATCAAACCAAAGAGGCATGACAGAGGAACAAAAGTGAGAAGAAAATACGGGAGAGATACGGCTTACCTTCAGAGCAGCCTGAAATTAGTAGAAGAAGAAAGGAAAAGAAACAGGAAAGAGACAAATGGTTAGGAGCATGTATATACAACCAGAAGAGAGAGAGAGAGGAGTTGGAGAGAGGCAATATAAAAATAGCATCTTGATAAGTTGAGGCAGGCACGGGGAGGTGAGGCGGAAGAGGGGGTGCTCAGGGATGAAAAATGGGCAAAGAACCATCTGAGAGAGACATACTAGGGAAAGGATGGGACAAAGACCAAGAACAGCAACAACAATGGAAGAAATGATAAGATTGAGAAAGGAAAGAGCCTCACCGAAAAAAAAAAAAAAATTGTACATAAAAAACACCTCACAAGAAAAACTCAGGATAACATTTTGTCAACAGTTTGAGCATCATGAACAGGAAGACAACAGATGGCCAAAGGGGTGGCAGATGTCTAGTGTTAATTAGGATGTATGATTTACAATTGTAGGCGGAGAGTGAGTCAGAAAAATCACATTCCATAAAGCAAGAAAATTGAACTTTTTTTTTTTTTTCCCAGTTGAAGTTGCCACTAACATGTAAAACAGCTATTCAAAAATTGAGAGATGCTATGGGAGGAACTACTTTTTTAAAAAGAATAGTAAATGACCGTAAATTCATAATTACCATGGTAAAAATGCCCTGGGCTACTAAAAAGGGTGGCTCATAGGATGTACTATGACTGTCGGAGGACAGAGCCATTCTGGGAGTCTAATGAAATCCAACCTTTTTCGTTTGGAAATTGGTTCCCATCACCCTTTAATAATGTATGTAGGTGAGATCACTCCACGAGATCATCTTACACCTCAAGGTGGAGCACTACTACTATGTACCAAGTAATAAATACATAATAAATGGTTGTGATTAGCAAACCTGTTCAACTAAAAACAACTTTTATTACAACAATTGATTTTTCTATTAAAGTCTCATTGCCCAAAGGCATATGATGAATACTCTCATCTTCTGCAGTTCATAGCACAATTGGCCAGGCATACGTAGTTTGGCACCTGGCAGCAGAAGATCTGCAGAGATTTCATTGTGAGCAGTGGTAAAATTGTGACCGCTGGATAGAGAACACCTGGCTGTGCGACGAGAGGTAATCCTAAAAAAAAATATCCCTGGAGAGTACGGTGCTGTTGGATCATTTTTAATGGAAAGAAAACCAAGTTCAATATATAGAGGGCTTTGTGAGGGTCTTCCAGTCATAAAAACTGCAACCGGGCTGTCAAATAACCCGATCACATGGGACTTACATTGAATATGTGAGAATGTGGGGGGCGAGGAAGATCAATTCATTTCATTCCAAATTCCCTACTTCATCATTTAGTATGGATATCGAATTTTCAAATGCTATTTTAGTTTCAAAATGTTTCATACACTTGTCTGAATGACTAAAGGGCTCATAATGTGGGTTTGTTTACCTTTTGCTGGATGGTGGAGTGTTTCTGTTCCATGTCTCTCTTCTCTTTGGCAGCATCCACCACCAGCTGGTCCAACTGAAAGAGACAACTGAGTCGTCAAGCTTCCAGGATGAGCTGACTCCACCCCGGTCATTTAAGTAAGTGTGGGACACACTTAATGCTATTCAAAGCAAAATTACAACTTTTCCATATTTCTAAGGTTTGAACAGGCAAAATAAGGTGTACCAGAGTACAGAAAATCTCATGATAGGCCTTTTCAATGAATAAATGTCCAAAAAACAGCTTGACAGGTGAATATAAGTGCATGACAGTAGCAGACAAATAACTTGGGTCGCATCTAGAGAAGACATGGCTGCTGCTCCAAATGAAATGGACTTCGACAGAGGGCTGTTCATGTGTGAAATTAGACGGAGGATGATCGATTCTCCTCAGTCCTGCGAGCAACTATCAAGTGTACAGAGGGGGAGAGAGGCTCCTCTCAGAAGAGAAGAAATTTGAAAACCAGTTCAAAGAAATGCTGGGGGGTCATGGGGTGATGCCACAGAAAGTGCCAGTTTGCCCTGCAGCACTGAAATTCAACTCAGTGCCTCTAGATACTCTGTTGCCGCTATTTGACCTAAATCCGAATGCCGCAAGCTCATGACAAAGGGTTCAGTATGTGATTATAGGTCATCAAGTGTGGTGGGGAGGGGTAAGTACACGTGAATAAGAGGTTAGTAGGAATCAAAACTCTCATGTTTGAGTTTTTCCAACTCTATAAACTTTTTTTTTTTTTTTTTTACTACAACTTAAAGACTGTCTTGAGCAGGGATGTCAAACACATTTTCGTTCATGGGCCATATGGAGGAAAATCTATTCTCAAGTGGGTCGGACGGGTAAAATCATGATTAACTATTGTTATTGTACCTATTGTTCAATTCACCTCGGAAACCTGGTATCTTTTTGCTTTGTGGGCCCGATCTGGCCTGCGGGCCTCGAGTTTGACACCCCTGGTCTGAAGAGTTCATCAAAAAATTGTGAATTACAATATGAATTTCAATGATGGTAGCATTAATAAGAACTGATTGTATAATATGACCTTTTGTTCCATGTTAGTTCCCCTAGAATCTTGACGTTTTAGCTGTTATTTGTGGGTTTATACAGGTGCCATGGAGGCTTCAACCAGGAAGGTTTTTCAGTCATGAGAGTGATTAAATTCTTCGACAGGACTGCAAACCATGCAAACAAATGCTCTAAACTGGCCTCATCCAGTTTATTTGGTAAAGTCCTTTGAAAATATACAGTTCTCTGGAGGAATGGCAAAAGCTGCTACTGAAGACAGCATTTGAGGGAGGCTGTCTCGTTTAGTTCAAAGAGGAAATGGGTGGACAGCAGAGCAGCATGATGATAACATCACATGGGAAATGTTTCCCATGTAAAAATGGAAACAAGTCAAGTCCAGTTCATCTATCTGCCTTAATCTGAAAACATGAATAAGAGTGTGTAGCTCCAAATGTTTCGTGAAATAGTGACTCACCATACCTTTAACATCTTATCAATGCAAACATTCCGCCAGCATGATGATGCTTGGTCTTCTTCAGTTTTAGTCTGCGAATCACTTCCAGACGCCAATTACATACTTCTTTGGTCAATCATTTGGCCTTTAAAATCAGCCCTGAATCGTAACTCTGATAACAAGCTGTGCCTTTAATTTAAGAAGAACATATTCACTTGATGTGTGTCCAAACCTCAGGCAGTGTGTCATGGAAAGATGTGATCTGTAGCACAGTCTTTTATATGTGGAAGGAGTCAAGCTTTTTCCAAAAACTAGGATAGAAAAAAACAAACTGGCGGACATGAATTCTGCTTCAGGAAAAACACTCAGAATTGAAGCCGCAGACATCTTAGTCGATCATATGATTAACATCATATTGAAAATTTGTTGAAGTAGTCTTAGCTGCAAATTTATTTTTTTGGGACAGTTTCTCAACTATTGTCTGCTCAGTGACTCAGAACCGCGGCAACAATACCCTAACGGTTTTGTAACAGTATAAATAAGTTTTCTGTATTCAGTGATCAAGCAATGCCAACTAGAAATGGTTGCAATACAGTACAACTCAATACCCATAGCCCCTAGAATAGGGCACCTTATTTAATTTCTCATTATCCTGTCATTTCCTAAAATTCAACTTATGGAAAAGACCAAAATGACATGTTATTTTCCCATCCGTTATCCCCTCTGGTTTCCATCATCAATTCATATTATCAAACCTGTTGACAGCTCCTCCACACCTCCCGACACAGCCTCTCCATCTTTTTTAGCTTCATGATACAAGAAGAGAAAATAAATATTCCACAATCTTCTTGTCCTCGATTCCCACTGCTTGGATGTTGATCTTCCTCTCCAGTCAGTTCCAGAAATCTGAAGTCAGTATCAATCCACACAGCAGTTGAATATCAACTGTTGATTGTTTGGAACAGCCCACTATCACTTCTTCTCCTAATCAGGATGACATCCATAAAAGGTTTTTGCCCTCCTCCTACTCTTTCCTCTTACAAGTCTACTTTTGTCTTAAGCCAGAGTTATATTTCTTGTCCTTGCATCGATTCCAACAGTTTTTTTCTTTGAGAGGATTACATTCTTCTTAAAACTTCGCATTCAAGCTACATCTATTCTGCAAGCACTCCAGTTCATGACATGCTGACACAATAGGCTTTTCCAACAAACACGGTAAGGTATTCTGCAATTTCATTTCTTGTCACTCCTTGCATAGACTGCTGTTTCAAATCTTCCAAATGCTTGCAAAATATCTTCCTCTTATATGCATCCGTTCTGCTTCCATCTTTGATCTGGCAATTTATAATCCATTAACTTCAACATTGCTGGAGGATTTCTCTTCCATGTTCACTCAGATGACAGTCAACTGCTTCAGAATGAAATGTGGGAAAACCCTTTTCTACCCTGGAGCTGCCTCCTTCCGCATTCCTTCTCATTGTGACTGCCGCTTCACTACAATAATCACCTTCCAGTCCTACATGTGCTGCCCTGTGGCTCTGAGTCTTGTTTATAAGAAGTTGCATGCAAACACACAGTGCAGAACTGCAAGCTGAAGAAAAAGGAGACAGGAGAACAAATACAGGGGAACAGAGGTTGTACAGAGGTGAAGGCAGGAGATGCGAAGTTGCAGTTTTCAAAAAAACCCAGGATATCTTGTTTAGAAATTATCTTGTACTGGACAGTTATGACCTGAAATAATCCCAACAAACTCTATAAAAGCTCATGAACAGGAATAATCAAAAAATCCTGTCCCTTTCTCACATAATCACGTGTTTACCCAAGACACTAGACTGGTATGTAAACTTAATTTACAGTTATTCATTGACTTAACTCAAAATAATTTCATGTTTATTTATGCTGCTGAAGTTTATACAGCATGTTCTAATAACAATGCCAAATGTGTTGCTTTACATAACACACTAAACAAAACCAAAATGAAAGATAGTTCCCAACACTGACTTGATTTCCCCGATGAGGTAAACAGAATATCAAAAACAAATTTAACAGCAATAGCATGCTGCAGAAAATCTTTAAATAGATCAAACAGAGAAAGGATTTTTAAATGACAAAATTCTGAATAGAGATGAATTGTGTGCTTGAAACAGATGTCTGAGATGGAAGGTTGGGTATAACTTGACAACGTTTATATTAGGGACGAGAAAATCCAATGCGTTTTTGTAAACTACAGCTGAGTTTGACTGGGTGTGTGGCCTTCAGATGCAACATTTAATGTCATTATGATTTAAAATACAATTGGTGAAAACATGTTTAAATATGACCGTGTGTGTGTGTGTGTGTGTGTGTGTGTGTGTGTAGACACACGCACACACGCACACACAGTATGGAGGTGAGTGTTCCTCTGTGTATCTTGAAGTTGTACCTGTCCTCCCAGCTGTTTCATAAGTGGCTGAAGTTCACTGAAGAGGTCATAACCTTGGTGGAAAAAAGTCAGGTGGGCATACATGAAGGACAGCATCTGTGGGGAGGCCAAAGATTACACTGAGGGCTGATACACTGGATGTGTACATCACATGATGCAGTAAAAAAAAAAAAAGAAGGCGTACTGATTTCAGGATTTCCGATCTTCTTTTTGATTGTAGCACATTGATCTGTAATAGAGAATTTATTCAAGTTGTTAATGCTTTTCGAAAAATAAAGCAAAAAGAATCAACCCCAAGCACAACTTAACAGACGTTCCTTGTACTTGCACCAGAGGGAGCCCTGTGTCTTGAATTTTACCACTGAACTGTCTGCCACTCTGCAGGGACATAAATATGCAAATTGTGCTGTGCAGCAGGTAACCTGGTATTTTATCTTACCCTTTCGCTTGCTAAATAGTCATTCAAGCAGTTTTAACATTAACTGTGAAAACTGCCGTGTTAATATTTCCTGTCAGTCAAAATGAAGTGCTGTGGGTCAGTTTTCAACTGGGTGTGGTGATGTATGTGGTGAAAAGGAAAAGGAAAGGAACATTTCTGAAAGATTCTCAACACTCTCCTACATGCTTCAGTGCAACAGCATTTTTCTGTATGGTAGAGCAGGGATAGCACACTCCCTACCAACGGAAAACAAAAAAGCTAAAATATCTGTTGTGGTGAGCAATGATTTTATGGCTCGTGGTTTGAAACTGTTTTCCCTAGCAACACTGACCACACTCATCTTCATAGAAACTTCCACAATGGGTAAGAAACTCACTACTCCATCCTTACCACAGTCACCGGTGCATTGTGAGTTAAACAACACTTAATTTACTATAACTGAGACAAAATATGTAGTTTTAACCAAAGTAGTGACTGTAAAAGGCAGCTTTTAACATTTCTTTTATTAGCAAAACAACAGGCATAGCCAAGATCGACTGGAACTTGGCAGATAATTGGCAAGAAATAAAGTAATGCCTATAATGACTATAATAGTTATGGATTTTAAGCTCGAATTATCGCTCGAAGATTTTTGTTTTTATTTGATGCCTATCAGTGGAACTGGATGTCGTCTGTGGGTAGTTATGATTTAAATTTTTTTGTCTTATTGCATTTTCATTTATCTATTAAAAAAATGCTATATTATCAGAAAGAAAAATTGCTTTATTCTAATAATGAATGTAATGAATGTCAGCAGTTCAAGTAGTGGCAGAAGAATCATTAGTTTTGTAGCTTAGTATTTAAATATCCTCTTTAATGACCCTGTAAAAATCTTTTCTGTAAAATTAAGGAAAACCTCACGCACACGGAAACTAAAATTAAATTGAGGTAAGGTATATCATAGTCACATAACATTCAGTAACATTGCAGAGCTGACCTTATATCAAACCATTTTGTAAGAACCAATTCTGATAGTGAAATAATATTCCTATAAAGTAAAAAGTGAGAGTATATCTAATTTGCAATCAAAGCATGTAATGCGAAAGGTTGAAGTGTGCCATATAAAAATAATTAGACATACACCTTTAAAAAAGGGTATTAGGCTTTTCAGAGTTTGAACATTCACGTAAGTGTTGGCATTATTCTTTAAATATGATGTGCTAATCTAAAAATTGTCCAACACAGTTACATAACCGTTTTATGAAAAACAAGTCACGCATACATAATTATTTACTAATGTCTCACATAACAATGTGTTTTAAGGCTCTGATGCAGATTCTGTGCATGAATGAGGTCTACTCTTCCATGCAAAATCAGCATATATTAACCATACTCAGCACATAAAGTTTTACATTCAAATCCATGTTGGTAAGCTCAGCAGATCAAAAGGTTGTATGTAAATAGCTGTTTGACTGCAGTCTACTGCTACATATAGTTGTGCTGAACATAATGTACTGACTTAATGTGCATCCAAATAGGTAACAATGAATGAAAGGAATGAAAGGAACGATTATACAATTTCGATCCAGCTTTTTCCCTTTTGGATTCATAGTTTGCTTTAACCATAGCACAATTGTTATTGGATCGTCCGCAAAGCATAGCATAAAACAAGCCAATCAAAGTCAAAAATTAGGAGATTGTGTACATCAGAAGACTTCTGACACTTTCCCTGGAAAAAAAAACAACTTGAATTCTCTCCTGATGGTATTTCCTGTCCTGGTGAGTGCTTCAGCCACGGGAAATGACTGTACCTGTAAAACGTAGTCGAGGACTATGTGGCGGAAGCACTTGCGTGTAGCGGTCAGTATATTGGTGGCCTCTTCAACCTCATGCTGTTTGTTTCGTGGAGCCTGGGCATTCTTGATCAGCGCCGCCTCCTTTTCCTCACTGACCTTATCGAATTGCTTCTTGGCTTCTTTAAACTTTCGCAGATCACTTAAAAAAAGAAAAAAAAAAAGTTGGAAGAAAATGTTCTTACTACTATATCAGTTTGTGTGATTACGAAGACCTTTTAAAGCGTTTTAAAGTTGTAAATGTATGAGTCATTTTTTAAGCCACACATTTGTGTTTCAGTACATGAGTTTTCAGTTATTTTTGTGTGCTGCAATGTCGGAAGTAATGAAGGAACATGTTTCCCAGCATCTTTTGACAAGCGTTGTGCTGTTAATGTGGGCGTTAAGCGCTGGTGTGCCAGAGGAAAATCTGCTATTCCTAATGATTGGGGGGAATAAAACTGCTTTTTTGTATGACCAGAATAAAAAGCAAAATATGAGGTCTATATTTGACAAGGTAACACTTGTATAATTACACAGCCCTCCTGGCTTAGCATTACATAGATACACTGTCCATCCTTCATCTATTGCACTCTACTTCCAGCTGTTGGAAGTATATCAAGTATATAGGTTTATATGTTAAATATATTAAGGTCACTAAAATGTCTAGAGCTCCTCAATTTCAGAAACTCTGAATGTACCACGTCTGTTTATACAGTGAAACAAATAAGACGCATTCAAGCAATTCTTACATACATCTGAATTCTCAACAAAACATGGCCAAATAATATATTATACTCACTCTTTGACAAATGTTTGGAGCTGTGTCTTGATTGATCTCTGGGCCTGGTCAAATAATATCTGCAAAGAAAGAAAAGAAATGATTGTCTGTGCATGTTTGGGAAAGCTCCTTATTCAGCTAATTTGTAAAATAAACATTTCTGAGCTTACTTTCAAAAAAAGTAAATCTAATCATTTACCAGACTGGATGGATCTCATCATTTTGCACTTCTATTTAGGAGGATATTCCTCTTTGTAAATAAAGCAATCAAGGAGATAAATCCACACAAACAATCGCTCTCTGTAAATTCCCCTCAGAAAGACATGCACACGAAAAATGACGTGATTTGCTAATTCTGGGTGTTGAGTCATAGCCTTGTTAATCTACATATCTTCCTCAACATCGAGGCACAAACAAAATCATACCTCATCTACTTGACCCGAGACATGATAGGAGTAGTTTGGCCAGAGGAGATGACCAGTGAAAAACAGACTGAGCTCTGTGTTTGTCGGAGTCATGTGCTGAAAGATCGCCAAGGGGCAACGACCTCTCTGACAGTCAGCTGATGTGACCACAGTCTGCAATGCTGAGTCACAATACAAGTCCTAACTTTGGATTCTATATTCATCTGATCTGCAAAATGCACAGCCCTTTGTAACAAATTAAACAGTGCAGGCAGCTTTTTACTATCAGTCTGAACTGCATCTCGCACTTATAAATAGGTAATACACAGCATGGAATCCTAGTTTGGAAAGCATTGCAAAAAGAATGTTTGCTATCATGTAATGCTACCATCCATTACTGCTGAATTTCAATGGGCTGAAATGCAATTCTCGACTTTTATACAGTCAACATTTTGTACCCATGTATGAAGAGGCAACAACGCAGATTTCTTTATGTCCAATTTTTATTTAATAATATAACTTATGTAGTAATGTATATATTTTTACATTAAGGTAAAAATGAATTTCTTAATAAAAATTAATCAGGCACTTTGATGCGATTGTATTATTGTTTTATCTTTTCCATCAGATATTCAATTCTCAGCGTTAAGAAGCATCAAAGGACACAGATCTGATTACAACACGCACAACTATATTCTATATGCAAACCGATACATCATATGTGATGGTAATATTATTTGGTTAATGCAGCAGTTCTTACCGTGTGGTAGTTGATCATCTCCTGCAGGCTCTCAGCAAACTTTGTGAGACTTGACTATTGAAAGAAAAATGGACAAACAGGAATGTTTAAAGGACTGCAAGAAAAAAAGGGTTGTAAGGGTCAACAATACGAGAATAAAATTAAGTAATTTGATGACCCCTATCAATGAAAAACACTCTCCTGTCATTAAGAGGGCGTTGCAAGGATACTGGTCTACAACAACAGTTTGGGAGGGAATTCCTTTGGCTAATGTGCAAATACAAGCAGTGGCCATAATTCAAACCCGAGGGAAAGGCACTGTGTAACATACAAAGACAGACAGGAAGTGCTATTGTGGCTGTGGAAAAGATAGAAATGAATTTATTCAGTGCCACAATAGACAAGTTTTTTTTATAAGTTAAGCCATTAAAGAATTAAGATACATTACAATTTGGTAATAAAAGCAAGGAAAACACATGTCATCACAAGCATGTTATATAATTTAAATAATGTAAGACCATTTCAGAACACAAACAAGACCTAAGCAATGCTGTCAACTTTTACCTCAATGACTTCATCTTTGGTGGACTGCTGGGCTAGCTCCCGGATCCCATTAACAAACTGTTTGTTTGCAGCGTTGTATGCTTTCCCAGCATCAATCATCCCAATGCACAACTTCACCAACTACAAAAAAGTAAAAAAGGGGAGAGAATGGTGTATGGGGGGGGAGAGGTGTAAGAACAAAATGTTGAATAATTTTGTTTTCAACGGCAGATACTGTTTTCCTTTCTGACTCATTGAGGGCAGATAATTCAAGGTTATGTAAACACAAGCAAAGGCTGGCAGTTCTCCATCTACTTCCACAGAGATGGTGCTGAGACTTAATCCACCTATACAACAAAGAAGGCTGAATATCAACCCAGAAGGCTCAAAAAAACAATTTTGAGATTTTGAATTAAGTTCAGGAAATTAAGTTTAGGAATAAATATCAAATTAAAGGTTTTTGCAGCACAAAATGCCTTTTCATACATGATTACAAATATCAGAGCATCAAGACCAATTGGATGATGGAAAATACTCACACTCTTACATTTTTACCTGGTTCAATACTTTAATTGTGGAGCCCAATAGCAAAGATACTGAGTTGTTTAAATCTAAAAAGATGTAACTTTATCACTAAACATCAATGACCCAGTTGCATTTGCTGCCAAACATCTCCATATGTTACATCTTCTTCCATGATGTTTGAGAAGTGAAATGGGACATCCTGGATTCTGAGTCACTGCTTAATTACGCCTCCTGTCTCTTGGGTATCATCACATGAAAAGACATGATGAGAGGGAAAGATCGTCTACTTAATGTCTTTGGTATTATTCTATGCATTTTGCTGTTGCAAAGCTTGCTAGTGCATTCCCTCGATGGTAGAATGAACCAGAGGGCTCCTAAAAATCCTAGTTCCTTGCCAAAGGGTTATGAGGGCATCCTACAGCTGCAGTTTAACTGATTTTATTATCATATGAAAAGTTTCAGTGAACAGCTGCATATAACATATTGCAAATGGTAAAAAAAATAGAATGCAATCACACAACACAGAGAAACATACACACACTCACACACACACTATATATATATATATGTATATACCACACAAACAAATATACACACATTTTGTATATTTCTGTGTATATAACACATTTCTGCACAGAACGATTCTGTATTTTCATGTTTTTACTCAACTAAAGCAGCATCGGGAAAAAGTCTCCCAAATAAATGAACTCTGTCTCTCAACCCCATTCGCTCGACTCCGCCCATCAATAGTAGATCCTTCCTCTTTAGAGCAAGGGGGGAAGTGAAGCTGGAGCGGAGTCACAGTGATTGGGGTAAGGAGGAAGGTGAGACTATGTAGACAGAATTCTGCACAAATCTTAAGTGTTCAGTTTAGATGAACCAAATCTAATCGTTTTGCGCAAGACATTTTTGATACTTTCGTTGCATACTAAAAATGACCCTTCCTCAGCAATGGGTGATCATATTTCCGCATCAGTCACATGATAAACTCCTCAACACAATTACTATGCTGTGAATCCACTAGAGAAAGCGTTGCTGTACCGCACATGGGCTAACGATAACATAGAATAGAATAGAACGTGCCTTTAATCGTCCCACAATGGGAAAATTTCAAACAGCCTTTGCACAAAAACACTGTTTGGTTAAAAGACTGTTTGATGCTCCATCAGGCGTATTCTGGAATGTAGTTTCACACAAAACGCCCAACTTAGAAAATTACTCTAAGGTTTGCATTGTATGTGTGAGATAAAATTGAGACTAAACTGAATCGGAACTTACTAAGTTCTCGAAAATGAACAGTGTCTTAAAAGTTTTCCCCTTAGTCATA
This sequence comes from Fistularia tabacaria, assembly GCA_901007705.1. Lineage (NCBI taxonomy): Eukaryota > Metazoa > Chordata > Actinopteri > Syngnathiformes > Fistulariidae > Fistularia > Fistularia tabacaria. Next base: position 1,028,674 of record CAAKHD010034830.1, on the reverse strand, counting down.
GTCTGATGCAGTGACCAACTAATAAGAGGAGAGATCGGTTTTCTATCAGATTGCTCAGGACCTCAGCGTACACATGTGAGCAAGGGGAGGTGAACTGGGATTGAAGCAACCTAAAAGTGAGAATGTAATCAGCGCAAACAATAAAAGAACCAAGATAACTCAACAACTGATTTGCATTAAAAAGATTATACAAAGGGAAAGTGAAGCATAACATCAAGTCAATGTGTACTCAGTGATACAGGACATAAACTGAATCATATTTAAGAATACAACTCAATCATCCTTCTGTAAATCAGGAGAACTGTATGGTATTGATTAGAATTAGAAATTTCATGGTTTGTGATTTCTGCCATAAACTGCATTATAAATCGAGGTGATTGATTGATTGAAACAAAACATCTAACCCTTCTTCTGCGTCATGGCTCGGGCTGAAGAACAAATCAATAGGATCTATGATGGCACCCTTACTACGCCTTTCAGTAGATGTAGCCAAGACAGAGTCCCAAAAGGCTGCACCAATATCATCACCTTGGTCAATATCATGTTTCTAAAGTGTGACAAAAAATATTTGGCAACAAGAATGAATTTACACCTGGGCTGAATGCTGGCTTTAAATTCCCACAGAGTTGAAAATAAACAGAGGAGTACATTACTTCCGCATCACTGTTCCATCTGTGACAGTGGATAGGTAATTTATTTGGAGAAACAAGCATGCACATGTCTAATATACTGTAAGGGAATACAGATGTTGCTTTAACCAACCAGACACTAAGTCACTGGAATACCAAGAGGACACACCTTCAAATACCCTCTTTTAGCATACCCAGTTTAAGCGCCTGTTCACTCTGAGGGAGCAAATGAACAATTAAGCAATGCTTTTCATGGGTGGTACTCACTTTGTCGAGCTTGGATTCCAACTCACACACATCCCCCTCCACTTCCTCTATGGTGGCTCTATGGAGACAAATTTTAAAGAGGCATTTAGTTCACAGCTGGAGGACCCTGTGAAAGACAGTCAAAATGTGTGCTTCATAGCATACTTTTTTAATTTATGATTATTGTCAACATGACAGTGTTCAAGCCAAGAAATAGACACACCATTACAGTGTGCATGACATACAGTATTCCAGCAATGTGCCAAGCCTTTCAGTTATTTGAACCAATGTGTCCCGAGCTGACAATGCCATTTGTGATGCACAACACTAACTGTGCACCCTACAGTCTTGTGTGGTTAAATCATGACTTTTGTTTGAACGCATAGCAGGTTGATTCACTTAAAAGCAAGGACATACACAGTAGTTTTCAATTAGCGTTCCAATAGAGTTAATAAACAGTCCTCCATAATCATAGATGGTGCCACTGGGGATACGCGAATAGAAAATAGCCTGGAACTGTAGAGGCTGTGTACGCATTTAACCACTGGTGGTCACAGCTAACCTATAACCTAATAGATGATGAGTTTCATGATGATCAAATAACATCTATTCGATTTAAAAATAGCAGATATATGCACAGTTATTCAGCAAAAAAAGCCAATTCTTGGAGCCCACAGAATGTAGCAAGTTTAAGTCTATGTTGGTAGAGGAAACAGAATATGCTAAATTCAGCTTTACTTTGATCGCAGCACAGAAGCTGAACAGGACCTCATAAGAGTTCTGTTGTAGTTGTTTGGTTTCAGATTTTGTTAGCAAGCTGAACAGTGAGAAATTAAACAGACAAGCGGGACAGATCAGGGCCATAAGCAATAAAAACCTCAGCTTTCTCATGAAAAAGTGCAGCCATGGCGTGTGGCTACATGGATGTCATTCTCTTGATGTATTACCCATATTCATAAAACCATCTTGATTGTTTGACCTTGAGAAATATCTGGCTTATTTTCCAATCTTTTCTGTATCTATAGCATGGGCATAGCAATGACTATAAATGGAATCAGTGCAATCGCATGTGTGGGGACAGGGTCTTGAAATGAATATTACATCACTTAATACTGCCTAAGACTAAGTCAATTATAGGGCTTACAAATAACCACTCTGTGAAGGACAAAAATTCAAATTTTATGGGCTGACATCAACAAATATATGTTTTGTAAGCAGTGAAGTCATGCTTTGACCTTGAATGTAACACATAGTGGTTGTTCCCTAATATCCTTGGACACTTCAATGCGCAGGATGAAATAGTAAAAGAAATTTCCCAAGATTAGCAGTAAAGGAACCCTGACCAAGTGAAAATCTGAGATGTCATTGCCTCACAACCCTGACCTTAGATTCTGTCCAGCCTGAACATGACTAATGAGCTGATGAAGAGAGCATAAGAATAACACAGACTAAATTCTTATTTGTCTGTAATGTATGTAATGATATAGAAAGTACACATGTAAAACCAAGGGTATCTTACAAACAGATACGCACTTGCCTTTTGAATGAAGCTTCTAGAAAATCTGTTTGTAAATAAAGAAAAAATTATAACTTTATATTAAACACCACCAACACTCAAGCTTTGACAAAGACAAGTTGTTTAAAGTGCAGGTCAAAGGTAGACGGGAAGTTACTTTAGATCTTACTATCCTTATAAGTCTGCATAAGCGATCAAGTACACAACAGTCATCCCGAGAAGACTTCTACAGCAGTTCCTCTGCAGATATAAAACCCTTTGGATGATTAAGGCCATACAAAACAAAAAAAATTTAAAAAAAAAAAAATATATATATATATATATATATATATATATATACCAACAATCTAAGTCACTGACTCCCAATTTGATCATTTGATGGGATCATGGAGCCAACTGATAAAGTTAATCTCGGTCTCATGGAGGCCATGCGAATATCAAGCCAGACTACTCCTACATTGTTTCATTTCGTTACATAATCTAGCTTATCCCTAAGTATTTTCAATAACCTATTTAGTGTGAGAGGAATTTGCAAGAAAGGACATGGTCACTTTAGTATTTACACTACAATGTCTGTAAGCCAGTGCATTCAACCACGTCATTGCAGGCCGGAAGGTAATTAGCATTTAGATTTTTTACTTTTTCATCTAACGAGATAACAAGCAAAATTTTAAAACTTTCTCCCTGTATTAAAAGCTTTTAAAGAGATTCATCATAAAGTCTTAGTTTAATGGATTCCAGAAGCTGTGCCTTTATAATTAAGTCATCAACTTTTGATGACTGAATAATAACACTGTTTTCCCAAACCCAAGAAGATGTCTTAAAATGTACACAACCATTAAACTAACTGTCAAAGAAAATAAACCAAAATGCACTATTACCATTGCAGTTAGCATAATTATTTTGTTTGTTGTTAAATCTTGTTTGAGGGCTGATGCCGTTCTTGTAATTAAACTGTATCAAAATATGCAAATTAGGGTATCTCTAATGTTTGCATTCACTTAGCACCACCACTACAGCACAAGAAGGATTTTGAAAAGAGAAAAATCAACAATGTGATTAAAGTAGATTTCACTGAAAAAAAAACCAAAAAAAACCACAACGTATAAGTGTAAGAATCAAGACATCCTGGACTTTACTGTTGAGTGTAAGACTGAAGCTTGAAATATATAAAACACTACATTTGAAAAGAAGTACAGTCTGAGGAAGTAAAAAGGCAGCTTTGCAAACCACATCAGGGAGAAAGAGGCCAAGTCAGCATCAATGAGAGAATATTTAGGCACTGGTTCTCTATAAGTTGACCAACCGAGAGCACGGGACTACTTATCACATCACTTCAGGGAAGAGGAACAGACAGCCTCCAGAATCGTATAGATGTGAAGCCAATTGCTTAAAATATGTTAGGCAGATGAAATTCATACTTCCCCTTTCAGAGATTGCAACAACTGTTGAACTGTAGCTGTATTGAACTGTATTTTACAACAAGGAACAAGTTATCAGAAATCTTAATGTGCTTGCTGTAGTCAGTAAGAAGTCTATCAAGCAGTGCAATTACATGCTTGCGACAATGGGAAGACATAGCACAAACGGTTTGCATAGTACAATATATATGGAATCAAGTTATTAACTACTTTGACTAGGCGTTTCTAGGAAAATATTTTAGTCAAGGTTTTTATACATCCCACAAAAATCAACACTGAAAAACAAACTATCTCTGCATCTGAGAAACTCTGGACTGCATTGTCAAATCTGCAAGCCTGTGAAAGAAAATTGCTTTAAACTGATTCAATGACCATAAAAATGAAATTAAAAGGACAATGCTGCTTCTGGAATTCGAATAGTTTCACTTTCTAAAGGCCAACCGGTTGACAGCACCCTGCTTGCATGGTGAGGTGCCTAACAGCTTTATCATGGACATGTATACGCATCAAATTTCTGCGTAACAGATCCCTACGCTGCTATAGTGTAGGGATCTAAATAGCTGCTAACATATTCACTCAAGTTTTAAAATTCAAGATATTTTGGATTTAGCTGTTCAATCATGTCACATGGTTCTCTGACAGCTGTCTGTCTGAGTAGTCATGAGAATCTGATGCTGCTAATAACAGAGCCTAACAAATCAGTGGACCCATTTTATTATCCAGTACAACCCTCACATGCAATTCAGTATCAGTCCAATTGTAAGCGGAGATTCCCCCAAAAAAGCATTAATTTTACATCTAAATTATGACAAGTTTGTTATATCCACATTCAATTGCCTATTTGGCTATCGGTGCCATTTAAATGTTGATATTTGGTCAAATTTGTGTTGGTTTAAGAAGCCCAGTGTCATTCATTTGATTTAGGAATGAACTGGGCAAGCCTCGAGTATGATGGAAATCATATGTTATGTAAGGACTTGCTAAAATTACACGTTTCATCTGAAAAGCAGCTCATGCCCCAAATTGAAATGGCATGTGGCACAATATTTCAAAATTGCCTATCCGCATTTGGGAATAATCAAATAATGATCTGGGATGTAGCATTCATTGTCATCAGAAAGCAAATAGTCATCAGCCATTCTTTTGACCATAAATGCATCTAATAGGAACCCCTTTTTCCTTCTACTCCAAGAAGACGAAAATCCTCATTTAATGTCATTCTTACTGTCATCATCAGTTTTACTGAAAAGTCATTTAATCTTAAATTTTTAATGAAACAAATTTTCCATCTTCACAATTTCCTCACAAAACTTAATCATAAAGCTGCACACACCACAGGCCCCAGGCTGATATATATTACCGCAGACAATCCTATTAAGATTTGTCTGACTGTCTCTCTCTGTATTAGAGCTTCTGTGATGTCTTCCTATGATATCTTGCATAATGTCCAGGAGTTTTTGTTGTCTCATCTTTCTCTGGGCACCGATGCTCTCTTTAATGTGAGTGCATGTAGGTGGAAGAAATCATATGTGGTGATTGAATTATTGTTTTACTTTACGTTTGAATTCCTGGCCTTCTGGTGGCTAAATAAAAATGAATGAGCGTTATTCCACGGACCTGAAATGACAGTGATAGTGGCAACAATTTGATACTTTGGAGCCTGTTACTGTGGATGGAAATGTGAAGAATGGGGTGAGTTCAGTGTCGTGACGTAGATCCTGTAATTGTTTGAGCGAGGAGCAGTGGCGATATGAGGGGCCAACACACTGTGGCAAAAACCCACCTCTGGAAGTAGAAGCTTCAAAAACATCAACAAGGTTAGGTCATTATTTAAAGATAAATGCTTTCGTAAGGTCTTGGGAAATTTTGCCCTTGTGATGAGTGAGCATCAAAACGGGATTTCATATTTACATCCTCATCCTTTGTATGACGTAACTGATCGGGAAAAGACGAAGATTAAGGTTGTATTATATTTCCTGGAGGTTTTAGAGTAAACATATAATCTGTAAATATTCAAATAAACCAACATAAGTGCTTTATAGATTATAGTAAGCGGGGCCTAAAGTCCTGTAAGTTGTATAGAGCTATCATTCTTGCAGCACTCTTAGTTCTCAAAATTGACAAGCATTAACTGTCATTATAAGTAAGAAATAGACTAAAGCTCAAATGAAAATAGCTGATGTCCATGAGAACGTTCTCAATATGAGCTGCTTATCATACTCTGGGTTCTCTTCCAACCTCTACTCTACAGTGACACAAAAAAAAGTGCCGCAGGGAGGCTTCTAGACCAATGATATGTTAAGGCAGAGGGCCAAGCTCAAAAAAGACAACATCAATCAGGATGAACCTATCATGTTGTAACAGTGAGAATAAATGGAGATCTGGGGAAAAAAAGGCCAGTGATCCAGAAATTAGCTTACTCGGTAAGAAAGAATAACATCAGTGTCATGTAATTTCATATCTATTGATGTTATCGTAATTGTACTTGGATTAAGGCTGGACACCACATATCAGTTGTCACGGGAATTCAGCTCTGACTCAGTTGTCCAAGTACACAAAATTGTAAATATCTCAAAAACATTGAATGGAAATTTCATCCTTTCTTGCAATTCTATGGGCTAATAATAATTATAATGTCTACTTTATTAATCCCCTGCGGGGAAATTCGTTCTCTGCATTTAACCCATCATGGATGAACCAGGAGCAGTTCGGGGTTCAGTGTCTTGCTCATCAGCACTTTGATACACTAGGAGGAGCCAGGAATCGAACCAGGAATGTTTGGCTCCAAGGAGGAGCCCTCTACCTCCTTCGCCACGCTGTCCCGAACAGGGTTTACTGGAAATTTAAAACAATCAATCGCGCATCTCCTGCAGTGTAAAAGCATAGTTGACATCAAGATAATTTAACAACTAAAATATGGGTGAAAACACATTAAAAAAATGGGTTGTCCCGTATTACCACTTGAAAACAACCCTGACTACTTTTAGGGGCTCCATATTCTCAGACACTAAATTGAAACCAAACACCAAACTGGAAACAGATGTTGGGCGAATGAAAACTGCTTCGCACTTGTGTATATTCCATGTTTTCATTCTCTCTCTCGCTCTCCTACTATGTCCTCCTCTCTGCCCAAACACAAAGAGTGGGGGTTGGAAAAAAATCAAAGTAGTGGTTTGAGTGGAAAACTGTAGTGCAATAATCCCTGATCCGTCCTAACACATGATAAGCCTGCAGTAGCGTGCGGAAACTTGAAGCGATGACTCTCCTGCAGGGCAAAGGTCGCCTACATGTGGCTAAGGATGGACTTATGACAGCAGAGGTTTCTGGGAAATGGCTCACTATGACATGTAAACAGAAGGTGCAGAGTTCCTTATGCTGATTTAATGAGATGCAAAAGCTAGTTGTTACTGACATAACAAATACATAACATGTGCGTTATGATGCATATAATAAAGATGTTGTAAACATAGATAAATAATATTGATGACTGAGTAATGCTTGGTTGTACAGCAGACAGGTCTATGGAAATAGATAAGAAACAAAACAGTATTTTGTTTTAAAGCCACTTTGAATAATCTATCCATTACCAAAGTAGTTCAAATTGAGGCTGGCAAATAACTGATAAAACACCAAGTTCCACTTAAGGTTGTTCATAAGAATAAACTGATTGGTAACTAACATGTGCAGCTTGACTTTAAGGAAATTGTTTACTCCAAGAAGATAACAAAAAGGCATAGCCTCTCCACCCCCACAGGTGAATCACAGTTCTGTCTATTCACACTACATCTCCAGAGACATCTTGAAGATCTTAGGGACAGCCTGATTAGAAAAGCCACAATGCTTTAAACCCTTGTTTGCAAATGAATATAGTGTGTGTATTAGTGGTACAGTCATCCTGATCCTAATCAAACAAGTCGACCACCATAATCACGGAGCTTTTACACACAGGATGATTTCAGGGGAAAAACGTATCAAGTATCAGTCATGGATAAAGCCATTTTCTCTACGTCAGTGACACAGATGATTCTGCTTGTGCCGTTGGTTCTCAGCTTTTTATGATTAACTTCTATATCAACAGTTGGTGAAATTGCACTGCTTTAAGAAGTCAGTTCGACCTTTCTGTATGTATGATGATGAGCATGTGACTGATTCATGGGCGGAGTGACACTTTATAACTAGAAGCCCAATATAAAATAATGTCCAAGTTTTTTTATAAACACCAGTAGATACTTGGGCAGTGACACTTCTCATTTAATTACCAGGATTGACCAAAATAAAAACAAGTAACTGTGGTCTTTCCAATCCTTCTCTACCAGTTCTTGTTATACACATAGTGTGTGAAAATACAGACAATTATGTTTCCTTTTGTTCAAAAACCCTGAATGTTATCCCATGGGAAATGTTTTGACATGGGGGGGGGGGGGCTTTCCCCTTTTTTAAAAAAAAAAAATTTTTAAACACGGTTCCCTGTTTTTTTTGGGGGGGATGTTGCAGCAAGAAAGGGGTGGGG